>WWNC01000100.1:600000-972500 GCA_011125475.1 Melanerpes aurifrons | reverse complement strand
GTAGACTACACCAACAGCCTTCCCCACATCCACCAGGTGGGTCATCTGATCATAGAAGGAGATCAGGTTGGTGAGGAAGGACCTTTATTTAGAATAAACCGTTATTTAGAATAAACCAAACCAGGTTGGAAGAGACCTTCAAGAACATCCAACCCATCAACCAATCCAACCCACCCAAACAACTAACCCATGGCACCAAGTACCCCATCAAGTCTCCTCCTGAACACCTCCAATGACGGCGACTCCTCCACCTCCTTGGGCAGCCCATTCCAATGGGCAATCACTCTTTCTGTATAAAACTTCTTCCTAACATCCAACCTGAACCTTCCGTGGTGCAGCCTGAGACTGTGTCCTCTTGTTCTGGTACTGGGTGCCTGGGAGAAGAGACCATCATCTGCCTGCCTACAGCCTCCCTTCAGGTAGTTGTAGAGAGTGATAAGGCCACCCCTGAGTCTCCTCTTTTCCAGGCTGAGCAATCCCAGCTCCCTCAGTCTTTCCTCATAGGGCTTGTGTTCCTAACCCCTCACCAACTTCGTTGCCCTTCTCTGGACTCGCTCCTGTCCTTCCTAAATCCATGCTGGCTGGGCCTGATCCCTTGGCCATCCTTCAGGTGTGCAGTGATTACCCCCAAGATGCTCCATAATTTTCCCTGGCACTCAGGTTCGTCCATCCAGCCCTTCTGGTGGATGGGCATCACATTGGCCAGCTTCCAGTCATCTGGGACCTCTCCAGTGAGCCAGGACTGGTGGAAAATGGAAAGCGGCTTGGCCAGCTCATCTGCCAGCTCTCTCAGCACCCTAGGATAGATCCCATCTGGTCCCATGGACTTGTGGGGACCCAAGTGGCTGGGCAGGTCTCTAACTACTTCCTCCTGGATTACAGGGGAACTATACTGCTCCCTGACTCCATCTGCCAGCTCAGAAGACCAGTTGCCTGGAAGGCAACCTATCCTGCTATTAAAAATTGAGGCAAAGAAGGTGTTAAGTACCTCTGCCTTTTCCTCATCTTTTGTTAATATATTCCCCTCCGTGTCCACTAAGGAGTGGAGGTTATCCTTGCCCTACCTCTTGCTATTAAGACATTTGTTGAAGGGTATTTTTGGTCCTTCACAGCAGTGCCAGTCTAAGCTCTAAATGGGCTTTTGGCTCTCTATTTTTTTTTCTGCATGACCTAGTAACATCCTTAAACGTTTCACGGATAACCTCACCTTTCTTCCAAAGATGATACACCCTCTTTTTTTCCCTTAAATCAATCAGAAGTTCATTGTCCATCCAGGCTGGCTGTCTGCACCGGCGGCTCATCTTCTGGCACATTGACACAGCCTGTTCCTGCACCTTCAAGAATCCTTTCTTGAAGCAGGTGCATCCCTCCTGGACCCCTTTGTTTTTAAGGGTTGTTTTCCAAGGTACTTTCTGAGTTAGTTCCTTGAGTAACCTGAAGCCCATCCTCCAAAAGTCCAGAATGGAGGCTTTGTTGATGCCCCTCTTAGCTTGACTGCATATTGAAAACTTAATTATTTCATGGTCACTGGACCCCAGACAGCCTCCAACCACCACATCTCCCACCAGCCCTTCTCTATTGGTAAAAATAAGGTCAAGCAAAGTCTTACCTCTGGTAGGCTCACACAGCAACTGCGGTAAGAAGCTGTCCTCCATACACTCTAACAACCTTCTAGACTGCCTCCTCTCTGTTGTGTTGAGTTCCCAGCAGATATCAGGAAGGTTAAAATCACCCATAAGAACAAGGTCTGGTGATCTAACTGCCTATAGAATAATTCATCAACTTCTCTATCCTGGCTAAGTGGTCTATAACAGACTCCAAACAGGATGTCTGCCTTGTTGGTCTTCCCTCTAATTCTCACCAACAGGCACTCAACTTGATCATCCTTGATCTCTAGTTCCATGGCCTCTAGTACCTCCCTGATGCACAGGGCCACTCCTCCACCCCTTCTCCCTCGCCTGTCTCTCCTGAAGAGCTTGTAGCTATCAATTACAGTGCTCCAGTCACGTGAGTCATCCCACCACGTTCCTGTGATGGCAACTACATGATAACTTTCCGGCTGTAACAAGGCTTCCAGCTCCTCTTGTTTGTTACCCATGCTTCGTGCATTAGTGTCCATGCACTTCAGCTGGGCTGGTGGTTTCACCCCTGACTCCAGCTTACCACCCCCAGACTCCTGCCTGGGGTGACTGCTTTCAGCCCCTTCCCCCTTTGAATCCAGTTTAAAGCCCTGTCATTGAGACCTGCCAACTTTCTTCCTAGAACCTTTTTCCCTTTGGGGGATGGGCCATTCTCCAGTACTAAGATCTTTCTGCCCCTCTGGGACAGATGTACACCATCTGTTGCTAGCTCACCTGGTGCCACAGAAAGTTCCCCAAGATCAAAGAACCCAAAATTGTTTTGGTAGCACCAGCCTGTGAGCCACTTGTTAATTACAGCTGCTGACCTGTTCCTTTCCATATTCCTTCCTGCAACTATGGGTATTGATGAAAAAATTACCTGTGCCCCAACCCCTCAACCAGTTCTCCCAGAGCCTTGAAGTCCCTTTTGGTTGTCTTGGGAGATCTGGTTGCAACATCATTGTTCCCTACCTGCATAACTATTAAGGGATAGTAATCAGAGGACCTCACCAGACTAGGCAGCCCTCTGGTAACATCTCTGACCTGGGCTCCAGGGAGGCAGCAGACTTCCCTGTGGGAAGGATCCAGCCAACTAATGGGGCCCTCTGTTCACCTCAGGACAGAATCACCAATAACAATAACCCTCCTCTTTTTTTGAGGGAACAAGTCCAGATGCAGGAGGCAGGCTGTTTTGCCTTAGGCAACACCTCACATGGTGTGTCTTCTGCCATCAGAATCACCTCACCCTCAATTTCCAGTGCCCTATATTTGTTTTGCAAGGGCAGCAGGAAAGGTGAGGGGAGGCATGGGGGTTTTACTTTACATCTCCTAAGAGGGACCTGTATCCATTCCCTGTTGTATTTTGGGTCACCTGCCTCTACCAGGGGAGCCTGCAGAGCCTGGTTCCTCAAGATGAACTCCCTTTTACATTCTTTTACATTCCGAAGTCTAGTAACTTCCTCCTTCAATTCAGCCACTAAGATAGTTAAGCAGATAGTTGATCTACTGACACCTAATGGCCTGCCCAGGGAGGTGGTGGAGTCACCATCACTGGCGGTGTTTAGGAAGCGACTGGGTGGTGTGCTTGGTACTATGGTTTAGTTGATTAAATAGTGTTGGATGCTAGGTTGGACATGATGATCTTGAAGGTCTATTCCAACCTGATTAATTCTATTCTATTCTATTCTATTCTATTCTATTCTATTCTATTCTATTCTATTCTATTCTACTCTATTCTAATGCAGGTGTTGTCTCCACTACCCTCCATTTCAAGTTCCAGGCTCCAGCACTCTCTGCAGCCAGTGACTTGGGCACCTACCTGCTTATGTTCAGCCCCAGTCTGAGTTGACACTGATCCTCTGAAAACAGCTTTACTGCGAGTTGCAACCATCCCTATCCCTGGCCAAGTGACCTACTGGAGAAAAAAAAAATAATAAGAGCTCAGATGATAGAAAACTGAGAATTCCTCTCCTCTCCCCCTTCTTTTTTTCCTGATAAGGAAAAAGGGGGAAAGGAAAGTGGGAAAGAAAAAAAAAGGGGGGTAGGGAAAAAAGGAAGGAAATAAATCTACCAAAAAATAATTTGGAGTTGGTTGGGAAGTGGAATAGTATATTTTTTAACAAATATATATATATATGTCACTAACAGGAAGGTTTTCAAGGGTAAGGTTTTATTATCATAAGGAAGCTATTAATATTTATTAGGCAGAAAAATTAATAAATATATTAATAACTTTATTAATCATAAAAACCCATGGAAAACATTAATAAAACCAATTTACTGTCTCAAAATATTCAGTTGTGGAACAGATATCTCATCAGCAGGAACATGTAAGAATTTAAACATGTGCAAAAACTCAGAAACAACAAGCAGCAAATTTAAACTGTGAAGAAAAGGGAATATTGGCAATGGAACCGGAGATTGCCTATAAGGGGGGAGGGGAGGATCTCCAGAATTCTCTGGGGCAACAGACCTTTAATAGATGCTTATAAAAAAATCAGATTTCATAATTACTCACTGATCCTGGCACCCTGCAGCATGCATAAGGGATTTAAACAAAACCAAAATGGCGTTGACCATGTGAAAGCTGCAGGAACAGAGTTTCATTTTCTCTTGGCTTCTGCAACTTGCTCCTGAGGCACATTCAAGATTTATCTCTGGAGGCTTTGTAGCCGAAAGCTTTGTAGCAAAGAGGTTGCTGCCAAGGCTTACAGGGTTTGCACCCTTCACAGAAGTGCTTGTTTCTTCTTCCAATAAAATAAGGGGACTTAGCTCCTCCTGGATTTTATGTCTCAGCCTGGCGAGACATGTCTGTCTGCTTCTGGGCTTTACTATGCTATACAGCGGGGGTCTTTGTAGTCTTGTCTAGGTAACCTGAAACACAGCTCAGATTCCAAGCAAGGCTTGTGATTTCTTCCAGAGCTTGGACAATTGCAAGGCAAGGCTTGGGCTCTTTGGGCTGGTATTTATAGATTTCCTGAGACAATAATGGCCAGTGACAACAAAGATTGAGAGATAAAAGCCTAACACTGTAACCGATAGAATGAGTTTCCTCCAAACATGGCCAAAGGCACACACACCTGGCCCACTTGGACTCCAGGGCATGTTCAGACAAGCCTGAGCACTGTGGGCATTTTCCTGGAAAACCAGATCTGCTGGCTCCTGCCCCATTGTCTAGTTCAGAGCATTTTTGAGGCTTTTTTGTCCCTTCAGGACATAAGGAATAAGGATGAACAGGAAAATATACAAAACCAAATTTGGATGGCCTTATATCTACCTCAATGTATGTGGATTTTAGTCCTTTAGGGAAGTGTGGATGTGGCAGGGAGAAGACCAGGCCCAAGAACGTGGCAGAACCAGGAGGCTAGCAGCAGCTGTGTCTTATTTTGAACAGGCGAGGCAGGAGCAAATGGCAACAGCATCTTTCTTTTAATACGAGTGCTGGACAGGAAGGGGGAGTGGAATAGACCACCTTCTCCTGGGAGGGGGAAGCTAAGTCCCTCTCTGTTCACCTGGATCAGATTTCTTTCTCTAGCAGCCATCTCCCAGGATGGGTGCAACCCAGAACATCAGTTTATGACTTCTTTCATGATTTGTATTTGGGTGAAACAAATAAGCAAACAAACAAACAAAACAGCATAAAAAATTATTCATACTCACTGCATTATCATATTGGTTTCTCTCTATGGATGGAGGCACTGAGTTGGGTGATACAGAAAAAGTGATTGTTTAACCCATAAAATAAAAACCAGTACAAAATCTGCAATCCAATCTATCCTCATCTCATTTCTGAATAAATATAGAAAACATAGGAAAATAAAAATATGTTTTGGAATGAAAGGAATGCACCAGCTGAGAAGAAAAAAAGGTAGCTGCAATTACTTGTAGAAACTAATTGTCATTACATGAAGAGAAATAATGATGAAGTGATTACCCCAGTGTATTTATTTCTTTTATAGAATGAATATAAACTAAAGACATCCACTTATTGAAGTTTCACTTAAATTGTGATAATGAAGGGTCACAAGGACAAATATACTGCGAAGGTATAAAGTCAGGAAAGAGAACTGAGACTATAGACCTGGATTCGAATATGAGCACAAAATGGTGGTGCAGACCCATAGCAATAGGAACATTTCATTGTTCCTTAGTTAATCACAGGATTTACATTGTTTTGTAACTTCATACTCCATTAACCAGAGCAGATTGACAGTTTTGTGATCCAAGTATTGAGCAGAAGACAAGGCAACATGCAAGATGACATCTTTCAAGGCCCCATTTTCTAGAGAACATAAAGACCAATATAATTTCAACCTCTAAAAAAATTGTTTCCAGATTTGCAATCCAGTCTTATAGGTAATGAAGCCCTGACAATCAGTGTTCCAATAACAGAGGGAATACAGTATTAAAATTGTGTTTGGAAAAGCTTGGAAAGGCAAGTTTTCTTCTGAAGTTCATTCAGTACCCTAGCAAAAGTTTCAGAAATAGGTGGAACAGTACAACATTGGAGAAGAGGTAGCCATTGCATGTAGGCAAAAAAGCAAAGTGAGCCCCTCAGTTCAAGAATGACAGGGAACTACTTGAAAAAATCCAGTGCAGAGCCACAAAAATGATGAAAGGAGTAGAGCATCTCCCTTATGAGGAGAGACTGAGAGAGCTGGGGCTCTTTAGCTTGGAGGAAAGAAGACTGAGGGGTGACCTCATTAGTGTTTACAAATATGTAAAGGGTGAGTGTCAAGAGGAAGGAGCCAGAGTCTTCTCAGTGATTCTCAATGACACAACAAGGGGCAATGGGTGGAAGTTGAGGTATAGGAAGTTCCATGGAAACGTAAGGAAAAAAATTTCACTGTGAGTGTGATGGAACACTGGAACAGGCTACCCAGGGGAATTGTGGAGTTTCACTCTTTGGAGATATTCAAACCCACCTGGATGCACTCTTGTGTGATCTGGTATATACGAACCTCTGGCAAGGGAGTTGGACTAGATGACCTCTAAAGGTTCCTTCCAGCCCCCAACATTCTGTGATTCTCTAATTCTTTGATTCTGTGATTCACAATTAAGCCTTACTTCTGTGCTTTTCTTGTCTGCATCAAGGTAAGTCAAAACTAAAATATGTCATGGAGCAAAAAGGGAGAAAAAAAGACAAACCTTCACTTGTTGAGAAGAGTTTCTCTCACTTCTGGTAGCTCAATATGTCTACATATCATGAGAAATTTTGAATGTAGTGCTCAACTCTCAACTTGATCTTTCAGTGATTGGGATTCTTCCTGTGTAAGGATACACAGATAATTATCCTGCTTTGTATAGTAGCTAGTATGATACCTGTGTCCTGCCAAGAGTTCTCCACCTGTAATTTCTTAATTATAAGTCACCCTATTAGGGGGTTGGAAAAGACATAGAATAAACCAGGTTGGAAGAGACCTTCAAGATCATCGCGTCCAACCCATCAACCAATCCAACCCACCTAAACAACTAACCCATGGCACCAAGCACCCCACCAAGTCTCCTCCTGAAAACCTCCAATGACGGCGACTCCTCCACCTCCCCGGGTAGCCCATTCCAATGGACGATCACTCTTTCTGTGTAGAACTTCTTCCTAACATCCAACCTAAACCTCCCCTGGCACAGCCTGAGACTGTATCCTCTTGTTCTGGTATTGGCTGCCTGGGAGAAGAGACCAACGTCCGTCTGTCTACAACCTCCCTTCAGGTAGTTGTAGAGAGCAATAAGGTCACCCCTGAGCCTCCTCTTCTCCAGGCTAAGCAACCCCAGCTCCCTCAGTCTCTTCTCATAGAGCTTGTGTTCCAAACCCCTCAACAACTTTGTTGTCCTTCTCTGGACTCGTTCCAGCAACTCAACATCTTTCCTAAACTGAGGAGCCCAGAACTGGACACAGTACTCGAGGTGCAGCCTAACCAGTGCAGTGTACAGGGACAGAATGACCTCCCTGCTCCTACTGGCCACACTGCTCTTGATGCAGGTCAGGATGCCATTGGCCCTCCTGGCTGCCTGGGCACACTGATGGCTCATGTTCAGCCTACCATCGACCAGTACCCCCAGGTCCCTGTCTACCTGGCCACTCTCCAGCCACTCTGACCCCAGCCTGTAGCACTGCCTGGTGTTGTTGTGGCCAGTGCAGAACCCGGCACTTGGATGTGTTAAATCTCATGCCATTGGATTCTGCCCACCTGTCCAGCCTGTTGAGGTCCCTCTGCAGGGCCTCTCTACCCTCCAGGAGATCAACTCCTGTCCCCAGCTTGGTGTCGTCAGCAAATTTACTGATGATGGACTCAATACCCTCATCCAGATCATCAATAAAGATGTTAAAGAGCACAGGGCCCAGCACTGATCCTTGGGGCACAGCACTACTGACTGGTCGCCAGCTGGATGTGGCACCATTCACCACCACTCTCTGGGCTCGGCCATCCAGTCAGTTCCTAATCCAACACAGTGTGCTCCCGTCCAAGCCATGGGCTGACAGCTTGGCCAGGAGTTTGCTATGGGGGATAGTGTCAAAGGCCTTGCTGAAGTCCAGGTAGACTACATACACAGGCCTCCCCACATCCACCAGGCGGGTCACCTGATCCTACAAGGAGATCATGTTGGTCAGGCAGGACCTGCCCTTCCTAAATCCAAGCTGGCTAGGCCTGATCCTTTGGCCATCCTGTAAGTGCTGTGTGATTGCACTCAGGATGACCTGTTCCATGATCTTGCCTGGCACTGAGGTCAGGCTGACAGGCCTGTAATTCCTTGGCTCATCCAACCGGCCCTTCTTGTGATTAGGCACAACGCTGGCCAGCTCCCAGTCGTCCAGGACCTCTCCAGTGAGCCAGGACTGATGAAAAATGATGGAAAGTGTCTTGGCCCGTTCATCTGCCAGCTCTCTGAGCACCCTAGGATGGATCCCATCTGGTCCCATGGACTTGTGGGGATCCTAGCTTCTGAGGAGAGCTCCAACCACCTGCTCCTGGAACATAGGGAAACTGTGCAGCTCCCTGGTTCCTTCTGCCAGCTCTGCAGGCCTGCTATCTGGAAGACATTCTGTCCTGCTTGTAAAAATTGGGGCAAAGAAGGTGTTAAGTACCTCTGTCTTTTCCTCAGCCTTTGATACAACATTTCCCTCCATGTCAACCAAGGAGTGGAGGTTGTCCTTGCCCTTCCTCTTGCTAGTAATATATTTATAGAAGGACTTTTTGTTGTCCTTCACAGCAGAGGTCATTTTAAGCTCCAAATGTGCTTTTGCCTCTCTAATTTTCTTCCTGCATGATTTGACAACATCCTTAAACATTCTGTGGGTTGCCTCCCCTCTCTTACAAAGGTGATACACCCTCTTTTTTTCCCTTAGTTCTATTAAAAGTTCATTAACCATCCAGGCTGGTCGTCTGCCCCAGCCGCTCATCTTCTGGCACATTGGCACAGCCTGTTCATGCACCTTCAAGAATTCTTCCTTGAAGCAGGTCCAGCCCTCCTGGACCCCTTTATTATTAAGGGCTTTATTCCAAGGAATCCTCTGAGTTAGTTCCTTGAGTAACCTGAAGTCTGCCCTCCAGAAGTCCAGAGTGGAGGTCTTCTTGCTACCCCTCTTAGCTTGACCGAATACTGAAAAATACTGAAAATGGTCACTGGCCCCTAAACACCCTCCGACCACCACATCACCCACCAGCCCTTCCCTGTTGGTGAAGAGGAGGTCAAGCAGAGCCTTGCCCCGGTAGGCTCTCGCAGCACCTGGGATAAGAAGTTGTCCTCCATGCACTCTAAGAACCTCCTAGACTGTCTCTTCTCTGCTGTGTTGAGATCCCAGCAGATGTCAGGCAGGTTGAAGTCGCCCATGAGAACAAGGTCCAGAGATCTTGAGACAGCCTTAAGCTGCCTATAGAATGCTTTATCAACATCTTCCTCCTGGTTGGGTGGTCCATAAGAGACTCCAACCAGGGTGTCTGCCCTGCTGGTCTTCCCTCTAATTCTTACCCACAAGCATTCAACCCGATCGTCCCTAATCTCCATCTCAATGGCATCTAGTGCCTCCCTGATGTACAGGGCCACCCCTCCACCCTTTCTTCCTTGCCTGTCTCTCCTGAAGAGTTTGTAGCCATCAATTGCAGTGCTCCAGTCATGTGAGTCATCCCATCATGTCTCTGTGATGGCAAATCCATCATAACTTTCCTGCTGCAACAAGGCTTCCAGCTCCTCTTGTTTGTTACCCATGCTTCGTGCATTAGTGTACATGCACTTCAGCTGGGCTGCTGGTTTCTCCTCTGACTCTAGCTTATCACCCCCAGACTCTTGCCTGAGGGGACTGGTTTCAGCCCCTTCCCTCTTTGAAACTAGTTTAAAGCCCTGTCAATGAGAGCTTCCAATTCCCTTCCCAGTCAAAAGAATTTTGGGTTTTTTGATCTTGGGAAACTTTCTACTGCACCAGGTCAGCCGGCAACAGATGGAGTACATCTGTCCCAGAGAAGGGGAAAGATTACAGTATATGAGAACGGCCTGTCCCCTAAAGGTAAAAAGATCCTGGGAAGGGAATTGGAAGGTCTCATCAACAGGGCTTTAAACTGGTTTTGAGGAGGGAAGGGGCTGAAACTAGTCCCTTCAGGCCAGGGGAAGGCTGTTTAACCTTAGGCTGTTTAGCCTCAGGGAGAACCCCAGATGGTGTGTCCTCCAGCATCAGGATCACCTCACCCTCGATCTCCAGTGCCCATACCTGTTTTCCAAGAGCAGTGGGGAAGATGAGGGGAGGCAAGGAGGTTTTACTCTGCGTCTTTTGAGAGGAACCTGCATCCATTCCCCTCTGCTTTTTGGATAACCAGCCTCTGCTGGGGGAGCTTGCAGAGCCTGCTTACTCTGCTTCATCTCTTTCCTCCTCTGGTTCATCTCTTTCCTCCTCTGGTTCATCTCTTTCCTACATTTCATTACATTTCTAAGGCTAGCAACCTCGTCCTTCAGTCTGGCCACCAGATTAAGCAGATAGTCAATCTGCTCACACCTTATACAAGAGTTGCCCCCACTACCCTGCATCTCAAGAGCCAGGCTCCAGCACTCTCTACAGCCAGATACCTGGACAGCTACCTGCTTGTGTTCTACCTCACTCTGGGTCGACACTGATCTTTTTAGGGAGTTTTTGCTGCGAGTTACAATCATACCTGTCCCTGGCCACAGCACCTACTGCACACACACGCGCAAAAAAAAAAAATAATAATAAAAAAAAACCAAATATAAAAAGTCGGCGGCGCGTGGGAGCATGAGAGAGTACAAGAGAATACGGGCTGCCCGACGAACAGAGCCCCCGCGAGCTGCAGCCGCTCCCAACGCTGGGATCACGGGTCTGACCACGTGAAAAGACGGCTCCTGTTGCCTCACGGCGTGTGCAGGAATCTCTGTGGTGCTGGCGATTCCCGCAGCTCGAACAGGAGATTAGCGGATGGTTCCCGGCGGCTGCTGGTCCCGGTGCTGTCCCGAGAGGGCTTCCTGCCGAACAGAGGCCCCGCGAGCCGCAGCAAACCCTTTTAAAATAAGCCACTCCCCACGCTGGGATCACGAGTCTGACCACGTGAAAAGACAGTTCCTCCTGCCTCGCGGCGTGTGCAGGAATCTCCGCAGTGCCGGCGATTCCCGCAGCCCAAAAAGGAGAGCAGCGGATGGTCCCTGACGGCTGCTAGTCCCGGTGCTGTCCCGAGAGGGCTTCCCGCTGTGGTATTGACATTAGTTTGGATGGGTTTTAAGGGGGATTTTTTCGCCTCTTATCAGTAATGTTATCGAACTTCCATTACAGAAAGATTTGTGGGTTCAGGACATAGGACACTGTGAAACAAGATAATTTTTGTTCCTTTCTTTCTTTTGTGATAATTTCTCCTAAGTTGTTCCTAACTCATATCATGACCCAGAATTCTCAGTGAATAATAATCTGCATTATGTGTGTATGTTCCATCACATTAATTTTGCAGTACTGACTCCCCCGTCCCTGGATACAAAGATGAACAAAAGCTCATTAACTGGCATATTCTAAAGTCCAGGTAGCCCCCACCTACCCCCCTCCCCAAAAAAAATCTTACCATCCACAAAAAGAAAATAATTTAAAGACTTAAATTAGAATTCCATAGGCAACAGGAGGAGAAAAAAAAAAAAAACCAACAAGGCAAGCAACACATTAAAATTAAGAGCCTTCTTCAGGATTTTAAATCAATTGTATGCTCTCTGGTTCAAAAATTGAACCTACCTTAGCAGGTTTATCCAAAATTAATGAGATGTAAATACATAAATAACTTAAAGACTCAGAAAAATACAATGGAGAGCTATTGTTAGGGGAGATACACAATAGTGTCTAAAAAACAATTTGCATAGAAGATTAAATTTCAAAGCTTAAAAACTCAGTTTTATTAGTTTTCCAATTGTGCAAATTTGTTTGTTTTCTTGATTATTTGGTGAACTTTTCTGACATTGCACATCTAGTTAGGTTAAGTAGCAAGAGGATACAAAGGAAATGTTCTTATTTTTGTCTCCTGCAGAGGTGTTAATAGGAAAGAAGAAAGTCTTCATCTGGTTTATTTAATGTAAATTTGAGGTGGCTTTCTGCAGAAGTCTGAACACTGAAGACTTTTTCTGCAGAGCACTGTTTTACAGAAAATAAAATTATGATCATCTGTTGCAAATTGAAGTCCAAAAAGATTTGAATAAGTTGCCAATTATAAACTGATGACATCTTTTTTTTTTTTTTTATTAAAATAACTTTAATCTAGATGGCATGTTTCTTTCACCTGTACAGACATTCAATCTAGTGATTTACTAACAACTACAGGCATTTATTAAGCAACTCCTTCTTTGTATTCTAAATGTCTCCTATAATGCTTCCTATAATGTATCAAATCACGTGGTCCAGTTGCTGAAATTTTACCTGAAAATAAACATTATGGAAAGAGTTATATCAACTCCTAATCTTTAGAGAACTGCAACACCCCAGAGGAATGTATTTTGAAGGACAAACTGATTTAGACTGTTTTAAAGATGTAATTGAATGTGGATAGAAGGGGGAATAAAGTGAGAAATGTATAGTAGTGTATTTATTTATAAATTTGCTCCACCTTTCTCATAACATGACACAGTTTATAAAGATTTGGTAGTTCAGTTGGGGGTTATGTTCACAATAGAATGGTTACAGGTAGTTTGAGAATAGTATTTGGAAAAGATAGACCCAAAAGTAGCAGTAGCACCCCACTTACAAAAGGAAGTGACTTCCCAGGAATTTAGGAATATATCAGATATTCACAGTGCTGCTTGTTGTTTGTGGGAATTTCTCTTTTCATCCTTTTTTATTGGAGAATTCTCCTAAACTGCTACAGCTGCTTAGTCCACATGTGTGCTGCGAGAAAACCCAAAAGAAAGAGCTTGCTTGTTCTGCAATAGCCCCATTTTTATGAAAACCACATCTAATTTTTCTCACGTTATCAGGAGAGCATTTCCAAAACCCAGACTATAGAAGTGGGTGCCAGAAACAGACAAAGATCTGTCCTCTGCCCAGACATGCCCTAGCATGGGGTTTGTCTCTTACTTTGCCTACATGGTCTGTGGCTTGGGCGCTTATAGAAGTCTACTGTCCCACAACCCTGGGTGGGAAGAATTGTCTCTCTCTGTCTCCCTCTATCTCAGCTTCTCCACTTGCCCCTATTCTGGCTTTGTGGGGTGTGAATGGGCTTTAGATGTACTGCCACACCCTCTTGGCCACTAGGGCACATTGCTGGCTTGTGGTCATCCTGTTGTCCACCAGGATTCCCAGGTCATTTTTCCCAGAGCTGCTATCCAACAGATCAGCCCCCAACCTGTACTAATACATGGGGTTGTTCTTCCTCTGACTTTACACTTGCTCTTACTGAATTTCATGGTATTTTCTGCTCTTCCCCTCCCCACCACCACCCACCACGACCACCCCCCCACCCCCCCACCCCAGCTCTCTACTGTGTCTAGAGAGCCTTCTGGGGAAGGGGTTGAAATCAGTCCCCCCAGGCTGGGGTCTGGGGGTGATAAGCCAGAGCCAGAGGTGAAACCAGCAGCCTGGCTGAAGTGCATGTACACTAATGCACGAAGCATGGGCAACAAACAAGAGGAGCTGGAAGCCTTGCTGCGGCAGGAAAGTTATGATGTAGTTGCCATCACAGAGACGTGGTGGGATGACTCACATAACTGGAGCACTACAATTGATGGCTACAGGCTCTTCAGGAGAGACAGGCAAGGAAGAAGGGGTGGAGGGGTGGCCCTGTACGTCAGGGAGGCACTAGATGCCATTGAGATAGAGATTAGGGACGATCGGGTTGAGTGCCTGTGGGTAAGAATTAGAGGGAAGGCCAACAGGGCTGACATCCTGGTTGGAGTCTGTTATAGACCACCCAACCAGGAGGAGGATGTTGATGAGTCATTCTATAGGCAGCTTAAGGATGTCTCAAGATTGTCTGACCTTGTTCTCATGGGTGACTTCAGCTTGCCTGATACCTGCTGGGATCTTAACATAGCAGAGAAGTGGCAATCTAGGAGGTTCTTAGAATGCATGGAGGACAGCTTCTTATCCCAGGTGCTGCGAGAGCCTACCAGGGGCAAGGCTATGCTTGACTTCCTCTTCACCAATAGGGAAGGGTTGGTGGGTGATGTGGTGGTCGGAGGGTGCTTAGGGGCCAGTGACCACGAGATAATTGAATTCTCATTATTTGGTCAAGCTAAGAGGGGTAGCAAGAAGACCTCCACTCTGGATTTCCGGAGGGCGGACTTCAGGCTACTCAAGGAACTAATTCAGAGGGTTCCTTGGGATAAAGCCCTTAAAAACAAAGGGGTCCAGGAGAGCTGGTCCTACTTCAAGGAAGAACTGTTGAAGGCTCAGGGACAGGCTGTGCCAATGTGCCGGAAGATGAGCCGCCGGGGCAGACGGCCAGCCTGGATGGTTCAAGAACTTTTAATGGAACTAAGGGAAAAAAAGAGGGTGTATCACCTTTGGAAGAGAGGGGAGGCAACCCGTGAAAAATTTAAGGATGTTGCTAGGTCTTGCAGGAAGAAAATTAGGAGGCAAAAGCGCATTTGGAGCTTAGTCTGGCCTCTGCTGTGAAGGACAACAAAAAGTCCTTCTATAAATACATTAATAGCAAGAGGAAGGGCAGAGACAACCTCCACTCCTTGGTGGACACGGAGGGGAACGTTGTGATAAGGGATGAGGAAAAGGCAGAGATACTTAACACCTTCTTTGCCTCAATTTTTACTAGCAGGACAGAATGTCTTCCAGACAGCTGGCCTGCAGAGCTGGCAGAAGGAGCCAGGGAGCAGCATAGTTTTCCACTGTTCCAAAATGGGGTAGTTGGTGATCTGCTCAGCCGCCTGGATCCCCACAAGTCCATGGGACCAGATGGGATCCATCCTAGGGTGCTGAGGGAGCTGTCAGGGCAGCTGGCCAAGCCACTCTCCATCATTTTTCATCAGTCCTGGCTAACTGGCGAGGTCCCAGAGGACTGGAAGCTGGCCAACATTGTGCCCATCCATAAGAAGGGCCGGTTGGATGAGCCAGGGAATTACAGGCCTGTCAGCCTGACCTCAGTGCCAGGCAAGATCATGGAACAGGTCATCCTGAGTGCATTAACACAGCACTTAGAGGATGGCCAAGGGATCAGGCTCAGCCAACATGGATTTAGGAAGGGCAGGTCCTGCCTGACCAACCTGATCTCCTTCTATGATCAGGTGACCCACCTGGTGGATGTGGGGAGGCCTGTGGATGTAGTTTACCTGGACCTCAGCAAGGCCTTTGACACTGTCCCCCATAGCAAACTCCTGGCCAAGCTGTCAGCCCATGGCTTGGACAGCAGCACTCTGAGCTGGGTTAGGAACTGGCTGGATGGCCGAACCCAGAGAGTGGTGGTGAATGGTGTCACATCCGGCTGGCGACCAGTCAGTAGTGGAGTCCCCCAGGGATCAGTGCTGGGCCCCATCCTCTTTAATATCTTTGTTGATGATCTGGATGAGGGCATTGAGTCTATCATCAGTAAATTTGCTGATGACACCAAGCTGGGAACAGGAGTTGATCTGCTAGAGGGTGGAGAGGCTTTGCAGAGAGACCTCGACAGGCTGGACAGATGGGCAGAGTCCAACGGTATGAAATTTAACACATCCAAGTGCCGGGTTCTGCACATTGGCCACAACAACCCCATGCAGTGCTACAGGCTGGGGTCAGAGTGGCTGGAGAGCTCCCAAACGGAGAGGGACCTGGGGGTGCTGGTTGATGGTAGGCTGAACATGAGCCTGCAGTGTGCCCAGGCAGCCAAGAGGGCCAATGGCATCCTGACCTGCATTAAGAACAGTGTGGCCAGCAGGAGCAGGGAGGTCATTTTGCCCCTGTACACTGCACTGGTTAGGCCACACCTTGAGTCCTGTGTCCAGTTCTGGGCCCCTCAGTTTAGGAAGGATGTTGACTTGCTGGAACGAGTCCAGAGAAGGGCAACAAAGTTGTTGAGGGGCTTGGAACACATGCCCTGTGAGGAGAGACTGAGGGAGCTGGGGCTGCTTAGCCTGGAGGGGAGGAGACTCAGGGGTGACCTTATTGCTCTCTACCACTACCTGAAGGGGGGTTGTAAACAGGCAGAGGTTGGTCTCTTCTCCCAGGCAGCCAGCACCAGAACAAGAGGACACAGTCTCAGGCTGCGCCAGGGGAAGTTCGGGCTGGAGGTCAGGAGGAAGTTTTACATGGAGAGAGTGATTGCCCATTGGAATGGACTGCCCGGGGAGGTGGTTGAGTCATCGTCACTGGACAAAGCCCTGCTTTGTTTTTTTTGTTTTCAGAATGGGCATTAACCCACGACACCAAGGGTGAGACTGACTGGATTATAGTTACTCCTTGTCTTTTTTGAAGACTGGAATGACATTGACCTTCTTCCAGTCCTCAGGCACCTCTCCTGTTCTCCAGGACTTTTGATGATTATGGAGAATCACAGGAATCACAGAAATATTCAGATTGTAAAAGATCTTCAGGATCATCAAGTCCAACCAACAATTCTTCTCTGCAAAATTCACCCCTAAACCATATCCCCAAGCACCATATTTTAACAACCTTTAAACACATCCACAGTTTGTGACTCAACCACCTCTCTGGGCAGCTCATTCCAATGCTTGACCCCTCTTTCTCTGAAAAAGTTTTTCTTAATGTCTAGTCGATGTTCAGTATGCTTAGTTAATCTCTAACCAAATCTTCTTCAACTGAGGCAAAGACTTCTTTTCTCCTGACTTCTTCTGTGGTCTTGAAGGTCTAGGACTCCTGAGGGCTGGCCTTAACAGTAAAGACTGAGGCAAAGGTGGCATTCATTGCATCCCCACATCCTCTGGCAGCAATCTTGTATTCCTCCTCAGTGGTCAGCCCCTTCTTCCATGTTCTATATACTTCTTCCACATAAATTTATTCATCAGTTATCTGCTCAAATATGCAGGTCTCCAACTCTCTTACTTGATTTCTTTATCTTTAGGATTCTGCAATCTTGAGTTTGGAGGAAATTTGATATTAATCAGCTGTCATGACATGATTTCCCAAGACAGTAGGGAGGTCACACTAGATTCAAAAATTCCCTTGGAGTAAATTAGGGTGAACCAGCATCAAAAGCCTGATGAGTTCAGTTTATTTGATCAAAGAAGTGTTGTGTGAAAGTTCTTGGTCATTTGAGCCTTAAAGACAGTTGGTCAGACAAAAGGAGAGGGAAACAAGAAGAAAAAGGAGGGAAAAGAGAGAGTGTAAGATAAGAAGTAAGAAACTTGTAGGCATTCATAACAGAATGTGTGGCCCCTGACAGAGGGCCACACCCCCAAGTCACCTTCTGAAAAATTAGTAGCCATGAGTTGCAGCACTCCAGTCATACAAGTTGTCCCACCATGTTACCATGATAGCAGCTATGCAATAGTTTTCTTGCTGCACGATGGCCTCCAGTTCCTCCTGCTTGTTGCCCATGCTGCATGCACTGGTACGGTTGCACTTCAGCTAGGCTAATGGTGCTGCCACCTTGTTGATTGATTTGAATCTGCTGCTGTTATTCACACTATGCTGCAGTCATGACAGCTTCAAAAATGCCTGGAGCAAACTATTATGGGGCTTGAAGTTCAGCTTGTAACATGGGAGGCTTTCTGTTCCAATTGCTGCTTCTGGGTTCGGGGTTTTAGGTGTGGCAGCAGGACAAGGAAGGATAGGGAAGTAGTTTTCTGGCTTGGGCTTTTGGTTCATTTGCTTCTGCTTGGTGCTGCATTGAGCCATGCTTTTTACAGTATCACAGTATCACTAAGATTGGAAGAGACCTCAAGGATCATTGAGTCCAACCTATCAACACAGACTCATGACTAGACCATGGCACCAAGTGCCACATCCAATCTCCCCTTGAACACCTCCAGGGATGGTGACTCCACCACCTCCCTGGGCACCCCATTCCAATGATGAATGACTCTCTCGGTGAAGAACTTTCTCCTCACCTTGAGCCTAAACTTCCCCTGGCGCAGCTTGAGACTGTGTCCCCTTGTTCTGGTGCTGGTTGCCTGGGAGATGAGACCAACTTCTGCCTGGCTACAGCCACCTTTCAGGTAGTTGTAGAGGGCAATGAGGTCACCCCTGAGCCTCCTCTTCTCCAGGCTAAACAATCCCAGCTCCCTCAGCCTCTCCTTATAGGGCTTGTGTTCAAGGCCTCTCCCCAGCCTTGTTGCCCTTCTCTGGACATGTCCAAGTGTCTCAATGTCCTTCTTAAACTGAGGGGCCCAGAACTGGACACAAGACTCAAGGTGCAGCCTAACCAATGCTGAGTACAGGGGCACAATGACTTCCCTGCTCCTGCTGGCCACACTCTTCTTGATGCATGCCAGGATGCCATTGGCCTTCCTGGCCACCTGGGCACACTGCTGGCTCAGATTTAGGTGGCTGTCAGTCAGCACCCTCAGGTCCCTCTCCTTTTGGGAGATGTCCAGCCACTCCGACCCCAGCCTGTAGCTCTGCATGGGGTTGCCATGTCCAAAGTGCAGCACCCGGCACTTGGACTTGTTGAATGGCATCCCATTGGACTCCGCCCATCCGTCCAGTTAGTCAAGGTCACTCTGCAGAGCCCTTCCACCCTCTAACTGACCAACATCTGCTCCCAACTTGGTGTCATCCGCAAATTTGCTGATGACTGACTCAATCCCCTCATCCAGATCATCAGTGAAGATGTTAAAGAGGTTGGGGTCCACTACTGATCCTTGGGGGATGCCACTGGTGACTGGCTGCCAGCTGGATGTGGCACCATTCACCACCACTCTCTGGGCTCGGCCCTCCAGCCAGTTCCTAACCCAGCACAGAGTGTTGTGGTCCACAAGCTGACAGCTTAGCCAGCAGTTTACTGTGGGGGACGGTATCAAAGGCCTTGCTGATGTCCAAGTAAACCACATCCACAGGCCTCCCCACATCCCCACTTTTTCTGCAGGTAGACTTAGGTAATTTTCATTTTGTACTCTGTTATCTGATTTTGCTCAGTAAATCTATTATTATCTCACTTTCTGGGGGGTCTCAATCCCAAATTTTTGTGTGTAACTTTTCCCCCACCCCTATGTTGGGAAAATAGACAGGTTTAGCCGTTGGTTCTGTTTGACCTGTTTTATTCTGGTTTAAACCATTACAAGGGTGAAGCCCCAGTTCTCTCCAGACAGTTCTCAGATGTGTATCAACCAGCTTATCAATTTCTGTGTCTTTACTGCAGCATAGATCGTCATCCCCCATGTCCACTGAGACAGCCAACTGCAAGACCTTACTACCACAATGTCGCATGGGTGCTGGCATGCTGCTTGCCAGCTCTTCTCTAACAAGCCCAGTTTCATCTCTGCCCCCCTTTCAATGAGCCCCACTAGCTCTTGCCCCAGTATCCTTTACACCTTTGAGTTAGATGTTCCCTGTCTGTCACCAGCAGGCCTGATATCTTGTAAAGCATCCTGTGGCCAGAAAACTCGAAATTTCACTAGTGAGGGCAGCCTCTGAGACATGTGCTAATCAAGCGTGTTTTCCTGTTCCTTTCAGTATTCTTCCCAGCAACTGAAGGGATTGAGGAAAACACTGTCTGTGCTCCTGATCCTTCAGCCAATCTATCCAGTGCCTTAAAGTCCCTTTTAATCACATTAGGACTGTCCCTAAACTTATCACCACCTCCTGCATGGTCAATAATGAATAACAGTCAGAGGACTGCACCAGATCAGGGAATTTCATTGTCATATCTCTAACCTGGGGCCCAGGGAAGCAGCAGAGTTCCATGTAGGATAGATCTGATGTGCATATGGGGCCCTCTATGCTCCTCTGAAGAGAATCACCTACAATTACTCTCCTTTTTTCTTAATATAAATGTCCTAATACTTGGGGATGTCTGATTCACTTTAAGCAAACCACAGAATGGACCCTCACCCACATCCTCCTCTCATGTCTCTTAGGTCCCTTCCACCTGCCTGGTGGCAAGACAGAAGAGGATCACCTGTTTCCTGTGTAGCCTCTATCTGCTGAATTGCTTCAGGGTGTGGTTCCACCAATCTTATCTCCCTTTCACAGCCCTTAACTTTTCCACTTTCCCTTTCAACTCTGCCACCTAGCTAAACAGATTATTCATCTGGTCACACCACACACAAGTGTTGTCTCTACTGCCCTCTGGTGCAAGTGCTGGGCACAGGCATTCCCTGCATCCAGAGACCCACACAGCTGCATGTTTGTGTGGGGGCTTGTGGTGAAGAGGTTATTAAATTTATGAATATGAAATATGAATTATGAAAAATATTAATTTTATTAATTATCAAACTATTAATAACCGATGAATCACCAACTTATATACATGTTCTAGTGCACGTTCGTGAAATACATTCCACAACTGGCTTAGTGTTATGATTATAACGTAATTGAACTATCTATAAACCCTTTCTGTATTTATATAACAAAGGGTGCAGTTCCGCTGCTTGGTCACTAGATGGAGACTCGGCGGGACGCGGGCGGTTTCTGGCTATACACAGCAATATTACAATCTTTCTATGCGTCAGCGCTTACTCTGCTAGACGCGGATACTTTGAACTGAGTGCTAGTGGGTGGAAAGCACATGGACGGTATTCAATTCCCTTCAGACAGCAGGGATCGGTCCTGGCCAGGGTCGGTCCGTGGGGTCGGCCCTCTAAAGTCGGCTCGCACGGCAGGGCGGGACGACGGTGGCCGGTAGGTGGGCTCGAAGGACGGAAGCAGGCGAAGCTACGGGGGTCGGCCCAACCACGGCGGTTCTCGGGGCTGATGCAAACAGCCTTAGGGAGAGAATGTGGCTGCATTAGGCGGCGTCTCTCCCGCTATGGTGGGGCTAGGCATACATGGACTCGGTATTGATCAATTCCCTTCTCCCCGGCAACTGGGCAGATCTTACCCGCGGGGATTGGTCCAGTCCTCCGGTGGCATGATGGACTCTTCCGATCGGCACGACTGGTTGTAGCAATGCTGAGCTCCTCAGGCTCAGCGAAGGTCCTCCCTCTGGGCTTCTTCAACGATGCAGAGGCTTCCAATATGCGTGCATGTATAACAGAAGCTAACAACAATAAGCTCAATGGCAAAGGCTGCAGCTCGAGAGTTGCTCTCTCGAGCAAGCACAGAGACAAGGTAAATGAGGGGGCAACGTGTTCACCAACTGGGGTGACACTTATAGATTCCTCAAGGCTGGGCTTGACCAATGGGCACTCTCATAAGCAACTGGCTTCAGCCTATAGAAAGCGTGAAGCTAGAATATGCCCATACTTGGTGTCAGCACGAGCACTGCATGCGCTGGGTGCGTGCAAGCCTGGCTAATGCCTTGGCTTTTGTCTTCCTCCAGGAGGAGGGGGAACTTGCCCACATGCTGGGACAAGATTCAGAATTGGGGCATAATGTGCCTTCACCACAGGGCTCCATCTGCTACCATATTCCTTCTGCCCACAGCTTCTGGCCTAGTGGTTACCATAGCTAGGTCCTCTTCCTGGAGAGTGACAATCAGTAGCTGTATTCACCCCTGTAGTGGTTTGAGCCTTAACTGGGGTTTAAGAGCTCAGATGGTAGCAAGAAACCGAGAAATCCTCCCCATGCCCACAGAGAGACTGGAGGTAAATCTACCAAAAAATAATCTGCAGTTGGTTTTAAAGTAGGAAAAGTAATTTTTTTCATTAAAAAAAAAATATATATATAGCAGTAACAGGAAGGGTTTACTAGCATAAAGAGCAAGGATGAATAGGAAAATACATAAACCCAAATTTGGATGGCCTTGTATCTCCCTCGATGTATGTGGATTTCAGTTCTTTAGGGAAGCATGGATGCAGCAGGGAGAAGATCAGGCCTGACCACGTGGCAGAAACAGGAGGCTAGAAGCAGCTGTGGGTCCTTTCAAACAGGTGAGGCAGGAGCAAAAAGAAAGATGGCTGCCACGCCCTCCCCTTTATAGTCTTGATGAACAGGAGGTGTGAGTGGAACAGACCAACTTAGACATGGGGGACCCATCCTCCTGGGAAGGGGAGATCAAGTCCACATGGATCAGGTTTCTTTTGTCCCCTGGGGGAAGCAGGGCTCTTGCAACTCCCCCCCTTCCCCCAAACCCCCGGGTGGGTGCAACCCAGCACAATCCCACAAGCCCAGAATGGGGATTTGTTGCCAACAACAAAATTACCTTCTGCACTGGCATTGCTCTCAGGGCCATGCCTGCAGTGCTCTCCACAAACTACAATGTCCTGGGTGGCACCCATTCACTGCGTGTTCAGAAGCTTGTGAGGGCTTCTTTTGTGGGGGTGGGGGATGGAGGGTGGGGAAGGCGGTGGTTTCAGGAAGTGACCATTGGTGCATTGATACGTCATTTATATCTGATGTCAGTGATGCTGGCTGCTGGCTACCAGTACAGGCCATCTGCCTTCCAAGAAACCAACCTAACAAACAACAAACAAAACCCCCCAAAATAGCTCCTTTCAAGCCTTTTTCACCTCAGTTCTGTTCCCTTCCCCTGCCAGCTGTTTTCTTTGGTGAGGAGAAAAAATAGGTTTCTTACAGGAAAAGTCAAGACTGTGTTTTGTGTACTATATAGCTCAGGAAGTTTTTCAAGGCTAAACAAATTTCAAATAATTTGGAAATCTCTTGAAATTGTTTGTGATTTGTAATAAAGAAATTTCATCTTGATGCATAATTTATTTTAAATGATATTTTATAATTTGTCTTTGCTGACCTTTGCACTCCGCTTTTTCAGACTTCCAACAGTGCTTTGAAAGTATCTAATGTAAAGTGGCTACAGACAGCAAGATTAGGGTACAAAGTAATACCAGAACTCACAGCAGCTAAGAATCAGAGGGTGTGATGACTAACAAAAAAACTGTTTGAAGGAAATTTCATAGTAGTACACACTCATTGGAAAACTGCACATTAATTGAGAAATGTTGATTAATTTCATTATGCAGTTCTCTTAAACTGACTTTTTAAAAAGCATGTTTGTACAGTAGTGTTCGTGTATTTTTTAAATTCCTTTTCTCATCTGTGAACTGGAACACAGATTGTCTTACCTGTCATTCCTACCTATGTCTCATTTCATGCAGTAAGATGTAATAAAAAATGTTTTAATAAATTGTGAAGACTTCTTACAGCTAGAGACTACACCCAAAAAAGAAAAAAAAGTGTTTATTTACTTTGTGTTTATAAAAGGGGAAATTTTATTTGATGTAATTTGTCTTTTATCAAAGCTGTTGACTTGTTTTCTGTGAAATGTTTGCTAAGCAAAGTCAAACATCTTCATTTTCTCTTCCTTCTCTGAAAATTCATTTCTTTCTTTTATAACAGGTGTTGAAATTCACAAAGGTGAGGTAAGAAACTAATTTTTTTACTAGATAATTCAATTAGTTTACTCAAAGTCAGGAATATTAAAGCTTGATAATGTGATTCTTATGATTTGTATCGAGCAGCTATTCGCTATAGTAGTTTACTGTGGTAGTTAATATAGAGAACTATTAATTCTCCTTAATGGTGTGTTGAAGAAAATGTTAATGCAAAATAATCAACTATGTATTTAAGCTTACAAATAATCTGAAGCATGACACCATATTTAAGATTTATGTTTCCATCAATGCTGGAGAAAGTTTTTAGCAAGTTGTAACCTCTCTCAGCAGTGGAACATACTCTTTTCTTTCCAGAATTCTGTAACTTTCTGTAAACCTAAGAAGAGGAAAAGAGATACTTATGACTAATGACAGTTCTTAACCCATTTTATATAGAGAGATCTGTGACAAAAAGGTTTATCAAGGCACACAAATAAAAGTCAACATGTATTGTATTCTTGTCTCACTTTTTTAATATTCACCCAATAACTACCATATCTTAGTGGTAAGTTCATAGAAAGAGGCATAACAAACTTATTTGTGTGCCTCTGTGTATTTGCATATTGGTGTCCTCTCTTCCATATATCAGCATCAAATCACAACATTAGAGATCTTCACATGTAACAAGGGGAGTTCTGACAGAAACTAACCTGTATTTTGATCAAAGTATTCCAGGATAAGCAGAAGTTCCCTCTAGGTACTGGATAAGTAAATGTTGCCACTAAGTATTAGGAATAACACATGTTTACCAGTAAGGGATTTAATTGTTATTTAAGACCTTCAGGACAAGACAGGATTAGGTCATACACTGGATTATGAGAATTAATATTCCCTAACTTTATAGGATTTGGAATTGTGTTTGGGATGGAAAATCATCCATTACAGTTGAAAAAATATTAGCATATGAATTACACACATATGAATTATACACTTAACAAGTATTGAGAGAACTGGTGGAAGTGCTCAGCAAGTCACTTTCTATCATTGATCAGTGGCCCTGGCTAACTGTGGAGGTAGGTCCCAGCTGACTGGAGATTGGCAAATAAAACACCCATCTACAGGAATGGCCAGAAGAAGGATCCAGGCATCTCTAGAACTGTCAGTCTGACCTTGGCACCAGGGAAGGTCATGGAGGAGATCATCCTGAGTGACCTTATGTAGTATGTGCAGGACAACCAGGTTACCAGGCCCACCTCATTAATTTCTTACCCTTAATTTTCAAACACAATGGAAATCATTAATTGATTTGGATAGCTGCTTGTCTTTTTCTTCTTTTTTTCCCCCAATCCTGCACATGACTTAAATGTTATCATTCTCAAAAATATATTTACAGACCATCTGGCCAGATGTGTAACTGAAAAAGGTCAAAGCAAAATACAAGCATACTTAACAAATGTATTTTGTACTTTGTCACAAAATTCCCTGTGGTTTCATAGCAACTGTCCTTTTAATTACTACTTGTGATCTCAGTTTTAATAATTTAATTAGGATTTTTCTTCATTAAATTGTTTCACCCAATAAATACAATGTATTACACTTATTGCTTGGTTTAAAATGGTCCTATTTACCTCTCTACTTCTATACCTTGTCCTTCCAGAATCTTTGGCTGTACAGTTCAAACTAAACATTCCTTAATTTCATGCAAATGGCACAGTCAAAGTGACTCAGCTTTATCCAATAACCAAGGGTAACCTCTCTAGGCAGCCTCTGTAGTTCAGGTCACTGGAGTTCAGGTAAACATTAGTGAAGTCAGTGGAGCTTCATGAAATTCCAACATTACAATTACATTGAGTTCTTTGCACAACTGGAACTAAAACTGGGATTTTCAGAGGCAAAATTCAGAATAATATGGAATGTTTATAGTAGCCTAATTTTAGAGATAGTGATTTCAGTACTTTTGAAAAAAAATGTTTACTTCATACTATTTAATCTCATATAATCAGAATTATAGTCACTTATAAAAAATCTTCAGCTATTGCTCTCTATTGCTGCTGGGAAGCTGAAGCCTCATAAAGGTCAAGTAGTACAATGATAATTATGTGAGGGGGAAGAAGGTAGTATCTAAAGAACTGTAGCTGCTTCACAGTGCAAATCAAACTGCCAACTTTCTGAGATGTCAGTACTAGTAGGCACACTAAGCTGGTGAAAATACATGGTGATAGACACTAAATAAGTCATCTGTGTATTCTGAATTCAAGGGAAGGAGATAAAGGAAACATTATTTCTTCATTTGTTTCATTTGGGAAATAAATTTTCATTGGGCAGGTGTGGTGGGTTGAAGGGCCAATCCTTCCTTCCTTCCCACCATGGGCAGAAAAAAATGAGACTTGGACAAATAGATTGCAGAAGTGGTGGAAAGTTTAAATGGAAAAGCAGTGAATATTTTACAGAGAACCACAAGCACAGTGACAAAAGGAGATCCCAAAGCATACCCAGAAGCATCCCAACACTTCCCTCTCCCCACCTGAGCGTACACCCAAACCCCCCCAGGGCTCTTTCTTCCCCTACCTCCTCCACTGTTAGGCTAATCTCAGCTGGCCAGACCTGAGACTGCCCTTATCCCTTCTCCTCCCAGCTTTAGGCCTATCCAGGCCCAAGAGACCATGAGATGACACCCCAGCCTACCCCTACCCCCTTACCAGACAGGGACCATCTCCATAGGAGTGGTGAGGGAAGAAAGAGGAAGAAAGGGAAGAGAACCTTGTTGATGGTTTTATAGGGAGCAGGGCATTATGGGATGAAACACATAGCTATCCATGCCTACCACTGGGCTGAACCCTCGGGACATTGCAGGTAAGCTTGTGTGGTGGCAACAGGAGGCACTCAGCCTAAACCACCACTATCTATGTGATAGCTTTTGGAAACTCAATGTCTATCTTCCTTTTGAGATATAACCTGTTAAAAACTTTAAAGCTTTTAATAATTATAGAAGACTCTATATTTCCTGTACCCATTTATGACTTGAAGAAGAATGTTTTTGTCTCATTTGCCCTCAAAGCTTACATAGAAATTCAAGTCTGTATGTGATAAACATATATCTGAGTATCTGAAATCTATACATGGGTTATAGAAGTGTTCTGATATGTTTCGCATTTGAACTATTACTTACTGAAATCTAAAAAGATATTGTGTGCTAGGTGGCTTTGAAAACTGCTCCTATCTCCTCATGAGAGGCTGAATTTGTACTTCAGTGCTTTCTGCCCTATTTCAGTTATTTGTCTAATATACTTTTAATCATTTGTATGTAAAATCTTTACAATATTCATATCTCCCAATTCATCCATACATTTTCATACATGTACTTTGTGCTTTCCCACCTACACTGAATTGTCATAGCAACCACAAAAAACCCAACCAAATAAACCAACCAAACAACCAAAAAAAAACCCCCCAAAAAAAAAAAAAAACCCAAACAAACACCCTTCTTGGTTCATTATCTCTCTCATTATAAGATATTTGTCTAAGCTGAATTAATAGAGTATTGTTTTGTGATGTGGGGGAAACTTAATAAGAGTTGAATCCCCTCGTGTTCTAGCCAAGTACTTAGAGATTAGAGGGGCTAGGGACATCTGGACCTATTTTGTAATAGGGATGCCAGTTTGGATGGGTTGCTACAAATCCAACACCACATGCAAAAGAGCCCATTTTTGCTGTAGAGTCAGTTGTTTTCAGAGGGAGTAGTCAAATGCACAAACAATGCAATTTCCCATGACTTTAGGTCCAAAACCAGATGAACAAACAGCCCAGTTTGCTGTAGGTCCACTTGTGTTTAATCAGTCAGATGCAGGAATAACAGTTTATTTGCACTTACAGCATATATACAGATGCTTTACAATTGCTGGTGATAGGCACTTAACCGCAGAAATCTCTGTATGGTTTTAGGAAAATACAATTTTAATTACACATCTGGGACAAAATCCACTAGGTGGCACAGAGGTCACAGCTTACCAAAAGGTGTCACTTCTGAGGAAGGAGCGTTGTTTTCCTTCCTGATTCTGACTGCCATTGGGTGATTAATGAAGGCATGAACCCCATTGCCGCATAGCAACAAGATTCCAGAAATGCAGAGAGCAGAGAAACTTAGTAGTCCTCCCAGAAGTCTTTTATTGCTGCATTGTAGAATTCCTAGCTTTACAAAGTCTCAGAGTCCCACTTACAGAAGTCCTGGAAGCCCTTACCAGATGAAGCAGCTAACTGAAGTCCCAAGCATATCACTCACAGCATCCCTACCCTGAAGCCCTAGCCAGAAGAAGTATCAAAGTAACAGAAGCAGAAGTCCCTAACAACCCTGCCTCCCCAAGCCATTCCTAACCTAAGTCCCTAACTGCAGGTCCCTAACCAAAGATAACTATTGCTCAGAGTGGCTGTTTTTATGGTCTTTGTTATCAATTCCTTAACCAATAAAATCCAACCACAGATATATGATGAAGTCTTCTCCCAAAAACAGTTGCCAGCACATCAAGGAAGTGGCTTCTGCAGCATGTTCCAATCAAAGAGTACCAGCATGAAGAAGTTGTTCTTGTGTGATGAAGAGGTTATTACATTTACGACTATGAAATATGAATTATGGAAATATTGTTTTATTATAAAATTATTAATAACTAATGAATCACTAATTTATATACATGTTCTAGTTCATGTTCGTGAAATACATTCCCTAAGTGGCTTAGTGTTATGATTAGAACTTAGTTGAACTATCTACAGACTATTTCTATATTTATATAACGAAGGGTGCAGTTCCGCTGCTTGGCTACTAGATGGCGACTCGGTGGGACGCGGGTGTCTTCTGGCTATATACAGCAATATTATAATCTTTCTATGCATCAGCAATTACTCTGCTAGACGCGGATACTTTGAACGGAGTGCTCGTGGACGGAAAGCACGTGGAAGATACTCTGTAGCTGTTGTTTGTAGCAAGGTGGAGGTCTGGCAGACTACTGTCCCTGGACTGGTTCCTAGTCGAGTTGGACAGCGGCGTTGTCTTACTATCTCCTCTCTCTGCAGCAATGGAGAGGGAATAATGGAACCTGGGCTTAGCATGGAAGCAGGTTCCCTTCAGGACTCAGTCGATTCCCTCCAGACAACAGGGATCGGTCGGGGTCGGCCCTTGGAGTCGGCTCACAAGACAGGGTGGGGCGACGGTTGCCGATAGGCGGGCTCAGATGTTTCCGATCAGACACGACAGCAGACAAAGGCTATGGGGTTGGCCTGGCTATGGTGATTCTCAGGGCTGATGTAAACGGCCTCAGGGAGGGAATGCGGCTGCGTTAAGCAGCGGCTTATCATTTACTGGGCTTAAAGGAAAGCGGGACATTCAGAGTGGTCCCAGGTTTAGTTCAGTATAGGCACGAACAGTGCTTTAGTCTTCCCTGGGGTTTACAGGGCTCAGAGTGGCACACGTGGTGGCTCCTCTCCCACTACGGTGGGGCTAGGCATATGTGGACTTGGTCTTGATCAAGCCCTTTCTTCCAGGCAACTGGGCAGATCTTACTTACCCTTGGGGGTTAGTCCAGTCCTCCGGTGGCACGGTGGGCTCTCCCGGTCAGTACAACTGGCTGTCTTGCGCTCAGCGAAGGTCCTCCCTCTGGAGAATATCCTCACGATTGCTTCTCACGATGCAGAGGCTTTCAGTATGCATGTATATTATGATAGAAGCTAACAACAATAAGCTCAATGGCAGAGACTATGGCTCGAGAGCTGTTCTCTCAAGCAAGTACAGAAACAAAACGAAAGAGGGGGCAACTTGTTTACCAACTGGGGTGATATTTATAGATTCCTTGAGGCTGGGCTTGACCAATGGGCACTCTCATAAATGACTGGCTTCAGCCTATAGAAAGCGTGAAGCTAGAATTATGCCCATACTTGGTATTTGCATGAGCACTGCATGTGCTGAGTGCATGCTGGCCTGGCTAATGCCTTGGCTTTTATCTTCCTCCTGAAGGAGGGGGAACTTGTCCACATGCTGGGACAAGATTCAATATCTGGGCACAATGTGCCTTCACCACATCTTGGCACATATGGAATGTTATTGTTTTGCTCTCAGCAGTGTGCTAAGCAATTGATCAGTTAAGGAATCATGCACTCTGCATACCTCCAGCAGCTGCCCTCAGAGCAGTGGCTGCAATAAAGGAGAGGAAAACACAATCCAGAACTGGGTTCCAGATGGGCTAGTATTTATACCTCAGTTTTCTGCTATGTAAAGTGGGGGGGCGGGACTGCAGCCATGTTGCTAAGTGGGCTTTTTCAGTTGCACAAACATTTCTTGATGGGCCATTCAGACTTCATGACTTCTGCCTGGAAAAATCAGCTTTTGACAATAAAAGTTGCTTGTGGCAGGAACAGTTAATAGCTGTGATAAGCAATATAAAAGGAATGCCAGGGTTACACCTGGTCCCAACCAGGATTCCAGTTTTGATCCTATCACATATAGGGTCAGCTAGGCCTTCACCCAGACAAAGTGTCTGGTTCAGACACTGTATGCTTATCAGCAAGTTATGCTCTCCTATTTCCAACGCTTAGTAGCTGCCACAGGCTTTCTGCCCTGATTGTGCATGAATTTGTGGATGTTAGTATTCAAGGTCATTATAACCAAACCAAAAGAAATTACGTCCTAAAAAAAAAAAAAAAAAGTGATAATTTAATGTTTTATCCCCTAAAATGAAATAAGCATTCTAAAAATTAAGCCTACAAACATCAGGAAGATGGATAAGTTGACACACCATTCTGTATATCTCTGTTTAATAATATTATATTTCATTCCCCACACTAAGAAAACTGCCATTACCCAAAGCAGCCATTCGTGAACAGCCATTGTGAACAGATTGCATCCTTGTTGGTGGTATGATAATTGAAATAAGTTTAGCAGTCTTTTATGAGGAAGCACCAGATGTATAAAATACCTATTAATCAACTAACTGGCTTTTGCAAACAACAGTTCCAATACCAGTGGTTATGAAAGAGTAAATGGAATAAGAAGAAAGATATAAGAGAATTAGCAAAATGACTCAGTGGTATTCCTTACAATGAGGGAGGCAGAAAAGGGAAGGCTCTAAGGGGAAAACTTTGCACCTTTTAGGCTGTGCTTATGGCCATTGGTTTCACTGTTCATAGTTGTCTACATTTGGATCTCTGTAATAGCTCTCTTATAAGCCCATTTAAAAGTAGCTTTGTGGAAAATAACAGAAAAGAGTCAGATGTCCATCAGGCTCTTATACATATATTTGTATTCTCTCTACTAAACACAGTTCTGAGTCACTAGTTCTGACAGACTACAAAGTTATTACTGGTCCTACAGTACACCAAGTTGACATAATTATATTTCCTCCCTTTTGAATGATTTAAATTTTTCTGTTATTTTTGTTGGGAAGGTGTGTGTTTGTTTGTGCTTATTTATATCTATATATATTTATTTACTTACTTATTATTATATGCTTTAGAAACTAGAGCTTTGGCAGTATCACAGAAACACATAAGAATCAGGGCAAAGATGGAATAGTGATGAATTTCAAATTCATCCCTGAATTTGTCTGTATTATTTTTGTTTAATTTTGCTTTTTATTCAGAAGAGAGACTTTGATTTCATGGGAAGTTTTCCTGTTGTGATTGCAACAAAGTCATCTCTTCTGAGTCATGTACTCTTTCCATCTACAAACATTTTTGTCTGTACAGAAACTGCTCTTAGCTGGTGAAAGAAGTCATAGAACAAGAATGGATGCATCAGCTGCAGTTACTTAGATAACAGTGACAGCTGCAAGAGCTGTAAGATCCCTTTCTACTCTTAGGAACTGTACCAAAAATTGCATTCACCTTTGATAAGAGACTGCACATAAAGCCCCTTTGCATTGCACAAACCACTAAAAGCAGTTTGGAACAAGCAGTTCAGTGAAGTGACCAAATTACCTTTCTGAATGTAGTAAACTGATTTAGTTTATCATTTCTAATCCAGTGGTACAGGCCAATAGGTCTGGCTTGGCAAAGGGAAACAGCTGATACTGAAGACTTTGTAGGCACTGAATGGGTCCTGACTTCAGAGCACCTCTAGTCAGTTCTTGCATTAGGTGCAGTCTTAGAGAACATCTGTTTACTTCTAGTGAAAAGACTCTAATTTCACCACTTGGCAGATTCCAGCATGCAAAAGCATTGCTATGAGATATCAGACAAAGATAGCTGTGGTTAAGAACTTACTTTTACTTACTACTGGATTAATAACACGTAATTGCAGACATGCAAGGGTGTGAAAGCATTAGTTTATGTCTCAATCCCTGCTGTAATTTAGAAAACTATTTTGCTCATGTCACAGCAAAAAGCACAAAGACACATTAATGAGCTTGATTATGAATTGTCATCAATCCATGGCTAAGTTTGAATATTTCTTTGTTTTCACAATCCTATGTCTCAAAAGACAAACTATTGACCGAGTAATTGATACCATTGATTCAGTGAGGCAAGAGAAGGCACATTTCAATGAAATACTTTTCTGTCAGGTGGACAGAAGAAAAGCCTGTGCACCTCAAACAGCCAAGTTAGACAGTTAGTTGGAGCAAGAAGCAAGCTGCGATTCAGAGTAATACTCGGAGTCAAAAGACATGACATAGAAACAAAGTCAATGCAAAAATCAAAGCCCGTCTATTCTCAAAATGCTGGTTTCTATCTAGTGTCTGGGTTGATGTTGACTTAGTAACAACATGGAGATGTGTCAAAGGCTACTGACAAATGCCTTTTGCATTCAATAGAAGAGATGAGAAAGTCTCCAGTTCTTTTTGAATTATAACAGAGCTGTATGTTCTTTAATCCCCATTTGTGGACAACATTTATATGTCTAGCAGAATATCCAACTGATATTTTCAATAGTTTAATGATGATTACGACAAAAGAGATAGAACACAAACCTAGATGAATTTTTAGTGAATTAGTGAATCTTTAAAAAACAGACTTTGCTAAAACGCCTAGTTTCCCTAGAAAATAAGAAAAAAATATCCTCCTTAATGTAGCTGCCATTTTTTCAGAGTTTTTGTATCCAGCAATCCTGACACTCTTCACCAAATGAAAAATCCATCTCTGAAAAACATTGCTGTAGCTGGCATGTGTAAGTGCTGCTAAAATCAACAGACAAATATGTTTACATGTGGAAGTATAGCCTTTACTCTGTAAAGGAAAGCCTAGCTTTTAAGTGCTGTTTTGTTTCTGCTGAGTCACTTCACATGCTCCCTATGTGCTGATCTTTAAAGCACCAATATCTCTAATTTTCATATAAAATTTGAGACACAAAAGATAAATTATTGGTTTAGTTCTTGACTTTCATATGTGAGGCCAACTATTCAAATCCATATTTTACTATAATGTAATATTTCAAAGATAGCAGTAATTTTCTTATTAATTTCTCTGTCTCCCTCTATAAATTCAGAGAATTCAGGAAACACCTTAGTTACACATCTAGATAGAAATTTGTTAATCTATTTGCTCTGTTTTTTGTGTAAGATGGGAATCAGAAGTGTCAACATACTCCATTTATACTATGTAGCTTTGCAACATTTTACTACTTCATACGAATTATCTTTAGTATGAAATTTTCATAGTTATGACAAGAAAACCAATGGATGAGATTGCCAAATTCCTGTGAGTAAGATGCTGCTGATTTTAGACATCTCTGAATATTTCCCTTTAGATAAAAGCATCTCTTCTACTTATGTACTCAACATTACTCCTTGTGTAGATTCACTGACTCCTTGGATGAGTACAGTTAATCATGCATATAAATGTTCACAGTGATATCATGTTAATCATTATTTGTGTCACTGCAAGACAATAATGTTTACATCAGTTTGCCTCATCCATCTTGATATTAGTTATACCATGGAACTACTTATAGCTGACCGTCAGAGAAGCAAGTCCAAACCAGGAAGCAGCTTAAGCAATCAGGGGTGATGCCCTGGTCACAGAAAAACTTCCTAGATTGGTGCTGTCAGGAAAGAAAACCCAGTGACTTCCATCTAGGGTCTTCAGCAGGCTCTTGGTGAACATGAACTCCTTATTTATATTACATCTTAATATCTTAGTTCCTTCCTACTAATTCCAGCAGGAGCTAATAAGCAGTTTTATACCAGTAGGAATGTAAAGACACAGAAATTTCAGAAGCACATTCTACAACAATGTATAACATATGAAATAAAGGACATCTTAACATAAGTAAAGCTAGAAGAAGCTGTTTGAGAGCTATTGTCATTTACTGGCCTCTGTGTGCATTCCACCTACAATAACATCATTTTTGTTCCTTAAGTGACATTAATTTTGCTCACCAATGTTCTAGAGCCATCCTGCTTGATGTCATGTGCAGTCATTGAAAAATATAATCCTTGCAATGAGTTAACTGAAAAACTAACCAGAAAAGCATTATGTGCTACAAGGATAATAGCTGGTTTGAAAGTATATCACGGGGTTTCAGATGATGTCATAATCTGCTACCACAAATTTAATAGCGTTGTTGCCTGGAAGCTAAGCCATTATACTATGCTTAATTTCATTAAGATGTAAATTACATAGTTTAGTATTGTATAGTACCGGCAACTGCCATTGCAGGTTCTTGTTCTTGCAGCTGTCAGGAATTCTAATGTTTATAGGATTTTGCTTAGCTGAAGGTCTTAAACTTTAGACATTTTTAAAACCAATTATTTACCCATCCCTTATTTGTTATTAATCCATCTCAATTCTGCATTAATCTCTTTTCCAACAATATAATGCAATAATAGGCTGACTTTTTGAAGTATAGCAATAAATATTCAGTCCTTCAAGAAAAGTGTATCAATATGACTTGAAAGCAACTTCTTGCATGTTACAATGTTTGGTTTTAGTGAGCTTTTAAGACAAAAAGAAAACACTTTTCTTACAGAAAAATAACCAGCTTGACTGCTTATATTCTATTTTCCATGGCAACTGCTGGTGTGAAATCTGAGGACATGTACAGTATTACTACCTAACTTTTACTAGAAAAGAATTTGCCCACAATAAGTACATCAGTACTTCTTTTATCAGCTGAAATTTCCAGCTGATTTGCATAAAAAAGTAGACTAAGTGACCACACAAAGCACAATAGATATAGTATACCATAGCAGTATACCATATTTTCTGTCTTTAAAAACCAATACAGCAATTGCTTGTTAGCATGCTCTAACATCACAGAATCACAGAATGTTTGGGCTTGAAGATTGTTAAGTCCAGCCTCCCTGCCAAAGTAAGGTCACCTAGAGCAAACCACGTGAAACATATTCAGGCAGGTTTGAGAGTCTTCAGAGAAGGAGACTCCACAACTTCTCTGTGTAGCCTGTTCCTGTCACCATCACCATAAAGAGTTACCTCCTCATGTTGAAGGTGAACCTCCTATGTTCTAGCTTGCACTTGTTGTTTCACTGGGCACCACCAAAAAGAGACCATCATCTTCATCTTGACACCCACCCCTCAGATATTTACAGATATTGGTAAGATCTCCTCTGAAGCCTCTAAAGACTAAACAGCCCCAGGTCTCTCAGTCTTTCTCCATGGAAGAGATGTTCAAGTCCTTGTGATGAAGAGGTTATTAATTTATGAATATGAAATATGAATTATCACAATATTACTAACTATTATGAAATATCAATTATTAATAATTATGAAAAATATTAATAATCAATGAATCACTATTTTATATACATGTTCTAGTGCACATTCGTGTAATACATCCCATAAGTGGTTTAATAGTATAATTAGAACTCAATTGGAATATTTACAGAATAATTTTCTATTTATATTAGCAGAGGGTGCATTTCCGCCGCTTGGCCACTAGATGGCAACTCGACGGAGCGAGGGTGGCTTCTAACTATTAACAGAGGATGTTTCCATGCGTCAGAGGTTACTGCTAGACGCGGATACTTTGAACTCAATGCTAGTGGGTGGAAAGCACGTGGAAGATGCTTTGTGTCTGTTGTTCGTAGGGAAGTTGGGTTCCAGCAGACTACTGTCTCTGGACTGGTTCCTAGGCTGGTCCGGATGGTGGCACTGGGTGGCTCTCTCCGCAACAGTGGAGAGGATATGGAACCTGGGCTTATCTGGTAAGCAGGTTCCCTTGCAGGACTCGTCAGTTCCCTGCAGACGATAGGGAGCGGTCCTGGTAGATCAGCCCAGCAGGGCTGGCAAGGCCGGTAGGGATGGTCCTGGGATGGGGTCGACCCTCAGAGTGGGTCTTCACAGTCGGCTCGCATGGCAGAGCGGCGCGACAGTTCCAAATAGGCGGGCTTGGAGGCTTCCAATCTGGCACGGTAGCAGGCGGGGCTGGACCCAGTGGGCTCGGCCCGACTACGACATGTCTCGGGGCTGATGTGAACGGCCCCGGGGAAGAAGTGAGTCTGCATGAAGCGGTGGCTTCCTGTTTACATGGCTTAAAGGAGCAGTGAGACTCTCAGAGCGGTTCCAGGTTTGGAGGAGTGCTCCATATCTTCCCTGAGGTTTACAGGGCTTGGAGCGGCAGAGGTGGCGGCTCCTCTCCTGTGATAGCGGGGTTATGCAGATGTGTGGACTACCGGACTCGGTAGTCCTTTTCCCCGACAGTTGGGCAGATCTTACCCTCGGGGGTCCAGTCCTCTGGAGGCACGGTGGGCTTTCCCAGTTCCTGTGACTGGCTGTAATGACTCTGGGTTTCTCAGGCTCAGCAAAGGTCCCCCTCCTCTGGAGATAATTCTCAGGGCTAAGGCTCAATGGGCCTGCCTGGATATGGGTTTCTTCCCTTCGTGCAGAGGCTTCCAGTTCGCTTGCATATATGAGAGAAGACTCAATATAAAGGAGCTCAATGACAAAGGCTATGGCACGAGCTTTGTTCCCTCGAGCAAGGACAGAGACAAAGTGAAAGAGGGGGCAACTTGTTTACCAGCTGGAGTAATACTTATAGGTTTCTCGAGGCTGAGTTTGACCAATGGGCACTCTTGTAAACAACTATCTTCAGCCTATAGGAAGCATGAAGCTAGAATTATGCCTATACTTGGTGTTAGCATGAGCATCCCATGTGCTGGGTGCATGCAGGGGTCTGTGTTGGGCTAGCTTAATGCATTGGCTTTTGTTTCCCTCATGAAGAGGGGGAACTTGTCCACATGCTGGGACAAGATCTTGAAAAACTTTCTGCTGCACCAGGCCAGCTGGCAACAGATGGAGCACATCTGTCCCAGAGGAGGGGTAAGATCAGAGTGTACGAAAATGGCCTATCCCTCAAAGGGAAAAAGATTCTGGGGAGGGAATTGGCAGGTCTCATAGATAGGGCTTTAAACTAGTTTCGAAGGGGGAAGGGGTTGAAACCAGTCCCCCCAGGCTGGGGTCTGGGGGTGATAAGCCAGAGCAAGAGGTGAAACCAGCAGCCCGGCTGAAGTGCATGTACACTAATGCACGAAGCATGGGCAACAAACAAGAGGAGCTGGAAGCCTTGCTGCAGCAGGAAAGTTATGATGTAGTTCCCATCACATAGACGTGGTGGGATGACTCACATGACTGGAGCGCTGCAATTGATGGCTACAGGCTCTTCAGGAGAGACAGGCAAGGAAGAAGGGGTGGAGGGGTGGCCCTGTACGTCAGGGAGGCACTAGATGCCATTGAGACGGAGGTTAGGGACAATCGGGTTGAGTGCCTGTGGGTAAGAATTAGAGGGAAGGCCAACAGGGCTGACATCCTGGTTGGAGTCTGTTATAGACCACCCAACCAGGAGGAGGATATTGATGAGTCATTCTATAGGCAGCTTAAGGATGTCTCAAGATCGTCTGACCTTGTTCTCATGGGTGACTTCAGCTTGCCTGATACCTGCTGGGATCTTAACATAGCAGAGAAGTGGCAATCTAGGAGGTTCTTAGAATGCATGGAGGACAGCTTCTTATCCCAGGTGCTGCGAGAGCCTACCAGGGACAAGGCTATGCTTGACTTCCTCTTCACCAATAGGGAAGGGTTGGTGGGTGATGTGGTGGTCGGAGGGTGCTTAGGGGCCAGTGACCACGAGATAATTGAAGTCTCATTATTTGGTCAAACTAAGAGGGGTAGCAAGAAGACCTCCACTCTGGATTTCCGGAGGGCGGACTTCAGGCTACTCAAGGAACTAATTCAGAGGGTTCCTTGGGATAAAGCCCTTAAAAACAAAGGGGTCCAGGAGAGCTGGTCCTACTTCAAGGAAGAACTGTTGAAGGCTCAGGGACAGGCTGTGCCAATGTGCCGGAAGATGAGCCGCCGGGGCAGACGGCCAGCCTGGATGGTTCAAGAACTTTTAATGGAACTAAGGGAAAAAAGAGGGTGTATCACCTTTGGAAGAGAGGAGGCAACCCGTGAAAATTTAAGGATGTTGCTAGGTCTTGCAGGAAGAAAATTAGGGAGGCAAAAGCGCATTTGGAGCTTAGTCTGGCCTCTGCTGTGAAGGACAACAAAAAGTCCTTCTATAAATACATTAATAGCAAGAGGAAGGGCAGAGACAACCTCCACTCCTTGGTGGACACGGAGGGGAACGTTGTGATAAGGGATGAGGAAAAGGCAGAGATACTTAACACCTTCTTTGCCTCAATTTTTACTAGCAGGACAGAATGTCTTCCAGACAGCTGGCCTGCAGAGCTGGCAGAAGGAGCCAGGGAGCAGCATAGTTTTCCACTGTTCCAAAATGGGGTAGTTGGTGATCTGCTCAGCCGCCTGGATCCCCACAAGTCCATGGGACCAGATGGGATCCATCCTAGGGTGCTGAGGGAGCTGTCAGAGGAGCTGGCCAAGCCGCTCTCCATCATTTTTCAACAGTCCTGGCTAACTGGCGAGGTCCCAGAGGACTGGAAGCTGGCCAACGTGGTGCCCATCCATAAGAAGGGCCGGTTGGATGAGCCAGGGAATTACAGGCCTGTCAGCCTGACCTCAGTGCCAGGCAAGATCATGGAACAGGTCATCCTGAGTGCAATCACACAGCACTTAGAGGATGGCCAAGGGATCAGGCTCAGCCAACATGGATTTAGGAAGGGCAGGTCCTGCCTGACCAACCTGATCTCCTTCTATGATCAGGTGACCCACCTGGTGGATGTGGGGAGGCCTGTGGATGTAGTTTACCTGGACCTCAGCAAGGCCTTTGACACCGTCCCCCATAGCAAACTCCTGGCCAAGCTGTCAGCCCATGGCTTGGACAGCAGCACTCTGAGCTGGGTTAGGAACTGGCTGGATGGCCGAACCCAGAGAGTGGTGGTGAATGGTGTCACATCCGGCTGGCGACCAGTCAGTAGTGGTGTCCCCCAGGGATCAGTGCTGGGAACATCTTTATTGATGATCTGGATGAGGGCATTGAGTCTATCATCAGTAAATTTGCTGATGACACCAAGCTGGGGACAGGAGTTGATCTGCTAGAGGGTGGAGAGGCTTTGCAGAGAGACCTCGACAGGCTGGACAGATGGGCAGAATCCAACGGCATGAGATTTAATGCATCCAAGTGCCGGGTTCTGCACATTGGCCACAACAACCCCATGCAGTGCTACAGGCTGGGGTCAGAGTGGCTGGAGAGCAGCCAGGCAGAGAGGGACCTGGGAGTGCTGGTTGATGGTAGGTTGAACATGAGCCTGCAGTGTGCCCAGGCAGCCAAGAGGGCCAATGGCATCCTGACCTGCATTAAGAACAGTGTGGCCAGCAGGAGCAGGGAGGTCATTCTGCCCCTGTACACTGCACTGGTTAGGCCACACCTCGAGTCCTGTGTCCAGTTCTGGGCCCCTCAGTTTAGGAAGGATGTTGACTTGCTGGAACGAGTCCAGAGAAGGGCAACGAAGTTAGTGAGGGGCTTGGAACACAAGCCCTATGAGGAGAGACTGAGGGAGCTGGGGCTGCTTAGCCTGGAGGGGAGGAGACTCAGGGGTGACCTCATTACTTTCTACAACTACCTGAAGGGGGGTTGTAAACAGGCAGAGGTTGGTCTCTTCTCCCAGGCAGCCAGCACCAGAACAAGAGGACACAGTCTCAGGCTGTGCCAGGGGAAGTTCAGGCTGGAGGTCAGGAGGAAGTTTTACACGGAGAGAGTGATTGCCCATTGGAATGGGCTGCCTGGGGAGGTGGTGGAGTCGCCGTCACTGGAGGTGTTCAGGAGGAGACTTGACAGGGTGCTTGGTTACATGGGTTAGTTGATTGGGTGGTGTTGGGTGATAGGTTGGACGCGATGATCTTGAAGGTCTCTTCCAACCTGGTCTATTCTATTCTATTCTATTCTATTCTATTCTATTCTATTCTAAGATTCAATATCTGGGCTTATGCCTTATGTCTTCACCACAGTTCTGTGATTATCCTTGTAGCTCTCCACTGTACTCTCTCCAGCAGACCCCTGTCTCTTGAACTGTGGAGCCCAAAACTGGACACAGTATTTTATGTGTGATCTCAGCAAAGCAGAGTAGAGGGAAAGGATCTATATTAATGATTTCTTGAGACTGATATAAAAAATATCAATGATTTCTTGATTTATTACAAGTACTGTGATACACATCAATGAAAATGCCATAGGAAGGTCATTCTTCCTTTCAAATATCTGTTAGTTATAAAATATCTTACTCATCCATATCTATCTATTTTTTTCTCTGTTCTGTCAGTGGGTGGATCTTTTGCTTACCTACATGGCTTGCCAATTCCATGTTTCGTACAAAGTAACTGATTCTAGGAAAGCTTATGTACGAGCAGTAAATCAGTGGAGACTTCAGATTAGCTTTTAACAGCAGTTATTGCTAATAAAGTGATAATTCACAATAGAGGTATTCTTGAATGGTATGAGATAAATCATCAATAACTGACATCAGTTGTAAATCACACAATTACAAATAATTTTATCGTTATCTTGAAGTCTTGACAGCAAAGATGAATGTTCCAGTAACTCAAATTTACAGAAATCTGTTAATGTTTGCTGTTTTCAGTTGGCTTAGTTCCTATAGCAAAGCCATTGCCTGCATTTTTATTCTGTCTGTATTTGTTTGCTTATTGCGGTTGTTGTGATCTATTGGCACAAATCCCTGTATTTGTAGTACAGCTATCGTAAAGCAGCCATTCAGTGGATGTGTGAGAGAAGGTATGCTTTTGACAGTGCTTTGTAACATTTCCATGATTAATGGCCACTTAAAAGCAGAAATAAAAGTCATATGCATCAGAAAAATGTTTTAAAAACAGCTATATGTTCTCTTTGGAATTGTCCAAATTTGAAACTGTCAAAGACAGAAACTTGAAATCATTTTATGGAAGAATTCATCTGCAGGTTAGTCACATATTTGAACAAAGAGAGAGATTGATATTGTGTTTTGGGACTACTGTTAAGGGATTTTTTAGGCTATTTGTTTTTAGAAAAACTTTAAGTAGCCCAAAATCTAAAGATCAGATGAGCCTAACTGACACTTCTCCAACAGAAATGTAATCAAGACTTTCCTCTCACCTTCACTTCTGTCATTTGTGAGTATTAATCAGCCTGCAGAGAACAGTCCCAGATGTCACCCTACCCTAGGTTTCACTTCCTTCTCTGTGAAGTAGCCTAGATATACTTGCTCAAGGTGAAAAAAAGGTGCATGGAAACAGTAGCCTGAAAGTTTTTTGTCTGAAGAGAAACTAGAGAAGGGAACACAAAGAGTCAAAAGCTTGGAACAAGTAACTCAGTTACAAACAAGCAATTTCCATCAGGGTAGATTGAGACGTGAGCTTCAGGTTCCAGAGTATTGTAAATATAGCTTTTGTACTCTCCTTTCAATGACGGAGCAGAAAGATGGAAACCAATACCTATATGACAATATAGCATTAAGAAAATGTAGTTTTCTTCATACTGTTGTAGATGAAAATAAATGAGAAAAGTACCAGCCCCTGAAGCTCAGAGGACTGTGAAACTTACTGTGCTAGATGCATTCCTACATTGCAAATGGATGGCAAATACCACCTCAAAATCTTTATGCTTTTCCTATCCCTCTAGTCCTTTGATTTGGAAGAAAAAAAATATCAAATTGTGAAGAAACAAAATTCATGGAACTGATAGATTTTCTTTCTGTTATTGCAGAAGTTTTCTATATGTGGTTTTATATGTAAATTAGATGTCTTTCCTATTAGTTTATCAGAATTGTAGGAGATGTGATGACTTAGTGCCTCTTGCTCAAAGAATATGCTATTCTAAAAGTAACATGGCAAATGAAAGCTAGGAAAGAAGTGCCTAAAAGTCCTAGTGCAAAAATGTCCTAATCTCCCTTTTTAATCTCCTTTATTTTTATTTTTTTTTCTTTCTGTTCTGGGAAAGCACTTGCTAAATTAGAGGCTTTTAAAGAATATACACTGCAGGGAATATTTTGTTTATTTCCAATTAAAATTGATATATTATTGTTATTATGAATTGCTGATACTTCTATTATATGTAAAAAAATAAAATATTTGAACTACAGAAATTCATTGAAAGGCAAATCACTTATTGTGTGATCCTCTGTTACAGTTAGCTTTATATCCCTCCTGTGGAAATTTTTTTGTTTGGATGGAAACTCATCTCTGGTTTGTATTTTTTTGCTGGAGTATCCATCTGGAAAGACAGTCACTTCCTTTCAGCAAAATATTCTCCTAGCCTAGTAGACTTCTGATGGTGGTGAAATTATATCTCTGGATTTTTATGAGAGTTAAAGAAATTCTTAGCAGGACTGCTTGTCCTTGAGAAGCACTTTACAAACTCAGGTGTTACAATTTCTCCAGTATAAGCCTTGTAGTGCTCTTGAGAGAGCCTTGTGACAATACTCACCCGCATCCTCTCAGTCTTCCACTCAAGTGAGTAGGAGACTTCTTCAGTGAATGCAAGGCTTCATAAGACTATAGTGACAGTAAAAGCTTTTGTATTATGCTACATAACTTAAGTAAGAAAACTTCTGCTCTACATTTTGCTTTGTGGAATTACCTGTTTACTGCAGGCATGCCAGCTTCCTACACATAAAATGGCACTTTCAATTTTTATAGACCATTTTTTATTTATGTATATGCTCTTTGGTTCCAGTGTCTTTGGTCTTCTTTTTCTTTTTTTTTTTCTTTTAAGTTGAGTCTCAAAAAAAATCAGGTTTTCATGTGACACCTGGATTCAGCAGTTTGTGGTAACAGACTCCTCAGATTCTATTGAGATCAGCAGATCCCTCAGCAAGTCTGCAGACGATACCAAGATGAGTGGTACTGTCAACAAGACTGAAGGATGAGATGCCATCCAGTGGGACCTAGCTAGGCTGGAGAGATGGGCTGAGGAGAATGCCATGAGATTCAATAAGGCAAAAGGCAAGTTCCTGCACCTAGGTGCAGGACAACTATCAATATCAATACAGCCTGAGGGATTTGCAGGTGCTGGTGGATGAGAAGCTGGGGATGAGCCAGCAATGTTCACTTTCAGCATAGAGGGCCAGAAATTCTGAATGAATTAAGGGAAAAAAAAGAGGGTGTATCATCTTTGGAAGGAAGGAGATGTAACCCATGGAATGTTTAAGGATTTTGCTAGGTCATGCAGGAAAAATTTAGAGAGGAAAAAAGCCCATTTAGAGCTCAGACTGACCACTTCTGTGAAGGACAGCAAAAAGTCCTTCTATGAATATATTAATAGCAAGAGGTGGGGCCAGGATAACCTCCACTACTTAGTGGACACAAAGGGGAATATAGTAACAGAAAAAGGCAGAGGTACTTAACACCTTCTTAGCTTCAAATTTTAATAGCAGGTTGTCTTCTGGATAACTGGCCTCCTGAGCTGGCAGATGGAGTCAGGGAGCAGTATAGCTTCCCTGTAATCCAGCAGGAAGTAGTTAGAGACCTGCTCAGCTACTTGGATCCTCACAAGTCCATGGGACCGGGGGGATCCATCCTAGGCTGCAGAGAGAGCTGGCAGATGAGCTGGCCAAGCCACTCTCCACATTTTTCAGCAGTCCTGGCTCACTGGAGAGGTCCCAGATGACTGGAAGCTGGCCAACGTGATGCCCATCCACAAGAAGGGCCAGAAGGAGGAAAAAGGGAATTCCAGACCTGTAAGTCTGACCTCAGTGCCAGGCAAGATTATGGAACAGGTCATCTTGAGTACAATCACACAGCACTTACAGGATGGCCAAGGGATCAGGCCCAGCCAGCATGGATTTCGGAAGGGCAGGTCCTGCCTGACCAACCTGATCTCCTTCTATGATCAGGTGACCCACCTGGTAGGTGTAGGGAAGGCTGTGGATGTAGTCTACCTGGACTTCAGCAAGGCCTTTGACACCATCCCCCACAGCAAACTCCTGGACAAGCTGTCAACCTGTGGCTTGGACGGCAGCACTCTGAGCTGGGTTAGGAACTGGTTGGAGGGTCAAGCTCAGAGCATGGTGGTGAATAGTGCCACATCCAGCTGCCAGCCAGTCACTACTGGTGTCACTCCAGGAATCAGTGATGGGTCCCAAGCTCTTTAAGATCTTTATTGATGATCTGGATGAGTATATTGAGTCCATCATCAGTATGTTTGAAGATGCCACCAAGCTGAGGGCAGGTGTTGATCTGTTAGAGGGTAGAAGAGTTCTTCAGAGGGACCTTGACAGGCTGGACAGATGAGCACAGTCCAAGGGCATGAAATTTAACACATGTAAGTGCCAGGTTCTACACACTGGCCACGACAACCTCATGCAGTTCTACAGGATGGGGTCAGAGTGGCTGGAGAACGGCCAGGCAGAGAGGGACCTGGGGTACTGGTCGATAGAAGGCTGAACATGAGTCAGCAGTGTGCCCACTTGGCCAAGAAGGCCAATGACATCCTGACCTGTATCAGGAACAGTGTGGCCAGCAGAAGCAGGGCAGTCATTGTGCCCCTGTACTCAGCCCTGGTTAGGCCACAACTTGAGTCCTATGTTCAGTTCTGGGCCCCTCAGTTTAGGAAAGATGTTGACTTACTGGAGCGTGTCCAGAGAAGGGCAACAAAGCTGGGGAGGGGTTTGGAACACAAGCTCTATGAGAAGAGACTGAGGGAGCTGGGATTGTTTAGCCTGGAGAAGAGGGGGCTCAGAGGAGACCTTATTGCTCTCTACAACTACCTGAAGGGTGGTTGTAGCCAGGTGAGGGTTGGTCTCTTCTCCCAGGCAACCAGCACCAGAACAAGAGGACACAATCTTGAACTGCACCAGGGGAGGTTTAGACTAGATGCTAGGAAGAAGTTCTTCATAGAAAGAGTGATTGACCATTGGAATGAGCTGCCCAGGGAGGTGGTGGAGTCACCATCCTGGAGGTGTTTGGGAAGAGACTGGATGGGTTGCTAGGTGACATGGTTTAGTTGATCAGATAGTGTTGGATGATTGGTTGGACTTGACGATCTCAAAGATCTTTTCCAACCTGGTCTATTCTATTCTATTCTATTCTATTCTATTCTATTCTATTCTATTCTATTCTATTCTATTCTATTCTATTCTATTCTTACCATGGCCATCCAGTTGAGAGTTGTGATTCTGCCCCTTTGTTCCTGGTGAGACCTCACCTTGAGCATTGTGTCAAATTTTGGGGCCTGCAACAAAAAGGGGACATTAACCTGATGGAGTGAGTTCAGAGGAGGGTCACAAAGGCGATCAGAGGGCTGGAGCACCTCTCCAATGAACTGGACACAGGGTGAAAAAATTGGGGCTCTTTCTCCTGGAGAGGAGAAGGCTTTGAGGACACCTTATAGCTACATTTCAATATCTGAAGCTGACCTGAAGGAAGGCTGCGGGAGAATTATTTGGAAGGGCTTTTAATGATAGGATTATGGGCTATGGTTTTAAACTGGACTGGCATAGATATTGGTAGGACATAAGAAAGAGGTTCTTTGCAATGAGATTGGTGAAATTCTTCAACAGGCTGCACAGGGATGTTTTTGAGACCCCATCCTGGGAGACATTCAGAATGAAACTTGATATGGCCCTGGGCACATCTAGTTGGAGGTGTCCCTGCCCAGTGCAGGTGTGTTAACAACATAGCCTTTGTGGATCCCTTCCAACCTAAGAATAAATTTACAAAATAAATATTATTACATGGCAAGTATATATTTTTATGCTTTACTGGTAATTATATGGTGCTTTTCTCAATATTCATCTTTATTCTGTCTTCTGAAATCTCTTCTACTAGATCAGGTTGCTCAAGGCCCCATCCAACCTGGCTTTCAAAACACAAATTGTTAAGGTATGAAACTTGAGCAGCCTTGACAGGGTAACCCAGCATCCCACATCCATGTAGAGTAGCCTTCTGCTCAGAAAGGAGAATCGTATTGACTGTGTCTAAAATCCAAACATTTATGGTTCCTGCTTCTCTGAGTTGAAAGGTTAGCACATAAAGGTTTAAAAAAAAAAAAAAAAAGGGTGATTTTTAACCCTACACTATTTCCCAGCTCAAAGCTGAATCAATGACTTTTTGTCTGAGTGATTTTCTTTTGTATTTAAAAAAAAACACCAAACTGATACTGTATCAATATTGCATTCCCACGTATTGAGACACTCTTAAACAGTAAACTGGTAAACAGAAGATAATAATGGTAAAACATTTTGGATTAAATGAATTGTTTATTCTTTGTTCCAGAGATGCTGAAATGCTGCTTCAGAAATGCTATTTAACTGTTTTAATTCAATGGTCATATTGAGCCACCATTTTTTATATATATATAAATAGGATCTTAACTTTATCTTTATTTTTGATCTTTAGAATTACCCATTTCAATTCAGAATATTTGAGTGTAGTTGGAGCGTTGGGTAATTTGTTATTATTCCGAAAATCAAATTCACAGTGACTTCTTTACAAAAATATTATAAATAAATAACTAAATAAATAAATAAATATTTTTTAAAAAACCAACACCACAACTTTGCAAACATAAGCCAAATCACAAGCCCTATGTTTTATGTTTGCATTGCTAATTTATCCTCTTCTTATTGAAAATTTGGGAATTTTGCATATTCCTTTTAGTGTGTTTCAGCATCAACTTGCATTCAGTCAATGTCTCGTTTGAGCCTAATGTTTTATTCAATATTGCATAAATAACACAATATAAATGTAATTATTCTAAAAGATGAGTGAAGTTAAAGCTATTTAGAAGTCTATTACGGATGTGATTTTATCTTTATTTCATGTGTTTCATAATACAAATTAGTAGTCTAATTCTATTTTTACTCAGACCAGTTTGCTTTTTATTACAACACCTGTTGCTTCTGGAGAAGTTTTGAAAAAGTGTGCTAAATCATACAGAAAAATATCTAACTTTGTTACTACAGAAGAGCATTCCCAAGAAAGTTTTTCTCATGTCAAAAGAATTCTTAAATTTTCACAGGAAATCACTAGAGAACTCCAAAATGAACAGGGCTTTTATATTTAGAATAGAATAGAATAGAATAGAATAGAATAGAATAGAATAGAATAGAATAGAATAGAATAGAATAGAATAGACCAGGTTGGAAGAGACCTTCAAGATCATCGCGTCCAACCTATCATCCAACAACACCCAACCAACTAAACTATGCAACCAAGCACTCTGTCAAGTCTCCTCCTGAACACCTCCAGCGACAGCGACTCCACCACCTCCCCAGGCAGCCCATTCCAATGGGCAATCACCCTCTCTGTGTAAAACTTCCTCCTGACCTCCAGCCTGAACATCCCCTGGTGCAGCTTGAGACTGTCTCGTCTTGTTCTGGTGCTGGCTGCCTGGGAGAAGAGACCAACCTCTGCCTGTCTACAACCCCCCTTCAGGTAGTTGTAGAGAGCAATAAGTTCACCCCTGAGTCTCCTCTTCTCCAGGCTAAGGAACACCAGCTTCCTCAGCCTCTCCTCATAGGGCTTGTATTCCAAGCCCCTCACCAACTTTGTTGCCCTTCTCTGTACACGCTCCAGCAAGTCAACATTCTTTCCTAAACTGAGGGGCCCAGAACTGGACACAGTACTCAAGGTGTGGCCTAACCACACCTCTTCTACCCTTGGCCCAAGGAAAGTAAAAATAAATAAAAGCAATGTTAATGTACAATGAGGGAATAAAGATGTTAAAAATATTAATGACAACTGCAGAAAATTAAATACCATCAGCAAACATGCTGAGCAGACACTCTGTCCCCTCATCAATGTTATTGATGGAGATAGATGTTGAACAGGACTGGACCCAGCACTGATCTCTGGGGGACTCGACTAGTTGCAGGTCTTCAGCTGGATTTGGCACCACTGACCAGCACCCTTTGGACTCTCTTTTGTAACCAGTTCCTAATCCATTTTACTGTCTGTTCTTCTATCTCTCACCTCCTGAGCTTGTTCACGAGGCTGGTATGTGAGACAGTGTGAAAAGCCTTGCTAAGTTCAGGGTAGACTACATCTACAAGTCTCCCTGCATCTACCCATACTGTTACAACATCATAGAAGGCTATCAGGTTAGTTAAGCATGATTTCCCCTCAGTAAAGCCATGTTGTCTGCTCCCGATCATCTTTTTCTCTTCCAAGTACCTTCAGATGACCTCCAGAATGAGCCTGTCCAAGATTTTTCCAGGGATGGAGTGAGGCTCACTGATCTCTATTTTCCTATAACCTCTTTCTTGCCCTTCTTGGAGACTGGAGTGACATTGACTTTCCCCCAGTCCTCAGGCTCTTCTCCTGTCTGCCAGAATTTTACAGAAATTATGGAGAGTGGAAAAGCAACATCAGCCAGCTCTCTCAGCACTCTTGGGTGCATCTCAAAAAGGCCTATGGATTTGTAAATACTCAATGTATGTAACTGATCCCTAACACAATCTTCATTGACTAGTGGAAGGTCATCCCTCTTCCAGCCACCTTCTCCTTATTCCAGGGTCTGGACTTCATAGGGGAGTTTAGTCCTAGGACTAAGGACTGAAGCAAAGAAGGCATTCAGCGACTCTGCCTTCTCTGCATCCTCAGTTATCAAGGCTGCTTCCTAATTCAGCTGTGGGGCCACACCTTCCCACCTTCCCTATTCTTCCTTTTCCGAACATATGTATTTGAAGAAGCCCTTCTTGTTGTCTTTTACTTCCTTTGCCAGTTTTAGATCCAGAAGGGCCTTGGTATTCCTTGTTGCCTTCCTACATGCCCTAGCAACTACCCTGTAGTTCACCCATGTGACAAGTCCCTTCTTCCATGAAGTGCAAGAATCTTTCTTCCATGAGATTTCATTCAGAAGATCCTTGCTCATCCATTCAGGTCTTCTGGTATGTCTGCTCCATTTTTTACTCATGGGAACAGACCTATCTTGGGTTTGGAGGAAGTGGCATTTAAAAATTGTCCAACTTTATTGGCTTCTTCACCCTTCAGAGTCTTAGTCCACGGGATCCCTGGAAGTCAAAAAATCATAAAATGCATTGAAATGAAAGGGACCTCTAGAGGTCATCTAGTCCAAGCCCACTGCAGTAAGCAGGGACTACATCAGGTTGCTCAGTGTCCCATTAAGAATGACCTTGCACATTTCCAGGTTTGGGCCTTCACCACCCCTGTGGGTTACCTGTTCCAGGATTCCACCACTACCCTCAAAGTAAAGAACTTCTTCCTAATATTCAACCTAAATCTGTTGTGTCAGACCATATCAAAGGCTATAGACAACAGAGATTGGAGTCAATGCAGCTGACCAATATGACTGGACCTGAGCAAAGCCTTCGACACTGTCCTGCACCACATCCTGGTCTCCAAACTGGTGACACATGGGTTTGATGGGTGGACCACTAGATGGATAAGGAACTGGCTTGATGGCCGCACCCAGAGCGTGGCTGTTAATGGGTCCATGTCCCAGTGGAGGCCAGGGACAAGCGGAGTCCCTCAGGGATCAGTCCTGGGACCTGTCTTATTCAACATCTTTGTGGGTGACATGGACAGTGGCATTGAGTGCACCCTCAGCAAGTTTGCTGATGACACCAAGCTGTGTGGTGCAGCAGACACGCTGGAGGGAAGGGAGGCCATCCAGAAGGACCTTGACAGGCTGGAGAGGTGGGCACAAGCCAACCTCATGAAGTTCAATAAGAGCAAGTGCAGGGTCCTGCATCTGGGTTGAGGCAATCCCAAGCACAAATACAGGCTGGGTAGTGACTGGCTGGAAAGTAGCCCTGAGGAGAGAGACTTGGGGGTGCTGGTGGACAAAAAGCTCAACATGAGCTCTCAATGTGCACTTGCAGCCCGCAAGGCCAATCAGATCCTGGGCTGCATCAGGAGAAGTGTGGCTAGCAGGTCGAGGGAGGTGATCCTCCCCCTCTACTCAGCCCTGGTGAGACCCCACCTGGAGTACTGTGTCCAGTTCTGGAGCCCCTATTACAAGAGGGATGTGGAGGTGCTGGAACGTGTCCAGAGAAGGGCCACAAGGATGATCAGAGGACTGGAGCACCTCTCCTGTGAGGACAGACTGAAGGAGTTGGGGGTGTTCAGTCTGGAGAAGAGAAGGCTCCGAGGTGACCTAATTGTGGCCTTCCAGTATCTGAAGGGGGCCTACAGGAAGGCTGGGGAAGGACTTCTGAGGATCTCAGGTAGTGATAGGACTAGGGGGAATGGAATGAAGCTGGAGGTGGGGAGATTCAGGCTAGATGTGAGGAGGAGGTTCTTCCCCATGAGGGTGGTGAGACCCTGGAATGGGCTGTCCAGGGAGGTGGTCGAGGCCCCGTCCCTGGGGGTGTTTAAGAGCAGGCTGGATGAGGCCCTGTCCAGCCTGATGTAGTGTGGGGTTTCCCTGCCCATGGCAGGGGGTTTGGAACTAGATGATCCTTGTGGTCCCTTCCAACCCTGAATGAAACTATGAAACTATAAGTATTGTTCCTTTATTGTTCCAGTATTGTAGACCTATAGTGCAAGTACAGCACAGTAAAGTAAAGCAAATAAGAAGAAGAAGGGAAAGGAAAGGTAGAAGTGCATATCAAGGGAAATTCTGCAACTTATATGAACTTAGAGAGCCTCGTTGGCTATTGGTGAAACTACTAATGACACGCGAAGTTTGTTGATGCAGGTGCATGTCCTGTTGTTCCAAGATAACTTTCTGTGTTTATAGCTACCAGTGTCCTGTTTTAGTTACATGCTGCAGGCACAGCACTGTTTTGCTGTACTGCTAACTGGCTCTGAACGTATGCTGAGCATGGCCTACCACCATGTCAGGCTCTAGGCCTGCACTGCCAGATTGCTCACACTGCTCATCACTGGGATTGCCACAAAAGGCCTTAAAAAAGTCTAGGTAGAGGATGTCAGTTGCTCTTCCCTTGTCCACTGATGCAATTACTCCATTGCAGAAGGCCATCAGATTTATCAGGCATGATTTGTCCTTTGTGAAGATGTGTAGACTCTTTCTAATGGCTTTCGCATATTCTATGTATTTTGACATGTCCTCCTAGAAGATCTGCTCTATGATCCTACTCAACATTGAGGTGAGGCTGACTGGTCATTAGTTCCCAGAGTCCTTGCTAGCCTTTTAAAAAATGCATGTGATATTTTTCTTTTGCCAGTCACTGAGGACTTTGCCTGGCTGTGTCTACTTTTCAAATACAATGGAAAGTGGCTTAGCAACTTTGTCTGATAGTTTACTCAGGACTCTGAGATGCATCTCATCCTGAGATTAATTCCTTACATTCCTCCCCAGCACCTACATTCACAAGATTTCCAAGACTTCATTGCTAATATTATAAAAAAGCAAATATTTTGCTTAAAACTGGTCTTTTCCTTTTTCAAACTGGTATACCCCTCTTCCTGCTCCCTAATTCTACTATTTAGCAAATAACCACTTTGTCTTTAACTTATTCGCTATCTTGCTCAATCACACCCCGCCTCTGTCTTTACCTCTTCAATAGAGAGATGCAGTCCTTTTAGCCTCTTCTTGTTAAGCTCTGTTCACTTTCTCATTTTAGCACTCTCTACCTTTTTACATCTGCTTTACCTCCATCAAGATGTAAAGAAGTCAGCTGCATAAAATATTCACCATAAGAGCATACCAAGATTTTATGTAACATCAAAATGACACCTTCTATCATTTCATTGCTACACCTTCTGCTTCCGATTAACATTTTCTTGGCTTTTGTGAATGCCATTATGCAAGATATCTCCACTGCCTCTCAACTGTGTGGTTCCGAATTCAACACCATCCCTAGAAACTTTACATGTATCCACACTGATATCTATCATTTTTTTTCCTTTCTCATTCAATATTGTGATGTCCATGAGGACTTTTTCATCAGCAATATGGCATTTGGGTACCAAAGAGAGCTGAGTTTTAATGACCTCACAAATCTTACAGGTCACTGAAAGACATTGAGCAAAGCTATTACCACTACGAATACTTTGAGAATGGCACAAGGAAATTTATCCATTCTGAACAGTGACCACTAAATCCACTTTGTGTCTTATCCCTTAATTGTTTTCAGTCTGTAAGAAGAAGAATACCTCCAATCTTGTAACAATTCAGTTTCTCTACAAACATTTGTCTGGCAACAAAAAACTAAGGGTTTCAAAAATCCAGGTGTGTTCTGTTTACTGTTAGACTTCATCCAAAAGTTGGTTAGCAATTTTCCAGAGCTCCAGCAGGTCAGTGTGGACTTTTTGCCAGTACACCCATGCACTCTGTGACCTTTTTATTTACTGTAGACCTTTTGAAAGGTTGAAGTCAGAGTAATTTATCTCTAGTTCTTACAGTGTTCTCTAAATCTGTTCTGGTAGATGCAAGTGAATTGCAACATGGGTTTTTGTCATATGGAGAATGCACACCTTTGGCAGGAACTGGAGTACTTTCCAGTGAATGCCATCTGATCAGATTATCCAACTCTTTACTTGGTCTAATTAACCTGTAATTTCCCAAAGAAAGTGAGAGGGGTAAATATAGAAATCTTCCCAAAGTTTTCTTAAATAAAGACTAGTGGAAAGAACTCCATGAACTTATATTAAAGCATCTTACTTGAGTATCCCTTTTACACAGTTTTCACTGAGTACTGCTTCTGGTCTAGATGCCCTTCTTCCCATATGTATTAAACAAATTTTTCACTAATACCTTAAATTTTATTCTGACAACATTATGCTCTCCATGAGTTAGTAGTGTATCACCATATTTTTGTTTAAGGATCATTCATTGTTATGCTGCTCAGTTGAAAAAAGGTGAAGCATAAGGAATTATAAACTTTTCACACAGCCAAATGTTGCATGAATTCTAGGATGAGTACCTGTGGTGGTGAGAGAAAGTTCAGTTCTCCCACACACACAAAGAAACCACGGCTAACTCAGTCGGAGAAGCAAAATGGATAAGAGTTATATTTACAAGCAGGATGAAATACAGTGAATATATACACAATATACAGTATTTACAATATATATAGAAATACACAGCAAAGAACCTAATACAGAACAAAACTCCCTCCTCCATCCCCTCCCGCTGTACTCTCTCTCTCCCCCTACCCCCCTTTCTTTCCAAAAGGGTTAGAGAGAGAGAAAAGGTAATTATTAAGGAGGAAAATCTGTTAGTTCAAAGTATATGCAAGAATTAGTTTTTCTTATCTGTTAATTCAAGGTTAATTCCATTCAGCAGCTGTTGCTCAGAGAGAGAGAAAAGCAGACAGGCTGAAAAGACAGAGCAGACGAACTGAGACTCAAACTGAACTAAAACTTAAAGTTACATTCGTTTAGACTTATCTTTGTTTTCAAAATATTCAGCCAGAGTGTTCCAGCAACTGTCCATTTCTTAAAGGCACAGCCTAAAATGATCACAGTACCAAATAAACACTTTTTATTATTATTATGACATACTAAGGCATGGTTTAATTTCCTGAATAAATGTTATCCTTCTAAGATTTTAAATTAATTTACAAACAGTTTTGAATTTTGGGTAGAACATTTTATGGAATAATCCTTTTCGAGCTATTTCTACAGTGTTTTCTCATATAATTTGTTCTCAAGACCCTGTAGTCATTAAAAACAGCTAAAGAAAATTAGAAAACTAAAAATTGAGGAAAGAGGTGTGACAAAGAAAGACAACATATCTATAAAATAAACTTTTAAAAAATCACTAAGAGAAAGAAAAGGATAATTTATATATATGGAAGCTTGAAAAAAGCATAGGCATCATTTTTTCTTTATTGCTTCACTTCAGTCAGCATCACTAACATATACTGGAGAGAGATGAATACTTCTGACTGTATTGAAAAGACTACAATCATGATACAAGTATGTGTAATATTACTTGAGATTCTTCACCTTGCATAGATGTTGCTTAAAGGATGATTGTTTCCCCACAGAAACTAAAACCAAAACGAAACAACCAATAAACCCCACACCAAAAAAACAAACAAAAACCAAAACCAAAACAAACAAAAAACCACCACCAACCCCAAAAAACAAACAAAACAATCCAAACATTAGTGTATCAGCTCAGTTTTATTCAGGATTGACATGTGTCTATCACCAGCCAGTATTCCTGTTTCTGATAAATATTGCAAAAAAAAATTGGAGATGTTTAATGTTAGGGCCTTTTGACTTGCCTTTGCTCTACATCATGTTCTGAGTAAACAGCAGGTAATAACTAGAATATTCATGTTAAACATTTCATATTTCTAAATGAGCAGAGTAGTCCTAGACATTGTGGCATCCTATCTATGTATTTGAGATGTGTGTTGGCTGTGCCATTGTAGCGAGTTGAGAGAGAAGGCCTAGCTTTCCCCCACAAAGAGGAAAAAAAAACACAGCTAACTCAGTCAGAGAAGCAGAAGGAATGCTGTATTTTACAAGCAATGGGAAAATGCAAGATATGTACACAATATATACAGTATTTACAATATATATACAGAAATATACAGCAAAGAAAGATACAGGAACGGAATTCCCTCCTCCGGACAGAGGAGGGCTCCCCTCCCTGTACCCCCCACCGCCCCCCCCCCAACCTCCCTTTTTTTCCAAAGAGGTTTAGAAAGACAGAAAAGGTAATTAATAAGAATGAAGAATTTTAGTACGCCTCATGCAGGATTAGTGCTTATCTTTATCCAAGGTCAGAACTCTGGCTGCTCAGAAGCAGACAGGCTGGAAAAGCAGGACAGAGAGAAACTGAGAAAAATTCCAACTGAACTCAACATTTAAAGTTGCATTCTACCAATCTACTAATGAAATTCCTTTAGAATATCTGATTGTTTTTGTTATTATTCCAAAACTTTCAGCCAGAGTCTCCCAGCACTGTCCCTTTCTTAAAGGTACAGCCTCAAATGGTCACAGTCATGCTGTGCAAATTGAAATCAGAAATAGAGATCAGAGAGATCAGAAATAGTCACCTGTCATGTATTTGAGATATCTGTTGTGTGTATATAGATGTAGGCAATTTTATGAAGATTTTCTTTTTGTCAAGTAATAATAGGTTTTAAAAGCTGCAAATAGTGAATTCTCAAATTCTGTCTCTTTTGTACCTCTTGCCTTGTGTAGTGTTTTGCACATACAGCATCAGAAGTCCATAAGGCATTTACTACTATGCTGTGAAACAAATTCATTGAGCATCTGAGCCAAAGACTGTTATAGTAACATATAAAGTTCTCATTAACTTCAATAAGATTTCAGGTCAACTAAAGTCAGTTAGTGTTTGCAATAACAAAACTAGGTGCTTCAACATTTGTGTAGTACAAACTATGCTTAACTGTGCAGTTCTTATGTGAAATCATTTGACTAGGTAATGATCTTATATTTCTCAGATGTTTATATCTAGATTGGCAGGTCTCATAGATAGGGCTTTAAACTAGTTTCGAAGGGGGAAGGGGTTGAAACCAGTCCCCCCAGGCTGGGGTCTGGGGGTGATAAGCCAGAGCAAGAGGTGAAACCAGCAGCCCGGCTGAAGTGCATGTACACTAATGCACGAAGCATGGGCAACAAACAAGAGGAGCTGGAAACCTTGCTGCGGCAGGAAAGTTATGATGTAGTTGCCATCACAGAGACGTGGTGGGATGACTCACATGACTGGAGCGCTGCAATTGATGGCTACAGGCTCTTCAGGAGAGACAGGCAAGGAAGAAGGGGTGGAGGGGTGGCCCTGTACGTCAGGGAGGCACTAGATGCCATTGAGACGGAGATTAGGGACGATCAGGTTGAGTGCCTGTGGGTAAGAATTAGAGGGAAGGCCAACAGGGCTGACATCCTGGTTGGAGTCTGTTATAGACCACCCAACCAGGAGGAGGATGTTGATGAGTCATTCTATAGGCAGCTTAAGGATGTCTCAAGATCGTCTGACCTTGTTCTCATGGGCGACTTCAACTTGCCTGATATCTGCTGGGATCTTAACATAGCAGAGAAGTGGCAATCTAGGAGGTTCTTAGAATGCATGGAGGACAGCTTCTTATCCCAGGTGCTGCGAGAGCCTACCAAGGGCAAGGCTATGCTTGACCTCCTCTTCACCAATAGGGAAGGGTTGGTGGGTGATGTGGTGGTCGGAGGGTGCTTAGGGGCCAGTGACCACGAGATAATTGAATTCTCATTATTTGGTCAAGCTAAGAGGGGTAGCAAGAAGACCTCCACTCTGGATTTCCGGAGGGCGGACTTCAGGCTACTCAAGGAACTAATTCAGAGGGTTCCTTGGGATAAAGCCCTTAAAAACAAAGGGGTCCAGGAGAGCTGGTCCTAATTCAAGGAAGAACTGTTGAAGGCTCAGGGACAGGCTGTGCCAATGTGCCGGAAGATGAGCCGCCAGGGCAGACGGCCAGCCTGGATGGTTCAAGAACTTTTAATGGAACTAAGGGAAAAAAGAGGGTGTATCACCTTTGGAAGAGAGGGAGGCAACCCGTGAAAATTTAAGGATGTTGCTAGGTCTTGCAGGAAGAAAATTAGGGAGGCAAAAGCGCATTTGGAGCTTAGTCTGGCCTCTGCTGTGAAGGACAACAAAAAGTCCTTCTATAAATACATTAATAGCAAGAGGAAGGGCAGAGACAACCTCCACTCCTTGGTGGACATGGAGGGGAACGTTGTGATAAGGGATGAGGAAAAGGCAGAGATACTTAACACCTTCTTTGCCTCAATTTTTACTAGCAGGACAGAATGTCTTCCAGACAGCTGGCCTGCAGAGCTGGCAGAAGGAGCCAGGGAGCAGCATAGTTTTCCACTGTTCCAAAATGGGGTAGTTGGTGATCTGCTCAGCCGCCTGGATCCCCACAAGTCCATGGGACCAGATGGGATCCATCCTAGGGTGCTGAGGGAGCTGTCAGAGGAGCTGGCCAAACCGCTCTCCATCATTTTTCAGCAGTCCTGGCTCACTGGCGAGGTCCCAGAGGACTGGAAGCTGGCCAACATTGTGCCCATCCATAAGAAGGGCCGGTTGGATGAGCCAGGGAATTACAGGCCTGTCAGCCTGACCTCAGTGCCAGGCAAGATCATGGAACAGGTCATCCTGAGTGCATTAACACAGCACTTAGAGAATGGCCAAGGGATCAGGCTCAGCCAACATGGATTTAGGAAGGGCAGGTCCTGCCTGACCAACCTGATCTCCTTCTAGGATCAGGTGACCCACCTGGTGGATGTGGGGAGGCCTGTGGATGTAGTTTACCTGGACCTCAGCAAGGCCTTTGACACCGTCCCCCATAGCAAACTCCTGGCCAAGCTGTCAGCCCATGGCTTAGACAGCAGCACTCTGAGCTGGGTTAGGAACTGGCTGGATGGCCGAACCCAGAGAGTGGTGGTGAATGGTGTCACATCCGGCTGGCGGCCAGTCAGTAGTGGTGTCCCCTAGGGATCAGTGCTGGGCCCCATCCTCTTTAACATCTTTGTTGATGATCTGGATGAGGGCATTGAGTCTATCATCAGTAAATTTGCTGATGACACCAAGCTGGGGACAGGAGTTGATCTGCTAGAGGGTGGAGAGGCTTTGCAGAGAGACCTCGACAGGCTGGACAGATGGGCAGAGTCCAACGGCATGAGATTTAATGCATCCAAGTGCCAGGTTCTGCACATTGGCCACAACAACCCCATGCAGTGCTACAGGCTGGGGTCAGAGTGGCTGGAGAGCAGCCAGGCAGAGAGGGACCTGGGAGTGCTGGTCGATGGTAGGCTGAACATGAGCCTGCAGTGTGCCCAGGCAGCCAAGAGGGCCAATGGCATCCTGACCTGCATTAAGAACAGTGTGGCCAGCAGGAGCAGGGAGGTCATTCTGCCCCTGTACACTGCACTGGTTAGGCCACACCTCGAGTCCTGTGTCCAGTTCTGGGCCCCTCAGTTTAGGAAGGATGTTGACTTGCTGGAACGAGTCCAGAGAATGGCAACGAAGTTAGTGAGGGGCTTGGAACACAAGCCCTATGAGGAGAGACTGAGGGAGCTGGGGCTGCTTAGCCTGGAGGGGAGGAGACTCAGGGGTGACCTCATTACTCTCTACAACTACCTGAAGGGGGGTTGTAAACAGGCAGAGGTTGGTCTCTTCTCCCAGGCAGCCAGCACCAGAACAAGAGGACACAGTCTCAGGCTGTGCCAGGGGAAGTTCAGGCTGGAGGTCAGGAGGAAGTTTTACACGGAGAGAGTGATTGCCCATTGGAATGGGCTGCCTGGGGAGGTGGTGGAGTCGCCGTCACTGGAGGTGTTCAGGAGGAGACTTGACAGGGTGCTTGGTTACATGGGTTAGTTGATTGGGTGGTGTTGGGTGATAGGTTGGACGCGATGATCTTGAAGGTCTCTTCCAACCTGGTTTATTCTATCATATTATTCTATCATATATTATTACCAGTAATCTTTTTGAGAATAATTGGAGATTTTCTGTCAACATATGTAACAAGTTCATACTTATATTGTTCAAATTCCCATTCCTTTTCAGCCTGTATTTTTTTTTGTAGTAGCTACTTGAGTTAATAATCATTATTGTGGTAGTAGCATCAATACACAGATATACACACTTTGAAAATATTTTATTTCATGTGAGAATCATAGAATCAAACACTTTGGAAGAGACCTCCAAGATCATCCAGTCCAAACTATCACCCAGCCCTATCCAATCACCTAGACCATGGCACTTAGTGCCTCATCCAGTCTTTTCTTGAAGTCTCCAGGAATGAAGATTCCACCACCTCCCAGGTCAGCCCATTCCAAGGGCCATTCCTAATATTCAGCCTGAACCTCCCCTGCCACAACTTGACACTGTGTCCCCTCATTCTGTTGCTGATTTCCTGAGACAACAGACCAAGGGGATGGACTTCTTGACTGTTCAGAGGTCTTGCAAAATGTGGGACAAATAATATCTAAAAGTTGGTATCTAAAAAAGGAGAGAGGAAAAACAGCTTAATTTTTTTTAAAGAATTCCATGTTCCTTCCAACCCATTAATTCCTTAAATTATTTTCCCATTCATTTTTCCCATGACAGATTCATCACTTTCAAAAAGCTAGAGTCCAAATGAACCAGATGTGCTGAACGTGCAAATAACTGAAAAATGGGTTTCCCTGGCAACCAGATGAAAGCCTTCAGAACAGCTCCACCTCCTGCTCAGCTTGTCTTTCCCTTTTAGCAGTTCAGTAATAGCAAATCAAGACTCTTATCCTCAGATTGTCCTCTGCACTTATAGGAGCAGGGGGTAACCACTTCAGGCTCGATTCAGAAAGGAGAGTCTTCCATTTCAGTGTTTTTCACTGTTTTAATCTCAGTAAATCTGTAACTCTTCTGTAATAGCAGCACATGGATTGGTTAGAATGGGCATTTTTGCAGATGGTATCAGACAACAGCTGCCTTTCACATTGTCCCTTGGCAATCCCATGGTTAACTGTGTAGAATATCTACTAGAAGGACACTCCAATTAGCACTCATTTATCTGGAATCCCTTCCCCGGAACTTTACAGTGCTGTTGCAGAGTATTTTGAAATTCAGATGGGAACTAAATGACTACCCAGAAAACTCCTTTATCATAATCTGCTAGCTCTTTTCCACATATTTGGTACTGTTTTGCAGATACCAGAGGTGTAGCAATGCAGGCAAGCTTCTCTTCACCTTGACTATATACTGCCTATTCCCATAGCTCTCAGTACTTCAAACCATTGAATTGCCCTGGTCCCTGCAAAACATTCAAAACTTCTAGTACAGCACTGCTGTACAATTAAATTTCTGAAACACTCTAGCCCAGCTTTGCCCCTTTTTGCTCCTTCACATAGTACCAATGCAAAACAAATCATACAGTCCCAATGGGTTCTCAACATTAAGGACTCTGTGACCAAGATCCCTTTCCCTTAATATAATTGTCTCATCTCACATATCTTTTCTTTTACAGATCTAGATCATTACAATGTAACTAGAGAAATTCTGCTTCAACTATGAAGTTTAATAGAAATTTTCATCACATTTTGTAGTAATCATGATTTACCCTGAGAATAAGGAAAGGAAATCCTTTAATGCATTGCACCTGTTTTCTTTCCTCATCTGGCCATGGAGAGGTGAAATAAATCACAGTGCTTCCACTGAAACTAGAATAAATTTCTGTAGAAATAGCTCAGCGAAGTATACGTATTAAAACCTGTCAATTGACATGAACACAGGGCAACAAATAAAAGAAGTGTCTTACCCTAGTAACGAGTTGCTGCTATCTAGAGGAGCATGTATTTGCTGTATTCCTGATTAATTTTCATTGTATTAACACGCTAATGTTGATATGATACATTATGTTCAGTCATGCAGGCATAGAGCAAATTTTTAGGAAACTGAACTAGAAAACAAAAGTAGAGAATCAAGAAATAAGTAATTTACAAAACTATTCCATCTACATCCTCTACACTAGAAAGATGGAGTATATAATCCCACTTTTTACTTTTTCCAGTATGCCATTATCATTAGACAATATAAATTTGATTAACATTAGCAGCGATCTCCTGTGGAAGCCACCAGCTATTTTTAATTCTAATCTTCTTTCCAGTAGAAGTAAAAGTTATACCTGACTTTGTTTCAGTATAGTTTCATTCTTTGAATAATAATACAGAGTAATTGATACACCATAGTGTGAGTGAAATGTGGAGATGCCACTTCTTCCTTCCCTTCAAAAAATAATAAACAACTACAGAAAAGTAATTTCTGGGGAGTAAGTTCTAGTTCATCAGAATGTAAAGCACCTTGTTTAGTCAACTGCATAAGTATTGCTGGACTTAGGGAACATTTTTATTGATTCATGGATATTCTGAAGGGATAGATTAATCTTTTGTGGACCACACAGCCCTGATGAAAATGCTGTTTAATATGCTAAAGTACCAAATTCATCTTCTTGTTGTACAAAAGAACTTCCTATAATAAAGACTCTGTAACAGCAGTAAGGCATTTCTGCAGGTAATGTTTATCACTAGGTGTTTGCACTTTGAAATACTAGATATTTTGTCTTGTATTATGCAATTCTTTTAGGATATGAGTGTATGGCAGTATCCAATATTTTCCATTCAACTTTATAGCTTAATTGTTACTTGAAACATTCTGCATACTATACATTTGTCTAATATTTAATAATCAGTGTATTTATTAAATTTTGTTATCTGTGACATGACATTTTTTGTGTTTCACATCTTCTGTTACTGGAAACAAAAATCAGACGGCATGCCATACACATTATTGTAGATAAATAGGATCTCTTCCTGATAGTCCAGCACTCTGAGGGCTAGATATTAAAATGCTCATGGTACTCAGCCAATGCAGTTTCTTAGTGGACAGTAGATCTGACCCTTCATGTTCCAAATGATCTACCAGGTTCAAGTGTCCCATTCCTTCACTGATATAATGAATCATCTTTACTCTTGTCTTGTGGCCTGAATGTAGTGACTGTGTAATAACAGTTGTGCTTTTGCAAACAGATAGTTTTTTCCACAGCTTAAAGAGACCTGTGAGACTCCAGGGTCACAAGTTTTAAAGCACTTGCATATACCTTCTTAAGTACAGTCAAATCGTGTCTTGTCAATGTTATGAACCTAACAGTTTAATATCCTTTCATGTACATTGATGATGTCCAAATTGCTATTAATCTGCATAGTTTTATTAGTGAAAAGGATGCAAAAATAAATTTTAATATTGCTTTGTGCAATGATTTATGCATGCAGACTAAAAATTACACAAATATTTCTAGTTTCAGAGATGAAAAATGTCTGTTTTTTTCAATTTTTATACTTTGACAGCAGGGCCTCTTTCTTCCTTCCTTCCTTCCTTCCTCTCTCCCTCCCTCCCTCCCTCCCTCCCTCCCTCCCTTTCCTTTCCTTCCTTCCTTCCTTCCTTCCTTCCTTCCTTCCTTCCTTCCTTCCTTCCTTCCTTCCTTCCTTCCTTCCTTCCTTCCTTCCTTCCTTCCTTCCTTCCTTCCTTCCTTCCTTCCTTCCTTCCTTCCTTCCTTCCTTCCTTCCTTCCTTCCTTCCTTCTTTCCTTCCTTCCTTCCCTTTAACAATTTCATCACAGCTTATGTTAGAAATTAAGTGGTTTAATGTCTTATCTATTTGCTTCTGGAAGCACAGCCCCAGATTCTGAATTCCATAAATATTAAATTTGATGTTTGCATAGAATATTAAAGAAATAGAGAGCAGGTGTCTATATATGTCACCAGCAAGATAAAGACTGATTAGGTTAAAAAAAAAAAAAAAAAAAAGAGATGGTTGTCTTGTGCTGGAAACTTGAATAGATAGAGTGAAATCAGTATTGTTAAATAGAAATAAAATAATATTTCTGTAGTATTCATAATCCACAAGCTTTCTACTTTTTGAGTAATATTCAGCTATTTCAATGTATAAATATAGCCAATCTTTAAAAGCTCTGCAGATAGCCAACTAAGCTGTACTGTAGGTAGGAGGAGAGCATTTATGAGCCTCTTTCACATGTATAATCTCCTCTTTATATTGTACCCATTCACAGAATCATAGGATCATTTTGGTTGGAAAACACCTCTAAGATCATGAAGTTCAGCCATCCACTTAGAACCACCATGGACATAAAACCATGTCCCAAAGTACCATGTCCACATCTTTCTTGGACACTCCACCACCTGCCCAGGCAACCTATTCCAATACTGACTCTTTCAGTAAGGAATTTTTTACTAATATCCAACCTAAACCAGTCCATTTCTCTCATCTAACCTTCTTCCACAAAGAAAGAAGACCTAATAGATATTATTTTACTTCTGAAATAGAACAAGGGCTTCACGGCATACTTACACAGTATAATATGCAAGAAAATTCATTCAAAAAAATATGTAACACTTTATGACTTTGCAAAAAACACAAGAATTTCATTTGACAGCTTTATATAATCTACAAAGAACATTTCAAGACCTTATTCAGTTTTTTGTTTTTTATAAAAGTAGAATGAGAGAGCTTTAATCACATGCACTACATCTTTAATGAGGGAAACCAGTCTAGACTAGGAGGACAGATTGCAAAGAAGTTATAATTTCTCCAAATTTTCAAAATCTGTATCTATAATTCTCAATGGAAATAGTGTCTTTAACATGAAATAGGTAACAGAAAAAAAATCCCACATCTTCAAAAACCACTAGAGTGAAGACTCAGGCAACCATATGTTAGCATCACCTCAATCCACAGGAAGATCATAGAGTAAATCTTCTGGGATTTGTGTGAGTTGTAGGAGCAGAAGGCTCAATCAGGAAAGACTTTATTGCTGTCTAGCTACCTAATGAAAGGATTTACAAAAGAAGCAGGCAAAGTCTTCTTGGAGACACGTAAAGGGAAGAGAAATCTGACAGAGCTTGGAATATAAGAAAGATTGAGGTTCTTTTTCAGTTTTATTTTTTACAACAATGTTCAAACACCCAAACAAGTTAATCACATATTGGAAGAGATTGACTAGGGATTCTGTGGAGTTTCCATCTCTACAGATATTCAAAACTTCATTTAATGAGCAACCTGAACACCACAGATATTCAAAACTTCATTTAATGTGCAGCCTGGATACCCTGCTCAGTTCCTGCATATTATTCTGTTCTTCAGCAGAGATCTCTTCCTGTATTGTATGATTCTGTATTCCTATGACTTCAATAGGATATTGGAAAGACAAGGCATTGTAGGTTATTCACATGGTTTTTTTTTCTAGAATGCAATGCAAAGCTTCTGAGACATAATTTATGGGATTTTTATGTATTCACTAAAACAAACAAAGTAACAAAACAAAACAACACAAAACAACAACTAAAAAGGCAACAAAACCAGAAAACATGAACAACCAACCTTTGTATGCTTTGTTAGAAATACTAAACCTCTAGCAATAATCAAGCAAGTATAATAAATACTATAGTTACCATAACAATGAGTTCAAAGTGTTTTGAGCATATGGAAAAAACACACAGCCCTAATTCCTCTTGCTAAATGTCTTATATATTAAAAATTGTTGACAAGGTAGTAGGTTAAGATGGAATTGCAGGCAACTGTTCTGAGAAAGATAACATAATGAGGTGCTTTCCACATTTATCACTACTGTGCTCCCAGTCTCCCACCCCAAGTCATTTTGGCTCAATAGTTTACTATACTGCTAGAGACTTTATTGATCATATTTCACACTGTACTAGCTTAACACTCAATGTGTTGTCCCACATAGTTTTACAAGATAGTTTCATAACTGGTAAGGGTCAAACTGCAAAGCCATATAGGATCACTCATGATCTCTGCAACTCTGACTTCCCAGAGAGACAGTCTCTGGTACTGTTCAATGCAAGCCAAGTTGAAAGCCAGCACTACCGGTTTAAATCAGCTCTTTTCACCACTCAGTGTTAATTACTGTCCTGCCAGCCTTTTGCCATGTATGTTATAAGGCTGCAGAGGAGAGAGTGAGGAGTCATTGACAAGGAAGAGCATACTACAGACTGTGGTATTCCCTTCAATATGATTCTGGCTTGTGCATCTGCACCTACTTTCAGAAACTGCATAAGAAGCTAATGAGCTCTGGTATGTTAGGGCAAAGGCATCTTAAAGTTTATCTTCAGGAAATGTTGAAAAGCACTATCTTACCTTTCTAGAAGACATACAGCACTATTTGTTTTAGTGTTCTCAGTTTTCTAACTTTTTCCCTCCTTCTGAGCCTTCATTGTCTTCTACATCGCTGCCTTTTCCTGGTCCTCTCTCCTCACAGCACTTTGCAGTTGTATATGTGGGTGTTATTGCAGTCTTGGGGAAGAAAAAAAAAAAAGTCTTTAGAATGTGACATTATATTATAGTTCTTGAACCTCAAACCTGATGCCTCCACAGTCTTTTGGCAATAAGTCAATTTGCCTAAATTTTAACGGCAGTTTCCACATCTGAAAGGAACAACAGAAGTCTTGAGCATTATAGTCAGGAGCCAAGTTAAATATAGATTTTTTGAGAACTAAGTTCATAATGATATCCCATGAAGTGAAATATAATTTTTTTAAAAAATCACCAAACCCCCCCAACTTCTGAAAACTTCAAACATCCTTTTATCAAATTGGTGTCTTCCTTATCTGAAAAGGCTATTTGTAACCTCAAAAGTTATTTCTCTACTAGGCTGATAAAGAGGCTGACTTAAAGAAACAGTTTTCTAGGTTTTCATTTTCATTTGACTGCTTAAATAAAATTCTTTTAGAAGAAAAATCGATTCAACCCAATCAGTGCAGGATTAATTGGATTTGTAAATATATTTAAAAAAAAAAAAAAAAAAAAAAAAAAAAAAAAAAAAAAGAAGGAAAGATTATATTTGAAATAAGGTGTAACTTATCTTGGTTGGAGACTATTTTAAGGTAAAGAATTTTATCACAGAAAAGTTGTAATATTTAGGAATGAGAAAATAATTATTTCTGTCTCATGTACAATTTCAATGTAGAGTTCATAAATATCATTGCTAGTATAAATATATGAATAAAAACTGAAAACATTTATTTCTTCTGAGAACATAAGATTCTGGATTTCTTGATACAAACATGACTTAAAACTGCTTCCAGATATTTCAGTGCATCACCTATTCAACAGGAAAAAGTCACACAGATACGCTTCTTGTAAATGCGTGGAATGGCACTTTATGTTGGATGACTTTTTAGCCCATGAATATCAGAATGCTGCAAAACTTAGGCATTAGGAAAAGCATTTGAATATATTGATTGAAGAGTCAGGAGGACCCTTGTTCTATCTTCATAGTAAACATCATATACTGTTTCCAGATATGGCATACTAGTTTCTTCTGTGTTTTTGCTACTGGTTTAATGGTTTGCATGGATCTTAAATCACCTCTATATATCTACATACCTGGTTTCCTAAGTATCAAGATTTCTTCATGACATACACTCAATTAGAACTTCAGAAATTGTTTGAAGCATCATATATTTACCTACAGCAAAATAACTAAATAACTGAGCATGAATTTCTGAAGTAGTATGAAAAGAAACAGAAGATTCCACATAACTCAGGAAGAAAATATAGGGATTGTGTTGACTATTTGTTATCAATATTTTTCTTGCTACTGATGCAAGCAAATCCAGACCACACACATTTCAATATGTGGCACTCTGGGGCCTAATTCTTTTATTTTAGGCAGCTTCGATAAGTTATGATGAATACTATGACACCATCTTGTTAGACAATAACCTTTCCCTGAAATTGTCTTGACAATCATAAGAAAAAAATTTTCCATTGTGATCCCTTCCAAGCTACTGCACTAGAACAAATTCATCCTATCCTAATTGGGTGACATCAGGCAGCACTGAAAATGCAATTTGTTGTGAAATTCATTTTTACACTTTGCTGTTAGAAGCCCAGTATTAAGCTCTTTTGCATCTCTCTGTTGGACCTTATCAAAGAACATGTTAGCTGGAAGGCATAAGCAACACTGATCACTCAAAAGGAAACAGAACAGCTGTGCTCCTGACAGCTGGAGCAAGCATGACGTCCATCAGCAAACAACGGGCATATCTAAAACTGTTCTTCTTAGTAGGGTGCCCCAAATCTTGTTAAGTTGTAAATGAGAGTTCTCAGTGACTGCCAATTCCCACTATTATTTTTCCAATAGATGATAAACATTTCTTTTTAAATCTGTGTATTAGTTTGTCATGGTGTCATTCATCACACTTAAAGTAGCTTTAGGTAAGAATTATAAGATAAGCTGGTTTCAGAGGAGCTTGAGCACTAAGAATCCTCATATGCAGATGCACTGCAAAAACTCACACTGCAAACATAAACAAAAATTTCACACAAGAAATAAGTTTTCCAGTGATACTTCTAACTCTAAAAATGAGCTCCTAATCAAGTGAATATCCGCTTCCCGAATCTTCTCTGTATCATTCTTTTTCTATTTTGTTACTGATATCCACACACCAAGAATCTTATCTTCATTGTCATTGTTTCAAAGAAATTGGGATATATCTGAATCATGAGTTCGATGTCCAGAATATATTAATGCAACACTACTTATCCTAAAATCTTACTTATCCATAAAATCTTTTTTCAGACTGTCTACTAGATATCCCAAAAGACAAAATGAAGTAAAAAAGAAAAGAAAAAAAAAAAAAAGTGCATATTTGATGTTCTAGATTCTGATCACTGCCATTGTGTGTAGTCATTAGAATTCACTGCAATGGCCTTTGATAGCATTTTTTCATATGTGAAAGTGACTTGTTATTTAGTTAACTTCTTATTCTAGTAAAGCAGACCTGTTGTTCTAGTAAAGCAGCTGAGACTGGTCAAATAAAAGAATCTAATACCATATTTAGCTTTACTGTTGTCTAGTTTTTACATATTTCATATTTTAAAAATCTGTAACCCATTCTTTAAGGCATTAGCATTATTTGAGATGAATTAAAGCATTATTTGAGATGAATTACAGCATTATGGATGCAGCTTCAATGAAAGTAGCTCAAACTGTGTCATTCAAAATAGCTTTAGAACATGGCCAAAAAAGAATCATAGAATCACAGAATAGTAGAATGGTCCTGGTTGGAAGGGGCATCCTCAAATAGATCAGGTGTCCAGAGCCCTGTCAAGCCTCACCTTGAATATCTCCAGGGATGGGGTCTCAACCACTTCCTGGGAAACCTGTTCCAGTTTTCCTCCACCTTTGTTCCTTGATCTTGTTTCTAACATCCAATCTAAATTTACTCCTCTTCAGTTTGAAGCCATTGCCCTTCATCCTATCACTATGGGCATTTGTAAACAATCTCTCTCCATCTTTCTCATAGGCCCTCTTCAGGTACTGGAAGGTCATTATTAGATGTCAAGTGTTAGGTATTGTCATTAACCAACCGCTAATGATATTAGGTATTATCATTATTAGCTACAAGGATGCTGGCTATTGTCATATTCTTTCAGGTTATGTTTAATGGGAATAAATGGATATTGTATGTGGTATATTAGTTTATTAACTTTTAAACGGGGCTGTGTACGTGTATATGAACACAAGTAGTAAAGACTCCCTGTTGTCAGCCTCCTAAAGCAGAAATGTACATAGTTCTTACAAAAATGTCCCCCAAAACAACAACAACAACAACAAATATAACTGTGTAATGACAAATTCTTGACAACTGACTATTCCTATGCATATTTTGTGTGACCATATCTTTGCAAAAAACCCAAAATGCGGTAATGCTATGAGAAAAATTTTGCCCAGAGAAGAAAAAATGGCAATGTATTGATTAATGTGCCTCTTCCTTGAGTTACTAAATTTGTGCTTGTAATCAAGTCTTTAAAGAAGTGACAGTTAAATCATTAGTACTGAGAAGTCAAAGGAATAGAAAACTAAAAATAAGTCAAAATAAAATGGTTTTGTTCTGCAAACACCTTAGTCAAATGGGAGCATCACCCGGGCTGCAAACTCACCACATAGAACAGTGAATAAAAGTATCATCTATACTGTCATGGGTTGAGTTGAATCTGGTGATGTGAATATTCAATACCACGCTGCTGTCATACTAACTATAAAATGAAAGTTCTGGCTGGAGCAATGTATCATAGCATTTGAAGTTTAGACTGTAATGTGAGAGGCTTCCTGTTACAATTGCTACTTCCATGTTTGAGTTTTGGGGTATTGGTCTTTTCTGCTGGGTTGGCTGCTATGTGCTAGGGGTTGGGGGGTAGGAACAGTTTTATCTCTGACATCTGCTGCTAATTCTGCATTTTGCTGTGTTTTCTGCAGCATTTGGCTAATTGTGTGTCCTATTATCGCAGTAAACTCATCTTCTTAATCCAGCAATTTTCATGTTACTTTGTCTCCCGTCCATATGGGCTATGTTAAGCCAGGATACTAACCTATCTGAACATCTCATTTTTATAAAGTTATACATTTAATTAAAAGCAAAAAAATTGTGATTCATGCAGGTGAAACCTATTTATCAATCCTACCATACAGATAACTCTTATTTATACAAGTGTCATGTATATGTCTACGTATGTGAAGAATAATAATTTTTACTTCTGTAAGTACAGATTGTGGCCTTTCTTAACATCTTACATGGGCCTGCAGGAGCATTTCCTGCAGTGTCTTTTGGTGGTCTGACACACACTGACAACAGCTTGATTGGAGGCTCTTGCACAGGTTTTATTTGGGAGGAAAAAGAGAATCTGAAAAGTTCATACATCTTTATAGTGCCCATCAAGAAACTGGTTATCCCACCAGATACATCACACCATCTTATACAGATGAGGACTTCATCAAGGCCTTTGATACCACCCCCACGCAGCAAACTTGTGGCCAAGCTGTCAGCCTGTGGCTTGGAAGGAGCACTCTGTGCTGGGTTAGGAACTGACTGGAGGGCCATGAGGTTGGTGAGGGGTTAGGAGCACAAGCCCTGTGAAGAGAGACTGAGGGAGCTGGGGTTGTTTAGCCTGGAGAAGAGGAGGCTCAGGGGTGACCTAATTGCTCTCTACAACTACCTGAAGGGAGGTTGTAGACAGGCAGCGGTTGGTCTCTTCTCCCAGGCAACCAGCACCAGAACAAGAGGACACAGTCTCAAGTTGCGCCAGAGGAAGTTTAGGCTTGAGGTGAGGAGAAAGTTCTTCACAGAGAGAGTTGTTAGCCATTGGAATGGCCTGCCCAGGGAGGTGGTGGAGTCACCATCCCTGGAGGTGTTCAAGAGGGGATTGGACATGGCACTTGGCGCCATGGTCTTGTAGGCATGAGGTCTTGGATGACAGGTTGAAATTGATGATCTTTGAGGTCTTTTCCAACCTTGTTGATTCTATGATTCTATGTCTCCCCAGAACTGTCTACATTGCCTCCTCTAGCAGTGCTGCACTGTGCTTGCCCTAGCTCAGGGCTACAACTAAGTGTAGTAATTTAACTTTTACAGCTGTAATATGACAGACAGTGAGGCAATAGGCCTTAATTAACTGCGTTTATGTATATGCAACACATGAAAACAAAAATTTACTTAACCTCATGTGGTGGGTTGAAATTCCCCCCTGACATGAAATTGCCAGACCAGCTCAGCTGAAAGAAAATGAAGCTAGATTTACAAGCAAAACTACAAATTAAAATATGAAATGCAATGAATATGTACAAAATAGACAATATTTACATATATTTACGATTTATAACACAAAAAGCCCTCTGGACACAACCAGGGGGCTACTAATAGCTTCCCCCTCCCCACTCTCTTCCCCCCTGAACAAGATAAAGGAGGGAAAAGAGCAGAGAGTTGCTGTTAGTACTGAACCACAATAAATAACACAGCCAAGGTCAGCAAGCCAGCAGAAGCCAGAAGCTAGTATCTGCTAGAGTGAAGAAGCAAAAAAGGAGTTAGTTTACAAACTAACTTTATGTTTGTTTTCAGACTAATGGGATTATTTACATCTTATCATTATTTTCCTTTTTATATCCTATAGTAATTTATATGCATTCTATCACTTTCTGTTCATGATCTGTGGAAAACTTTCTAGGCACAGCTTAAATCTACATTCAAAAACAAGAAGACTTCTTCCTTTTGCCAGCTAAGAGGGGTTTTCCGTGGAATTCAATTTCTTTTAATTTAAAATAAGTGATTTACAGACTCAGTAGTTCTAAGTTACTGTAAGTATAACATCTGAATGTTACTGTGTTTAATATGAGTTATTAAATTTACACTACACTAAAATATAAATTTAAAAAATAATCTAAATTAATTTGTTAAATATCTATTTCGCCTACTTCTAAAAATACTGGTCATTTTAAGGCTTGTTTTGCCACAGTTTTCCTTGTCTTGATGCCACAATCAAGATGCGTATGTCAGATTATGTGCCCTATTCTTTAGGGTGAATATTTGTTTCAGAAGAAAATAATAAAATAAAATGTTCTTTTGAGAGTTCTCTCTAAGCAGAAATGTAATGCAATTAATTTTGAGAGTTCTTTGGCTAAGTGAGATCTACTATAGAATAACCATCACAAATCATCCATATTTGTGTAAACCTTACTGGTCCAGGTGACAGTCCAGCATTCTCCAGGAGTGTTTTTCTCATGATGCCCCCATTATTTCTTAATTGCAGCTTATCTGTAAAGGAAGTACCATTTCCAACCATTTTTAAAAGTCTTTTGTCAATCTTCAACACTGTGAAAAAAAATTTCTGCCCATTCTATATCTCAGATGAGTGAGCTGAGAAGTTTATTGACCTGGGCTAATAGAGTGTGATCTCACAAGCAAGCCCACACACACAGGTGAAGATCATGCTGACAATGTTTTCTTCTGTGGAGTACCCTATGACTTCACAGAGTGACAGGTGTTCTACAGCAACTGCTCTCTAACTCTATATACTAGCCATTCATATTCATAGTGAACATTAAAACCCAGAGCTGCTAATTACATTACAGCTAATATAGGAACTGACTTACAGTTGACTCCATATAGATGGGCATATGTGTGTCCATGTATGTGCTGAAAATTATATGCAGTTACCTCACTAGCACCCTATTTAAACAAATCATTCTCAATTAAGTATTTCTTGATTTATGGTACAATATATTTCTTAAAGTGATGTCACTGTAAGTTGTTAGTGACATTGAAGCCTATTTTTGCATTTAAACTGCAGACTATGGAATGCTTAAATGCTCTGTGTAATGTAACTTTGCCAATACCTTACACTTTTTAATAATCTTTATATGCCTTTGTCAAAATTATGAACCCTGTTAACAGTGAAGGTCTTAACATGCATTATATTTTTTTGAAAGGAAGAAGTACAGACCACACATTTGTTTATTTCTATTTTATTCTTATTTCTCCTTAAATGATGAAATGTATTTAAGACATCATGTTGCAAAAGAGAAAGATTGGGATTCAAATATAACGCTCTGTAACCTGAAAAATCCTTTAGAATTTAATTGCCTTAATCACAGAATCAAAGAATCACAGAAATATTCAGGTTGGAAAAGACCCTCAGGATCACCAAGTACAACCAATAACCCTACTCTACAAAGTTCACCCCTAAACCATATCCCCAAGCAGCACATCTAAATGACCTTTAAACAAATCCAGGGCTGGTGACTCAACCACCTCCCTGGGCAGCACATTCCAATGCCTGACAACTCTTTCTGTGATTTTTTTTTCCTAATATTCAGTCTAAACTTACCCAGCTGTAGCTTGAGGCCATTCCCTGTTGTTCTATCACTAATTATCTGTGAGAAGAGACCAGCACCAGCCTCTTCACAACATCCTTTCAGGTAGTTGTACAGAACGATGAAGTTTCCCCTCAGCCTTCTCTTTTCCAAATTAAACAGCCCCAGCTCCTTCAGTCACTCCTCATAAGACTTATTTTCCAGGCCCTTCACCAACTTCATTGTCCTCCTCTGCACTCACTCCAGCACCTCCACATCTCTCCTGTATTGACGTGCCCAAAACTAGACACAATACTTGAGGTGTGGCCTCACAAGAGCTGAGTACAAGGGGACAATCACCTCCCTACTCCTACTGGACACAGCATTTCTCATACAAGCCAGGATGTCATTTGCTTTCTTGGTCACCTGGGCACACTGCTTGCTCATATTCAGTTGCCCATCAATTAGAATTCCCAGGTCCCTTTCTGCCAGACAGCTTTCCAGCCACACTTCCCCAAGCCTGGAGTGTTGCTTGGGGTTGCTGTGACCCAAGTGCAGGACCTGGCATTTGGCCTTGTTGAACCTCATCCCATTAACATTAGCCTATTGATCCAATTTATCCAAGTCCCTCTGTAGAGCCTCCCTACCCTCATGAAGATCAACACTCCCACCTAACTTCATGTCATCTGCAGACTTGCTGATGACACACTCTATGTCTCATCAAGGTCATCAATAAAGATGTTAAACAGAAGTGGTCCCAACACTGAGCCCTGAAGAACACCACTTGTGACTGGCCGCCAGCTGGATTTAACTCCATCGAGCACCACTCTTTGGGCCTGTTTGCCCAGCCAGTGCTTTATCCAGCAGAATGTGTGCTCATCCAAGCCAAGAGCAGACAGTTTGTCCATGAGAATTCTGTGGGGAATAGTGTCAGAGGCTTTTCAAAAGTCTAGGTAGACAATATCCACAGCCTTTCCCTCATCCAACAGTCAGGTCATCCTGTTATAGAAGGAGATCAGGTTGATCAGGCAGGATCTGCCCTTCATAAATCCATGCTGACTAGGCCTGATCCCCTGATTGTCCTCTGTATGTTGTGTAATGGTTCTCGAGATGATCTGCACTGTAACCTTCACTGGTACTAAGGTCAGACTGACAGGTCTATAGTTTCCCAGATCTGCCTTTCATTCCTTTCTTGTTGATGGGTGTTTCATTTGCTACTCTCCAGTCCGCTGGGACCTCCCAGTTAGCCAGGCCTTCAGGTAAATAGGGGAAAGTGGCTTGGTGAGCACATCTACCAACTTCTTCATCACCCTTGGGTGCAGCCCATCCACCTGTTGGCTAACTTGAAGAATCTAAGGAATACAACAATAATGCAACAATATTAATCTCTTAAAGGGTACTGGTTTTCTGTACATAATCATCATCATTTTGTAGAACCCTGATTAAAATTGAAGTCCTTCTTAAGAAAAGCTTTGAGAAAGATATATCATAAGCCAAAACAAGTGAAGGAAAAAAACCCACTACAAGCATCAGTTATCTAGTTTCTTCTTAGTGCTTCATTTATTAGTGCACTAATCCTCATCATAAAATCTGTTCCATTTTAATATTTCTCAATGTATGTTTATATAAGTTTTTGGGAACAAGAAGGGCTTCTTATAGGGAAATGTGGGCCCACTGCTGAATAAAGCCCTGATAACTGAGGATGCAGAGAAGGCAGAGTTGCTAAATATCTTCTTTGCTTTAGTCTTTACTCCTAAGACCAACACTTGGGAACTCCAGACTATGTATGAAGGAATCTGGAGGGAAAACTCTCAGCTAGTCATTGAAGACTGGGTTAGGGATCAACTACATAAACTGAGTATTCACATCTCCATGGGGCCTGATGAGATGCACCCAAGGGTGCTAAGAGAGCTGGTTGAGGCCATTCTACTATTCTCCATCATTTTTGCAAAATTCTGGCAGACAGGAGAGGTGTCTGATGAATGGGGGAAGGCCAGTGTCAATCTAGCCTTCAAGAAGGGCAGGAAAGAGGTTCCAGGAAAATACAGACCAGCAAGACTCACTACATCCCTGGAAAAAATCATGGAAAGGCTCATTCTGGAGGTCACGTCTAGGAACTTGGAAGAGAAGCTTATCAAGAGTAGTCAGCATGGATTTAGCAAGGGGAAATCATGCTTGACTAATATGATAGCTTTCTACGATGTTGCAACAGAATGGGTAGATGCAAGGAGGCAAAGTGGATCTAGTCTATCTTGACCTTAGTAAGACTTTTGACACTTTCCCATAACATCCCTGTGAGCAAGCTCAGGAAGTGTGGGATAGAAGAACAGACAGTGAGATGGATTAGGAACTGTCTAAAATAGAGTCCACGGAGTGGTGGTCAGTGGTGCCAAGTCTATCTGGAGAGCTGTAACTAGCGGAGTTCCCTAGTGATCAGTGCTGGGTCTGGTCCTGTTCAACATCTTCATCAATTACATTGATCAGGGAAAAGAGAGTCTGTTCAGCAAGTTTGCTGATGATACCAAACTGGGAGGCTTGGCTGATACACCTGAGGGATGTTTGCCCATTCAGCAAGACTTCAGCAGACTGCAGAGCTGGGCAAAGAGGAAGCTAATGAGGTTCAACACAGATAAGTGCAGAGTACCTGGGAAAGAATAATAAACTGCACCAGTATAGGCTAGGAGGTGATCTTCTAGAGAGCAACCCTGTGGAGAAGGACCTGGGAGTCCTGGTGGACAACAAGTTATCCATGTGTCGTAGTTTGGGCTGGGTGCCCTCTGCTACAGGGGTGTTTCCTGTGTCCAGAAGTCCAGCCCAGTGGGTGGACACAGGAAATTAGGTTATTTCCTACCATGATCCCTTGCACCACTATAAGTTTCACGGCGGGGTCTGGCACTTCCTCTTTCCTTCCTCCTCGCCACCTGGTAACTGGGGATAAGATCTCCCGGCCATGGGCCTGGTTAGGCCCAAGGCCACGGGGGGATGGGCAGTCTCAGATCTGGCCAGCTGAGACTAGCCTAGCAGTGGGGGGGGGGGGGGGAAGGAGGAGCCCTGGGGGTTTGGGTGCACCCTCAGGTGGGGGATGGGATTTCTCTGGGTCTGTTTTGGGTTTCTCTCTTGTCACTGTGTTTCTATTTCTCTGCACGCACTCACTGTTCTATTTAAACTTTTCATCACTTTTTGCAATCTGTTTGTCTGAGTTGTTATTTCTGCGCGTGGTGGGGAGGGGGGTCTGCCCCAACCCATTACACCATGGGACAGGAATGTGCTCTTCTGGCCAAGAAGGACAATGGCATCCTGGAATGCATTAAGAAGAGTTTGTCTAGCAGATCAAGTGAGGTTCCCCTTCCCCTCTACATTGCCCTAGTAAGGCCCCACCTGGAATACTGCATCCAGTTCTGGGCTCCCCGGTTTCAGAGGGACAAGGATCTGCTGGAGAGAGTCCAATGGAGAGCTACCAGGACGATGAAGGGACTGGAGCAGATGCCCTATTAGAAACTGAGGAGCCTGGGGGTTATTAGTCTGGAGAAAAGAAAACTGAGTTGGGATCGTATGAAGGGTGGGTATCAAGAAGGGACTGCCTTTCCTCACTTGCTCCCTATGATGGGATTTGGAGCAATGGATATAAACTATAATACAGGAAGTTCCACCTCAACATGGGGAAATTCTTCTGGAGACTTTCAAGACCTGTCTGGATGCATTCCTGTGTGACCTACACTAGATTATATGGTCCTGTTCTGGCAGGGGGGTTGGACTCTTATATTTCCAGAGGTTTCTTCCAACCCCTAACATCCTGTGGTCCTGTGATGCTATGATTAACATAACTTGTGGTTTACACTTGCCCACTTAAGAAACACTGACTTAAATATTTTGTTGAATCAGTATCTTCATGTAGCTTAGATAGTAAAGGACACATCTCTGAGGGATTATTTCTCTTAACTTGCTATATGGTTTTGCATTGATGAGTCAGCCTGCTACCCTCCCATCTGTGACCCCCTTTCTACAGTCAGAACACATAATTTTGCTTCTTCTTATACAATTCTTAATGGATATATAATGGATACATAACACTACCAATACTGCTCTTTTATTTTGTTATAATCTAGAAGCCCTTAGTTAATAAATTAATTTTATTTCTGAGTCCAGACTAAGGCATGAAAAAGAAAAAGCAACACCCATCTTATGAACAGACACCATGGTCTTTATAAGCCTATTCCTATTTCCTATCTCTTTTGGCCACATTATGTTTTTGATATTTGTATGTTTTCTGCAACAGGAAAAAAAGCTTCATCTTTTTTTTTACTGCTAGACCTATGGCAGACTGATAGGAAAGCATCCTTTAATGCCATCAGTGGCCTTTCCAGGATAAATTATTCAAAGAATAAGATCATCTTCTGTTGATTTCTCTAATTAAATACTGTTACATAAAAAATTGTTGACTTCACAAATATCTGACCTTGTTTTGCATGTGGTATAAGGACAAAGATACATGACACGCCATATTGAAAAATAGAGTCCCATTGAACTATAGCATTTTTTAATCACTCTATAATCTATTTAGCTAATATGTATGAATGAGAAAAAATGAGGCTTGAACTTTTTCCAGTTTGCAACATCATAACTATTTATCTCTTGAAGAGTCTGAAAATTAAAATGAGCAGATACACAAATCTTAGTTCTCATCATATATGGTACAAGCCTGTGGTCACCTTGAGAAGTCTTCATCCCAACAGAGACTCTCTTCTTAGAGTCACTATTCCACAAGAGACTCCTCATAATACTTTAAGAAATGGCAACAAAATGGAAGCAGATCATAAAGTTGGATACATGAGTAGTGTTTCAGGACACGCTGCCTCAAATATGTTTGTTTTCTGACAGTGCTGTACTCTATAAACTTAAATTTAAAGTATGAAATAATATAAATTTTATTATTATTATATTTGGTTTCTCTTTAACACTAGCCTCTAATAACTAACATATTTAGATTCACTAATGTAATAATTTAGATTTAAACTGAACAAAATGGAATTTTAACATTTAGGAATAAATCTATTCCTTTAAAACCTATGTTCAGAATTGTCATGGACTGTATATCTTTTACATTGCCAGTCTCTACAAAATTTATGCTGGGCTTGATTTTTCACATAACTAGCAAGTATGAAATTAGTTATAAGCAGCAAACACAAAATACAGAAGACTCAGGAAAGATTATGTTGGGACTTGTAAAGATGTTTGTAAAGATGCTGGGGTCGGAGTGGCTGGAGAGCAGCCAGGCAGAAAGGGACCAGGAGGTACTGATTGACAGCCAGCGGAATATGAGCCAGCAGTGTGCCCAGGTGGCCAAGAAGGCCAATGGCATCCTGGCCTGCACCAAGAATAGTGTGGCCAGCAGGAGCAGGGAAGTCATTGTGCCCCTGTACTCGGCACTGGTTAGGCCACACCTTGAGTCCTGTGTCCAGTTCTGGGCCCCTCAATTTAAGAAGAACATTGAGACACTTGAATGTGTCCAGAGAAGGGCAATGAGGCTGGTGAGAGGCCTCGAGCACAAGCCCTATGAGGAGAGGCTGAGGAAGCTGGGATTGTTTAGCCTGGAGAAGAGTAGACTCAAGGGAGGCCTTACTGCTATCTACAACTACCTGAAGGGAGGTTGTAGACAGGAAGAGGTTGGTCTCTTCTCCCAGGCAACCACCACCAGAACAAGAGGACACAGTCTCAAGTTGCGCCAGAGGAAGTTTAGGTTGGAGGTGAGGAGAAAGTTCTTCACAGAGAGAGTGATTGGCCATTGGAATTGACTGCCCAGGGAGGTGGTGGAGTCACCATCCCTGGAGGTGTTCAAGGGGGAATTGGACATGGCACTTGGTGCCATGGTCATGAGGTGTTGGGTGATAGGTTGGATATGATGATCTTTGAGGTTTTTCCAACCTTATTGATCCTATGATTCTGCGTTACAGGAAAAGAGCGAAAGACGTTATAGAGAAAACTTGTAGCTAGGCATTAAATGATCTTTAACACAGCCTGTCTGGGAAGCCAGTGAGATACACCAAACTCCATTTGGATTGCATAAGAGGACCATACCTATGCACAGATACTGGTTTTCATTCTTATACTTGGGTATTTCTAATTTGTCAACAGAAAAGAGAGTTACAATATTTATGTGCTGTCCTATATTTTACTCCTATATTATTGGAACATTCTGTCTGCTAAGGTACTTGACTTCTATGTTTTGACTGTGTCTAAAGCAGCAGCATGTTGAAAATCACATTTGATATTTATCTGTTTGTTAAGTACATAAATACCTTTTGTAAATGTGACCTCAGGAACTGCACAACTATTAGGCTATGGCTGTCTAATAGTACTCTTAAATTATGTGAGAGTATATATTAATATCAATACTAGGAATTCTTATAGGAATGTGAAAGGTTTTGGTCAGATTATTAAATGTGTGCATTAACTGCTTTCTGCTCCTGGTTCTCATTTGGGAAAACCTTTTGTCATTATTTTTGTCACCCAGTGACAAAAATACCGACATTGTGCATGTGTAATCAGATTTTACACACATCTGGGATCTGCAATATAGACTGTCTGAGGAAAGTATGCATTCTGCCACTTCCTATTGATAAGAAGAATACACATGGAATAGACACAGAACACATTCACTAGATACCCATGCTAAGCATTAGACTAAAGAAAACTTAAATCCCTGAAGCATTAAATTTCCATTTTTTTTTCCTATTGATAATATAATCTCAGATAAAACTCATAAGTGATTTTTTGTACTGCTAGATAGATGATTGTTAGGCATGTTTTTAACTATTGAAGTTTCAACTGTGGTGGCAGGTTGGACTCGATGATCTTTGAGGTCTCTTCCAACCTTAGTGATACTAAATTGAAGAACCAGTTGTCAAAGCTTGATCTCTGCATATGTTACCATAATCCAGGCTAAAGAAAACTCTAGTCTGACCTCTTGCCCAGAGAAGTTCTTGACTTATACCAGTCTGCTCGAGGATTCACCCAGATAGGGTATGAAATCCCCCACAGCCTGAAACAGTCCAACCTCTTTGGACCCCTGCCCCACTTCTTGGGCAAAAGGCTTTTCCTTATCTTCAGCATGAGCCTTTTGTATTCCAGTCTCTCACTTCTCTGCAGTGCACCACTATGAAGAGTCTCCATCTCCTCCATCCTTTCCCATCGACAATAAAGATCGTGTTGAGTGCCCAAAAAGTCATCCTCCCAGCAGAAACAGCTCTACCACTTCAGCATTTGCTCAAAGGGCAAGGGATCCAGCTCACTTCTGATAACTTCTGCTGATTTCGTTCCACTTTACCTATATTTTCCTCTTCTAAGAAGCCCAAAAATGGACACTGTGCCTAGAGGTGATTAGCAAGCTTTGAACAGATGCTGATCTCTCAATGCTATACCCTAGTTCACATTATCTTGGGTGCTGCTGGCTCTGCTGGCTGCAGAGCAGCTGGACTTCTGCTTGTTGAAGAAAGATAGCCTTGCTGATACAGTACACTTACATTACTGGTAATGGTAAAGGGTTTCATTTTTGGAATAAAGGTGTTTGAGACTTTGGCTCTTTATAAGAATGCTTCTTCAGGATTTCCAATTTTCCATTGAAAGTATATTAGCATTGCTAATTTGTGTGTTGCAGAAAATTGAATCTTGTAGTCTTTCTGTTAGTAATTTATAGATGCTTTCAAAAGAAATCTGAACTCTGTTTTGTATTTGTTACGTCTGTCTGTTTCTAGTTCTCTTGAAGTATGACAAGAAGCAGGGACATCAGGGCATCATGAGTCCTGAAGGAAGATTATTGCAATGTTGTCAAAATATTAACATTTCACAAACCTTTAAGCTCCTAATCAGATTCCATCTCTAAGGATTTCCTTCTTAATAAAAGCTGGGGCTTGAATACTAATCTATTGGTAATGAGAACTGGATATCCTGTTAATCTCTTGCAGTCTATTCCTCATACTTGTTCTCACCTGCCTTCTATCAGATGCTGTGCAACTCTGATTACACAAACGCAGCTTAGAGAACGGCAAAACATACTTGGGGTATTTACTTTCCTTTTGTATACAGAATTCAAATTATATCATTATAATTTTCAAATGTTGCCTTCTACTGTAGACATTATTTGGGGGTGCATCTCATGTGAGTTTGATAGAATAGAATAGAATAGAATAGAATAGAATAGAATAGAATAGAATAGAATAGAATAGAATAGAATAGAATAGAATAGAATAGACCAGGTCGGAAGGGACCTCCAAGATCATCTTGTCCAACCTATCATCCAACAACACCCAACCAACTAAACTATGCAACCAAGCACTCTGTCAAGTCTCCTCCTGAACACCTCCAGCGACAGCGACTCCACCACCTACCCGGGCAGCCCATTCCAATGGGCAATCACCTCTCTCTGTGTAAAACTTCCTCCTGACCTCCAGCCTGAACTTCCCCTGGCACAGCCTGAGACTGTGTCCTCTTGTTCTGGTGCTGGCTGCCTGGGAGAAGAGACCATCATCCGCCTGTCTACAACCTCCCTTCAGGTAGTTGTAGAGAGCAATAAGGTCACCCCTGAGTCTCCTCTTCTCCAGGTTAAGAAACACCAGCTTCCTCAGCCTCTCCTCATAGGGCTTGTGTTCCAAGCCCCTCACCAACTTCGTTGCCCTTCTCTGGACTCGTTCCAACAAGTCAACGTCCTTCCTAAACTGAGGGGCCCAGAACTGGACACAGTACTCAAGGTGTGGCCTAACCAGTGCAGTATTGTAATGGGTTGGGGCAGACCCCCTCCCCACCACGCGCAGAAATGACGACTCAGACAAACGGATTGCAAAAGTGATGAAAAGTTTAAATAGAACAGTGAGTGCGTGCAGAGAAACTAGAAACACAGTGACAAGAGAGAGAACCCAAAACAAACCCAGAGAAATCCCATCCCCCACCTGAGGGTACACCCAAACCCCCAGGGCTCCTCCTTCCCCCCCCCACTGCTAGGCTAGTCTCAGCTGGCCAGATCTGAGACTGCCCATCCCCCCGTGGCCTTGGGCCTAACCAGGCCCATGGCCGGGAGATCTTATCCCCAGTTACCAGGTGGCGAGGAGGAAGGAAAGAGGAAGTGCCAGACCCCGCCGTGAAACTTATAGTGGTGCAAGGGATCATGGTAGGAAATAACCTAATTTCCTGTGTCCACCCACTGGGCTGGACTTCTGGACACAGGAAACACCCCTGTAGCAGAGGACACCCAGCCCAAACTACGACAAAGGCCACCCCTTTATTTCCTATCATGATGCCTGCACCCAAACACATCATCAAATCAGAAAACTGATGACATGTCCGGCGAAGTCCGTGTCTTCATCTGGGCGTCCACTCAGTCTCTCAGTCATGCTCAAGTGTCTGTCCATTCCAGTTCTTCCTCCTTCATCCAGTGGAACCTCCCGGCGATGCACAGCTCATTCTCCTGCGGTGCAAGTTCTCCATGGATCTGTTGGGCATCTTGGTCACCTGGAAAAGCCTCATGACTTCTCAGCCAAGCCTCTACTTTTCACCTATAATCACTCGGCGGCATATTCTCCACCCCTGGGGCAGGCCAGTCGAAACAATCCAACCCACGACTGCCTTTTTCAATCCATCCAGGGTGCCGCAATCAACCGCTCCCAACTGCGGTCCAAAACTACACAGATGCCTGTCCGAGGTACTCCGCCCCCCCACTAGGCGTACCCGTACCAAGCCAAGACAGCATCCAGCTGCACACCACCCCCTCCGAAAAAGGGCGGGGCTGCAACACAGCTCACTGAGAAGAAGAAAGGTAGAGCCAGGTGCTCGGCGCCATTTTCGAACTCGTCCGAAAAAGTCGGGGAAGAGACTAGGGCCGGCCCTGCCGCAGCCCAAGCGCACGGCCGGGTCCGCCGCCGCCGCTCGCCACGCAGCAGCGCTCCGCCCACCTCTGCCGCCGCGGCACAGAATCAAAATCACCTCCACCCCTCGGACACTCAAACGGCTTCTCCAGCGAAAGCCATACACGCGTTCTCAGAGCCCTTGAAAACGGCTTTCCAGAGGGAGTCCCCGTCGGCCCCCCGGGGCTTCGGGAGCTGGCTCGCCCACTCGCAGCGGCTGGCTCTATCCCCGCAGCGAGAACGGACCTGACTCTGATCTGCTCGCCGCTGCCCCTCCCCCACTTCGCTTCCCGCCGCGGAGGAGGGGCAGGTTCTGCGTTCTCAAGCGGTACCCCGATGCCGATGGTCGAGAACCACCCCTGCCTGAAATAGCAGAGGGTCCGTGCCACCGCAGCGCACCAGTTATCCCCCACAATCCACAAGAACTCACACGGTCGCCCGGCAACATCACTTGAGCCCCCAACTGCCAAACCCAAACCGACGCCCAGAACTAAATTTAAACTCTCCATCCTTTGCAATCGATCTGCAGAGTGGGCACAACAGCCAGCCCCACGTTGGTGCACCAAAATGTAATGGGTTGGGGCAGACCCCCTCCCCACCACGCGCAGAAATGACGACTCAGACAAACGGATTGCAAAAGTGATGAAAAGTTTAAATAGAACAGTGAGTGCGTGCAGAGAAATAGAAACACAGTGACAAGAGAGAGAACCCAAAACAAACCCAGAGAAATCCCATCCCCCACCTGAGGGTACACCCAAACCCCCAGGGCTCCTCCTTCCCCCCCCCACTGCTAGGCTAGTCTCAGCTGGCCAGATCTGAGACTGCCCATCCCCCCGTGGCCTTGGGCCTAACCAGGCCCATGGCCGGGAGATCTTCTCCCCAGTTACCAGGCAGCGAGGAGGAAGGAAAGAGGAAGTGCCAGACCCCGCCGTGAGACTTATAGTCGTGCAAGGGATCATGGTAGGAAATAACCTAATTTCCTGTGTCCACCCACTGGGCTGGACTTCTGGACACAGGAAACACCCCTGTAGCAGAGGGCACCCAGCCCAAACTACGACAAGTATACAGGGGCAGAATGACCTCCCTGCTCCTGCTGGCCACACTGTTCTTGATGCAGGCCAGAATGCCATTGGCCCTCCTGGCTGCCTGGTCACACTGCTGGCTCATGTTCAGCCTACTATCAACCAGCACCCCCAGGTCCCTCTCTGCCTGGCTGCTCTCCAGCCACTCTGACCCCAGCCTGTAGCACTGCATGGGGTTGTTGTGGCCAATGTGCAGAACCCGGCACTTGGATGTACATTAGTTATTCATTACTGGAAAAAACATCCACATTTACTAGAATCTTTGTTTTTTTAATTTACAGTAATTTGAAGCAGGACAAATGTAATGCAATATCTGTGGCTATGAATTATTATTTATTTACATCTTACTAAAGTTTTCTCCCTAGCATGCTGCAGTTGGGTCATATGCCTTTAAGTATGCAGGCAAAACACATGACTTGAAAATTCTGTTGACAGGTAAATGTGAATCATCTTTTTTCATTCAAAGGAAAATAATCAAGCTCTTTTCAAATAATATAAAATGTAAAATGATTGCCTTTTAGGGAGGAGGCATGCTTATCAGCATCTCTTCTATAGAAAATGATTTCCATTTTGTAGCAGGAGGAACATATGCTACAGCTTATCTTGTCACTTGACTGCAGTTTCTGATATTTATTAACAGTTGATTTCCTGTAGATGTTGTTCTTTCCTGTTTCTCTTCTCCCATCCCACCAATTATTTATTTTCCCAAAAACTACATCTGCCCTTCTTTTTCATTCTCATTTCCTTAAAGATGATTATTTTACTACAACTTTTCAAGAAGCATTTGTAATGACTGGTACAGCCTGATTCCATGTATGATTTATAACACTCCATTTTGTGGCTTCACTTCCTCCCCCACCCAATGAAGGCCCATGAGACCAAATATCACAGATCACAGTAAAACACAGAAATTATGAATTACGTGTTCAAGAGAAATCTTAGTATTTACTAGAGATTTACACAGAGCAAGGTTGTCTGTAAAATACACAACTGTATACCGTTTCTTGAAGAAGCCTATTACAAAACTAGAGGCCAGATGCACATTAGCATGATGTCCTAGGAACAGGGATGCCCCACATCTATGACTGGCAAACTGAGGAGTCCTGTAAGCTATCGCTCCACAGCTAAGATTTCAATGATTCAGATGAATCTGCTTGCAATTTTCATAGTCTAGTAATCTTTCACTACTGTGTTTTAGCTTTTGATGTATGTTGGGTTTGCGCTGTTCTTTTTTTCTCTGACTCATCTTGCAGGAACTGGAAAGTGTGGTTCCTAATGTACCTCCATTTTTAGTTAGGATAATAAGACATATTATAAAAGGTATATTCTTGCAGTAACTGGTTGATAAAGCATAACAAAGTCTTGGATAACTACTTAAGATTTTCTTTCCAGCCAGAAAATACAAGAGTTGTATCATTTTAAAAAAAAAATGTTCCTGAAGGTAGATCTGAGATCATTTGTTGTCATGAGAACTGATTACACTAAATACTCTTGCTTTCCTGTTTTGCTATATTGCTTACCTCATCAAGATGACATTCTAAAGTTCCTGTTGAGTACAAGTCTGTAAGAACAGCGAGTGACCCACAAAAGAAAAATTTTTGTTCAACCCTGGTAGGATTATTAAAAGCCATTGCTAGTAAATTATACCTATATTATCCCAAAACCATGTGACAAGAGGTAGCAGAAGGTGCTACTTGGCTGCTATTTGTGTAGAAAAAAACAGGAATAAGAAATCTATCAGGAAGAAGAAAACCCACATAATTCTGACATTGCTGTTTGGATAATTGAAACCAAATCTCAGACATTCCTGAATTGTCTTGATGCTTGGAAACAGAAATATTCCTTCTGAGCTAGGATGGGAGAACCCTTTAAAAATAGCACATAGTAGCAAAGAAAGCATGAGGACATCATTCTTCTTTGGTGTCAGCAGCACAAGGAAAATGTAGATAAAGATTCAGGTTTCCAGCCTTTTAGCCGTTGCAAATATTTCACATACAGATCCACCTATATGAATGTGACTTCCTCCCTGCTACCTATGGAAGACTCTTACTAAATCTGTGATTCCTTTGTTAAGGAAACACACATCCAGCTCTGCCTGTGCCTTCCCAGTGTTTAAGTAGCATTCGCACCAGATTTTTTGGCCTATCTGAGCAGTGACAGGTCTAGAACTGGAGGTAAGGAAGCAGAGAACTAGTGTAGTAGGCTGAATGGCTGTACCAAGTGGAAAGCTTTGATCATATCAACATGGGATTTCTTATTAGTATAAAACTAAGAAACAGATGAAGTTAGATTTGATGGAGTTCTGGGCAACTTGATCTAGTAGTGGATGTCCCTGCTCAATACAGTGGGGGTGGACTAGGTGACCTTTAGAGTCCTTTCCAATGCAAACCATTCTATGATTCTATGAATCATATCAGTTGACATACAATAATAATTCAGCTCTTTGGTCTTATGAAAGTGTAAAAATTCACAGTTTGCTAATTAAGATTTTTGCCTTAAATTATGTGTCATAAATATTCAGCAGTTTATAAATATTTTCTCAAGTAAGTCATTTGTTAATCTAGTATTACAATAGACTGTATACTGCTTTATCATAATTTGACTTCCTACAGTAGGTATTACAAGAACTTTCAAAACAAATTGCTAATTGTGAGCATATTTTTGTCCCGAAAAGTTTTAAGAAGGATATCATCCAAACAACTTTCTAAAAATATGATGCTTTCTAAAATGACTGCATTTAGGACTATCATCTTCCTTCTATTTTCATGTTTGCAAAATATTGTCTGTATTTAGTGTCTTTTCTCTTTATCATCACTTAGAGAACACTGACATGATTAGAAAACCAAGAAATTTGATCCCATTGTCTGGAGTACTAGCTAAACAAAAGCTTTTTGATGTTTTATACAAACGGTGCAAAAGTAAAAACAATGCAAAATTTAATGTAAAAAACCCTCCAAGTGCTCTAGAATTTAATTCTTATTGGAGATATGCAGATGCCCAGTTTCACTTACCATCATTTCATTCATTTCATACATTTTAATGTCTCTTGAAAAATACTGTCTTAGAAGACTTCACAAAGGAAAAGTAGGTAACACATTCTATGGAAATAGTAAAGAGAGTCAATAAAAATGGGTTTTGGTTGCAGTAGCTGCAAAAATAATAGGGAAAAGAGATTATGAAGACAAAAGTGTCCGAATATAAATTACTGATGTGATAACTTTTTATATGTTGCAAAAAACGTATTGTATTTTATGAGTATATTTTCTGTCAAGCAGAGAAGTTACTGCACAGTCATTGAAGCACTGAAAATGTTTTAAGTGACAAAAATGTCAAATTAAGCTTTCTCAGGTTTTCATTTAGTCTTAATCTGACTCATAAGAAAATAAACTCATCTTGTGGTTTAGATTTCTAATAAATCGAAACTTTATTATTTCTTAGACTTTTTCTCACTAGATACATGCAATTAATTACTGTACATAGTATGAAGAAGAAATAAACATTTTATTTTGGCTGATTATACACTGGAAAAATATCTATGCTCTGTAGGATTTTATTTTACTTAAACCACAACTGTTGTGTAGACTTTTGGCAGAAAATTAAGAACTGCAATAATCTACCTCATGAAATTCTGTTACATTTCATTTTATTCTATTATCCACATGTGGGTTTTGGGGCTTCAGCCTGAGCTTTTTGCTGACATGGGACTCCTTGGTAATGAGCAATTACATGAATCTATCTTCCCTTCTCTCTGGTTTTAAGGATTTTGTAAGATCACTAAAAATACATTTGTGCAAATATTTCCTCTAACAACTGGATTCATTGGTCTTCTAAAGTATAACTAAACTATAGATAATCAGTCAAGATTTAGAAAAGCTATAGAAGATGTAGATTTAATCCCCTTTATCTGAGAAATATATTCAACTCGTTTCTTGACATGGCGTGTCCCATGTCCCTCTTATGTAGAGCTGGGGGTTATCAGCTGCTTCCTAAGGGAAGAGTGAGACAAGAAAGAGACTGGAGTGTACAGAAAGACTTTGTAACCACAGTAGATAAGGAGGAAGCTTCTGGCTCTGAACATATGTTTCTTGTATCTCTTAAATGTCATTGTCTAGGTAAGATGTGGTATTTTAAATCTGGCTTTCTTGTTATTTTTTATTGGCTAGTTTATATATTCTCCATTCCACTCAATCTATCTGAATTTGTTGAATGCCAGAAGCTTTATTTTTACTCTTCATATAAGAAATAAAAGTGCTTGGACTTATTGTTTTCTCTCTAATGAAAGCATTTATTTCCTTATTGTAAATAAAAAATCAAAAAGCAATATAAACCTGAGATGAAGAGACATCTCACAGATGCAAACTGAAACCAATGAGAACTAAAGAGTTAAAGTTTTTCAGAGAAGCAGCATATGTCTACAGATCTCAAGGTTGATTGAATTTATTTGCTGCTTTTATGAAATTTATTAGCCCTGGGCAATATTCTCAACTACATCCTTTATTGCCAAGCTTGTGGAACAACACCACGATTGTTAATACATGAAATAAAACAAGAAAAGAAATCACCACATATATTAAAGGTATTTACAAGTTCTCTAAATTATGTTAACAAACAGTAACTGAATTAGATAATTCATTAGTTACATCTTTAAATCCTGAATGAAAAAAAACAAATTGTCATGGAGTTGTGGCTGAACACTGTCTGTCTCCACTGTCCCTCTCCTCAGTCTATAAGCAAAGTGTTTTCCCAACCGATATACTTCATAGCAAGTCTCATGCTATTAAACCTCCTTTGTGCTCTGCAGGTGTAAACTTTGTTCCCTCAGTTTGTGAGCAAGCGACAGGTATATATTCGGCAAGGCTTAAGTTACAAAAGTAGGCACCTAATCCATTTCCCCTGCAAGAAAATATGAGAATATTTGTGCATTACTGGCAGACATGACATAATTACTACAAAGGAATATCCCCCTTTTGAATCTAATATGAAAGATAGCTAAGACAGTCAAACAGACATCTGTGATTAGGCAAATGATTCCTGCCTATCTGTTTTTCTGTCGTACAGAAACCTTAATTGCCCTGGTGCATGGATAAGATCCAAGGGACCCCCAGGATGAGTGCTTTAAGTATCCTGTGCTTGTAGCTCCCTTGTCCTAGCACGAGGGAATAAATATAGGTATATAAAAAGACATCATAACTTCAAAAGTGATTAAGTCATTATCAGTAAGCACTGTGTTAGACTGGATCCAAGTCTGACAAACTGTAGAGGAACTGAAAAATACAGAAGCATTGCCCAACAGTGCAGCAAAACCTTTTTCTTCATCCTGGAAGACCAATGTTACCGATGACAACCAGTAACACTGATTTCATTCAAAACAGTTTTGATATATTTCCTGCTGCTCTTTATCAAACCTTAGTGCTGTTAACAATGATGGTGATTTAAATATAAAATTATATAATCTGACTATATTGAATTAGAATTCAGTTGTTGTTTGCATCCAAGATAGTTGGCTTCATAGTATCATAGTATCAGTCAGGGTTGGAAGGGGACACAGGGATCATCTAGTTCCAAACCCCCTGACATGGGCAGGGAAACCCCACACTAGATCAGGCTGGACAGAGCCTCATCCAGCCTGCTCTTAAACACCCCCAGGGATGGGGCCTCGACCACCTCCCTGGACAACCCATTCCAGGGTCTCACCACCCTCATGGGGAAGAACCTCCTCCTCACATCTAGCCTGAATCTCCCCACCTCCAGCTTCATACCATTCCCCCTAGTCCTATCACTACCTGAGATCCTCAGAAGTCCTTCCCCAGCCTTCCTGTAGGCCCCCTTCAGATACTGGAAGGCCACAATTAGGTCACCTCGGAGCCTTCTCTTCTGCAGACTGAACAGCCCCAACTCCTTCAGTCTGTCCTCACAGGAGAGGTGCTCCAGCCCTCTGATCATCCTCATGGCCCTTCTCTGGGCATGTTCCAGCACTTCCATATCCTTCTTGTAATAGAGGCTCCAGAACTGGACACAGTACTCCAGGTGGGGTCTCAGCAGGGCTGAGTAGAGAGGGAGAATCACATCCCTTGTCCTGCTGACCACACTTCTCTTGATGCATCCTGGGATCAGACTGGCTTTCCAGGCTGCAAGTGTACATTGAGAGCTCATGTTGAGCTTCTCGTCCACCAGCACCCCCAAGTCTCTCTCTTCAGGGCTGCTTTCCAGCAACTAACTGCCCAGCCTGGATTTGTGCCCTGGATTGCCTCGACTCAGATGCAGGACCCTGCACTTGGTCTTGTTGAACCTCATGAGGTCGGCTTGTGCCCACCTCTCCATCCCTCTGGATGGCCTCCCTTCCCTCCAGTGTGTCTGCTGCACCACACAGCTTGATGTCATCAGCAAACTTGCTGAGGGTGCATTCAATGCCACTGTCCATGTCACCCACAAAGATGTTGAACAAGACTGGCGCCAGGACTGATCCCTGAGGGACTTTGCTTGTCACTGGCCTCCACTGGGACATGGACCCATTGACAGCCACTCTTTGGGTGTGGTCATCAAGCCAGTTCCTTATCCATCTAGTGGTCCACCCATCAAACTCATGTTTCACCAATTTGGAGACCAGGATGTGGTGTGGGACAGTGTCGAAGGCTTTGCTCAGGTCCAGGTAAATGACATCAGTTGCTCGTCCCTCATCTATTAATGTTGTCATGTGTTCATAGAAGGCCACCAAGTTTGTGAGGCAGGATTTGCCTTTGGTGAAGCCATGCTGACTGTTCCAAATCACCTCTTCAGTATTCTTCTGTGTCAGGTTGAATTTTTTAATTTCTCTAAATTTCTCTGAATAAAGTCTGAAGTTGTAAATGTTTCATATTTTTTGCTATAATGTCACCATGCTTAATTTCCCTTTTTGCACTCATTTAATGCATGGAACCATAGAATAGTAGGGGTTGGAAGGAACACTAAAGATCATCTAATTCCAAGACTCAGGAACTTGCTCAAGGACACCTTCCACTGAACTAGGTTGCTCAAAGCCTCCGCAGTCTGGCTTTGAACAGTTTCAGGGAAGGAGCTTCCACAACTGTCTCTGGGCAGTCTGTTCTAGTATCTCAAAACACTTGCAGTAAAGAATTCCTTCTTTATATCTAGTTGGAATCTACCTTCTTTCAGTTTGAAAACATTACCCTTTTTTCTATTACTGAATTCCCCAATAAATAGTGGTGATGGGTTGAAGTTTCCCACTCACATTAACTAAGCACGACTAACTCAGTTGGAAGCAAATGGAAGCTGTATTTACAAACAAAAACTATACTCTGCAATGGAATGCAAGGAATATGTACAAAATATACAGTATTTACAATATATTACAGACATTTACAATTAGCAAATAACATGGAACCCCCCCTGTATCCCTTCTGGGATCCCCAGAGAGCAGGGAAGCTGTTCCACTCCACCATCCCTCCCCCCCCCCCCCCCCCCGAAAAAAAACAAACCCAAACTTCCTCTCACCCCTGTAACAGAAGAAAAGAGGAGATGAGAACAAGGAACATTAGCTTATCTCTCTCAAGGCTAGCCAAAAGCAGTCATTATCTCCCAAGCAGAATAGCCAAGCCAGAGAAAAAGAAAGGAAAGGGAATGAAAGCAAAATGTGAAAGATGTCATGGAACAACTGCTTCTGTACTAGACACTCTGTCCAATGAATTTGTTTAGAATAATCTTTTGTTTTCCTTCTTAGGCCCAATAGTCATTCATTTATGTTTTTCTACTTTTCTGCTCGAAATCTGCAGCTAATTTTAAAGGCGTAGCCTAAAACTGCCACACTCCCATATTTTCCATACAACCCCTTCATAGAATCATAGAATTGTTTGGGTTGGAAGGGACCTCAAGGATCATGGGCAGAGACACCTTCCACTAGATCAGGTTGCCCAGAATCACATCTATCTTGGCCTTAAAAAATTCCAGGGATGGGGATTCCACTACCTCTTCGGATGCCCCATTCCAGTGTCTCACCACCCTTAAGGTGAAGAACTTCTTCCTAATGTCTAATCTAGATTGACCCTCCTCCAGTCTGATGCATTCCCCCTTGTCTTATCACTACCTGACACCCTAAAAATTCCCTCACCAGTTTTCATGTAGGCTCCTTAAGATACTGGAAGGCCACAATAAGGTGTCCTCACAGCCTCCTCCTCTCCAGACTGAACAACCCCAGCTCTCTCAGTCTCTCTTCATGGGAGAGGTGCTCCAGCCCTCTGATCACCCTCGCAGCCGTTCTCTGGACACATTCCACCACATCCATATCTTTGTTGTGACAGGGGCTCCAGAACTGGATGCAGTACTCCAGGCAGGGTCTCACAAGAGCAGTGTAGAGGGGGAGAATCACCTCTCTCAACCTGCTGGCCACATTTCTGTTGACGCAACCCAGCATAAGGTTTCTGGGCTGCAAGTGCACACTGGTAGCTCATATTGAACTTCTCATCCACCAGAACCCACAGGTCCTTTTCTTCAGGGCTGCTCTCAAGCCAGTCACTGCCCAGCCTATGTTGATGCTTGGGATTGCCCCAACCCTGATGTAGGACCTTGCACTTAGTCTTGTTGAACCTCATGAGGTTGGCATGGGCCCATCTCTTCAGCCTGTCAATATCCCTCTGAATTTCATCCCTTCCCTCCAGTGTGTCTGCTGTATCACACAGCTTGGTGTCATCAGCAAACTTGCTGAGGGTAGACTCAATGCCACTGTCCAAGTCACCAACAAAGATGTTAAACAAGACTGACCCCAGTACTGATCCCGGAGGAACTTGTCACTGGCCTCCACCTGGACACAGACCCATGACAGCCACCCTTTGAGTGTGACCATCAAGCCAGTCCTTTATCCACCCAGAGGTCTATCAATCAAACCCATATTTTACCATCTTGGAGATCAGAATGTTATGTGGAACAGTGTCAAAGGCTTTGCTCACATCCAGGTAAATGACATCAGTTGCTCTCCCCTTGTCTACTGACATGATCATGTCACAGAAGGCCACCAGGTTTCTCAGGTACTATTTGCCCTTTGTGAAGCTGCATTGATTGTACCCAATCACTCTGCCTTGGCAGTGCCTCTAGGACGACCTGCTCCATGATCTTACAGGGCACAGAGGTGAGACTGGCCTACAGTTCCCTGGATCTTCATCTTTTCCTTTTTTAGAATGGGGGTTACGTTTCCCCTTTTCCAGTCAGTGGGGACTTCCCCAGACTGGCACTACTTTTGGAATATTATAGAGGGGGGTTTAGCAACCTCATCTGCCAGTTCTCTCAGTATCCATGGGTGTATCCCATTGGGTCCCATGGACTTGTATACTCTCAAGTTCTTCAGGTGGTCATGAACCTGATCTTCACTCTCAATGGGCAGTTCCTTCTTCCAGTCCCTGCCATCATCTTCCATGACTCTAGAATTGTAGCTGAAGACCTTGCCAGTGAAGGCTGAGGTAAAGATATCATTGAGAACCTCGGCTTTCTCCATGTCACATGGTCTCTGCAGCCAAGGCTGTCTCAGAGCCTCATACACATTACCAGCCCTTCCCTATTGATGAGAACAAGGTCCAGCAACCTTTTCTCATTGGCTCTTCTACCATTTGGAAGAGGAAGTTGTCATCTCTTCATTCCAGGAACACCCTGGATTGCTGGTTCCTTGCTGTGTTGTCGCTCCAGCAGATGTCAGGGTGACTGAAATCTCCCATGAGGACCAGGGCTTGTGAAGACAAAGACACTTCTAACAGCCTATGTAGGGCCTCATCTGCATGGTTTTGCTGTTCAGGTAGCCTGTAAGAGACCTCTACAGTAACATTACCTTCCCCTGTCTTCCCTTCAGTCTTCATCCATATGCTCACAACCAGTTTATCATCCTTCCCCTGTTGGAGCTCCACCAGTTCCAGCTGGTCACTGATGCAGAGGGCAATACTTCCTCCCCTTCTACCCTGCCTGTCTTTCCTAAAGAGCTTGTGCCCGTCTATCCCTACATTCCAGCCTTGGGAATCATCCTACCAAGTTTCAGTAATAGCCACTATGTCATGGCTTTCCAGCAGCACAGTGGCCTTTAATTCACCCTATTTATTGTCCAAGATACATGCATGTGCATAGAGTCACTTCATCTGGTCTGGCTGTGTCACTCTCTTAGACGAATCCCCCTTGATTCCCTTGGGGTGTTCCAGTGCTTTGTCCCTGGCTTACCTCAGGGCCACAAGTTGAGAGCCCTTACTAGTACTCGTTCCCTCTGCCCCACTGTATGTCACAGGCAGGCACAATATTATTAACCCCTTCACCTTTCAAATCTAGTTTAAAGCCCTATCAATGAGCCCTGCCAGCTCCTGTACCAGATTCCTTATCCCCCTCTGTGACAAGTGCAACCCATTTGTTACTCACAGCTCTGGAACCCTGTATACTGATCTGTGATGACTGTCCCTGGAGGTGTTCAAGACGGGATTGGACATGGCACTTGGCAGCATGGTCTAGTAGTCATGAAGTCTTGGGTGACAGATTGGACTGACATTGAGACACTTGAACATGTCCAGAGAAGGGCAACAAGGCTGGTGAGAGGCCTACGAGCCTCTATGAGGAGAGACTGAGGGAGCTGGGATTGTTTAGCCTGGAGAAGAGGAGGCTCAGGGGTGACCTCATTGCTCTCTACAACTGCCTGAAAGGTGGTTGTAGCCAGGAGGCAGTTGGGCTCTTCTCCCAGGCAATCAGCACTAGAACAAGAGGACACAGTCTCAAGCTGCACCAGGGGAAGTTTAGTCTCGAGGTGAGGAGAAAGTTCTTCACAGAGAGAGTTGTTAGCTTTTGGAATGGACTGCCCAGGGAGGTGGTGGAGTCGCCATCCCTGCAGGTGTTCAAGAGGGGATTGGACGTGGCACCTGGTGCCGTGGTTTAGTCATGAGGTCTGTGGTGACAAGCTGGACTTGATGATCTTTGAGGTCTTCTCCAGCCTTGGTGTTTCTGTGATTCCATGATCTTTGAGGTCTTTTCCAACCTTGTTGATTCTATGATTCTATGATACTCTATGATGGTAAAACCCAAAGCCCTCTTGACAGCACCAATTCTGGAACTATGAATTGGCCCAATAGCTCTTCCTATACATTCACTCATCCATCACTGATGTCAGAGGGATGGATGACAACCCAACTAGAGCTTCTGATCCCTTTACTCATTGTCTCAAGGCCCTGAAATCTCTTTTATTTGATTATGATCCTCTCATTGATACATCACCACTACCCACTTGAAAGACCAGAAGCAGGTGATAATCGGAAGGTCTCATGAGGGTGGGAAGTTTTCCTATGGCATCATTTACTTGGGCACCAGGGAGCCAATAGACCTCCCTCTGGAGCAGGTTCAGTCTGCATACGAAGCCTTCTGCTATCCTCAGCCAGGAGTCTCCTACTAAGTACTATAAGGTATCCCCAGAGCCTTCTTTGCTAGATTAAATAACCTCAATTCTTTCAGCCTCACCTGACAGAGGAGGTGCTCCAGCCTCTATCATACCCTACTAATATTTTTTTGGATTTGAAGAATTTATTTTGAATAATAATTTTTCAGGGTTTTTCCATGAAGTTCAATCTTAGCAAAGCACCATTACTGGTTTGAGGAGCCAACAAGATAGCAATTTCCATACAGTTTATCAGATCTGGATTAAGAGTAAATGACAAAAACATAAAACTCTTATTTAATCTTCCTATGATTTAATTTCAGTTGAGAAAAAAAAAAAAAAAAGAAAGTGAATTATGTCTGGCTATATGTCAAAGCAAATAAGATTAGGTATATGAATTATCCTTAACAAAACTCTCCCTTTTGGAAAGAGAGGACTTACCTCAAATCATTTCTCTTACAAGTTTCTTAGAAAGGTATGATAAGGAGGTGAAATGGTGACTCTCAATTATCTTACTAAATCAAAAAGCTGGACAACAAGTTAACTTTTATCTTCCATGTTAATTTTAAGAATGGTCAATGCTCTTGAAAATTAGACATTCTTAGGATAGACATGTGTTTAGCAAAATTTTCAGGCAGTAGTATCAATATGACTGCAGTCATAAGCTGCATTTCCTTTTAGAAAATTTATTTTGGTTTGAAATCACAAAAGTGGTTGTATTCATTCCTTAGAGTAGTTTCACCCAGTGACTATTTTATTTCACTTTCCAATCCTATACTTCCACCAAAAAAATCATAATTCAGCAGCTGTAGTATTGTGTCCAGGCTGTGCAAGTCTGGATATAAAAGGAGCCTATTTCTTACTTCAGCAGCTGGCATCAACTATGTACTAATTATATCTAATACATTCTTTCTTGGTTTTGTTTTTCTTTTAATCAGATAACAATTCCAAAAGTTTTAATTTCCTAGTTACTTAATCACAGCATTGAAACTGTGGAGCTGTTTGTTGTCTTTCAGAAGAGATTAAGCTTTGGCCTTCAGCCAGCCAGTCTGATCCAGCACTAATATAATTCACAGCTGGAAGAAGGCAATCAATTAATCAATACTATAATTTGGAACTGACCACAGCGCTAACACTCATAGCTATTAGACTTACTGACTGACACCTTTCAGGATTAATGAGGTAGTAAGAGCAGACAAACTAAAGATTCACTTACAGACTTTTTTATTCTCAGATCAAACTGCCCACTCTATTTTGTCATTTTCTAACTTGGATATGTCAGTGTGATATGCTAATGTAAATACAAAGTATTGAAAAGTGCAAATTACTTTATCACTGATGGATTAGGAGCTAACTCCTTCAGGGATCTACTTGTTGGTTTGAAGCAAGCTAATTCGATGCCAGACTCTACACTGTTTCATGACAAAATATAAAAAAGACACTTTAGAGAAAGATGGAAATTCCGTTTTCCTTCCAGATTGGTTTTGATTTTTTTTTTTTTTCAGAAGTCTAAGTCAAAGCTCATGGCTTCAGGACTTCCTATCCAAATAAACCCCTGACATGATATATCACAGGGCTCTGAAAAGACAAAACTATTGTTCAATTTAACCTTTGAAGTAGCGTATATAGTACTTAGTTTCTCACTAGAACTAATAGTACTCCATCAGCAACACTGTAATAAGGTAAAACAAAACCAAGACTGGATCAAAACTTGACTTTCACATTCCAATCCTGCAAAATTCTATCATTCAGTTACCAAGGCTCTTTTATGCTTCCATCATTGATTTGTCTTCATAGGGATGACAATGTAAGCAATGGGTTCATAAGACGTAGCTTTAGGAATAGTTACTGAAGAGTTTTTGTATCACAGCCCCTTTTATCTGTGTGTTTTGAGCCAAGCTCCACAAGGGTACACAAAATGCGTACTATGATATACTTCAAATTCACTGTTTCTTCAGAATAAACCAAAGTGGTGCAATATAATATAGAATAGAATAGAATAGAATAGAATAGAATAGAATAGAATAGAATAGAATAGAATAGAATAGAATAGAATAGAATAGAATAGAATAGAATAGAATAGAATAGACCAGGTTGGAAGAGACCTTCAAGATCATCGCATCCAACCTGTCAACCAATCCAACCCACCTAATCAAGTAAACCATGGAACCAAGCACCCCATCAAGTCTCCTCCTGAACACCTCCAATGATGGCGACTCCACCACCGCCCCAGGCAGCCCATTCCAATGGGCAATCACTCTCCCTGTATAGAACGTCTTCCTAACATCCAACCTAAACCTCCCTGGTGCAGACTGAGACTGTGTCCTCTTGTTCTGGTACTAGCTGCCTGGGAGAAGAGACCAACATCTACCTGTCTACAACCTCCCTTCAGGTAGTTGTAGAAACTGCTTATCTTTCATTTTGCAATGCTATGATGTGAACTGCATTCTTCTTTGGTTTCTGGATATTAGTTTTTTAATTACATATCTATTTTAACCAATTTTATGCAGCTAAGTTACATGTTTGGGTTAACAAAACCCAAATACAGAAGCAGGGATGGGGACAGAAAGAAAATATTCTAAACACAAATTTTAACTAAGACTTAATAATTAACCTATATACAGTTAGTTTGGATAGAGTTTAGATATACTGATAGATATATCAAACAATCAGCTGGTAGGTCACACATTTCTGAAATACATGCCCTTTGCCTTACCTCCTTCTCCTCTCTCTAAGATTATATATATATAGAATAGAATAAAATAAACCAGGTTGGAAGAGATCCTCAAGATCATCGTGTCCAACCTATCTCCAACACCTAATCAATTAAACCACTCAACCAAGCACGCTATCAAGTCTCCTCCTGAACATCTCTAGGGACGGCGACTCCACCACCTCCTTGAGCAGCCCATTCCAATGGACAATCATTCTCACTGTGTACAATTTCTTCCTAACCTCCAGCCTAAACCTCCCCTGGTGCAGCCTGAGACTGTCTCCTCTTGTTCTGGTGCTGGTTGCCTGGCAGAAGAGACCAACCTCTGCCTGTCTACAACCCCCCTTCAGGTAGTTGTAGACAGCAATAAGTTCACCCTTCAGTCTCCTCTTCTGCAGGCTAAGCAACGGCAGCTTCCTCAGCCTCTCCTCATAGGGCTTGTGTTCCAAACCCCTCACCAACTTTGTTGCCCTTCCCTGGACACACTCCAGCAACTCTACATCCTTCCTAAACTGAGGGGCCCAGAACTGGACACAGGACTCAAGGTGTGGCCTAACCAGTGTTGAGTACAGGAGCAGAATGACCTCCCTGCTCCTACTGGCCACACTGTTCTTGATGCAGGCCAGGATGCCATTGGCCCTCCTGGCTGCCTGGGCACACTGCAGGCTCATGTTCAGCCTACTATCAACCAGCACCCCCAGGTCCCTCTCTGCCTGGCTGCTCTCCAGCCACTCTGACCCCAGCCTGTAGCACTGCATGGGGTTGTTGTGGCCAATATGCAGAGCCTGCACTTGGATGTGTTAAATCTCATGCCGTTGGATTCTGCCCATCTGTCCAGCCTGTCGAGGTCCCTGTGCAGAGCCTCTCTACCCTCCAGCAGATCAACTCCTGCCCCTAGCTTGGTGTCATCCACAAATTTACTGATGATGGGCTCAATTCCCTCATCCAGATCATCAATAAAGTTGTTAAAGAGCATGGGGCCCAGCACTGATCCCTGGGGCACACCACTAGTGACTGGCTGCCAGCTGGATGTGGCACCATTCACCACAACTCTTTGGGCTCGGCCCTCCAACCAGTTCCTAACCCAACGCAGTGTGCTCCCATCCAGGCCATGGGTTGACAGCTTGTCCAGGAGTTTGCTATGGGGGACGGGATCAAAGGCCTTGATGAAGTCCAGGTAGACTACATACACAGGTGTTCCCACGTCCACCAGGCAGGTCACCTGATCCTAGAAGGAGATCAGGTTGGTCAGGCAGTACCTGCCCTTCTTAAATCCATGCTGGCTGGGCCTGATCCCTTGGCCATCCTGTAAGTGCTGTGTGATTGCACTCAGGATGACCTGTTCCATAATCTTGCCTGGCACTGAGGTCAGGCTGACAGGCCTATAATTCCCTGGGTACGTATAAATGTGAAGCATAATCATTTACTGATTGCCAGTACTATCTGTGATAGCTGACCAGAAGAACAGCAGAATATAGAGCAAGTATACATGACAAAGGCATCAATACTTCCTCGATACAGATTAATTTCTCAATTATTCCCCTTGGTGTGCACCACTAGTTTCTTGGGACTAGGGAGGGGAACTTTCTCTAGGGGATGACCCTCTTTCAAGTTGCCATTCATCCAAACCTGTCATCCCGAGCCATAGTATGCTTCTTCATTGGTCACCCATTGTGCTTTTTGTATATCTAAAACTCTTCCCCACTCTCAGGACTACTCGAATTTGATAGCCAGTAACAGGTCACTAAGCAACTATCTGCAGCTGTTCTTGGCTGTTAAAAGCCTCATCCCATATCTGACATTTTTTTATTCCATTTTTATTCTAGGGTCATATGCTATTATTGTCTTTTAGACCCTATGTGTGTATGTATTCCCACAGTGTTTTAACAGTCTGTATTGCACAGATCCATAGAGATGCAACTCAAACCAAATTTACCCTGTTACACTTAAGTATCATGAAAACATCAGTCACAAGATTACTTAGGTGTTAATATGAGAATGCTATGTGAGCTAATTTGACTTAAGATGCAGACTTGTAATCTAAGCTTTTTGATGCTGGAGTGAGCTGCTTTGACTTCACATAACCAAAACCACATTTACATATAAAAGTAATAGCTGGTTTTCGTAATACTTATTGATAGAGTGGCCAAACCATCCAGTCTAGAGACAGAAACATTTCATACACATATGCTGTACACTGCCACACATCCTGACCAAATTTTTTTTTGTTGAGACTTACAATCTGATTTTAAAAATGATTAAAGGTTTATGTCTTAGTTTCTGTGTTAATGCAGCTGATGATTCACTTTGGCAGGGAGAAAGTAGTGTTGTAATAATGGGCTATAATTGCTCTGACTACTATTAGTTAGTACAACAAGGATGTAGTATTCTTTATTTTATCATCATGCTGGAACCAGCCACTATGAAGACCCTATTGTAACAGGTAAAAAGAAACTTTGATGTGGAAAAAGTTGCTGCTGTCAATGACAACCATTGACCAGTTCCCTGGATACACTTAGATACACCTGACTAAAGCTTTCATTGGAAAATGGATTGCTTCAAGTAACTCAGAAGGCCTAATATGTAGCCTACCTCATTTATTTTTTCAAACATAGTGGAGACAGTCATCCAAGCAAAGTGGAAGCATTTTTCTCTCTGCATACAAGGAAGAAAAAAACCCTGTCTGACTCTGCTGGTAATGTATTGAATATATTCAGCCTGTTTTTCCTTTCTCCAGAAAGCAGAGTAGGGAAGCCATTGGCCCAGTTCAATTTATCTGTCCTGCTGTCTCATCATCTTTTCCCTCCAAAATATGTTGGTTTCCTGAGGAGGAAAATACATCTATTACCTCAAAGCCTGGTAACTTGAAAGAACAGGCAAAGCAGGACAGAGACAAGTCTACCACAGAGAAAAGTCTATACAATAATCAAATTAGCATTCATTATAGCCATATGAATGATATCTATATATCTAATTTAAAATTATAATCATTATTATAATCATTGCTATTGTTTTAAGAAAACCTCTTCTGTTTTTATTTATGTCTCAGTCCTAAATAATAGGTATCCAGAAGGCCTCTATCTATTCCACAAGTAATCTCTCACACCAGATATTACATCCTCTGAGTGCAATTCCCCTTTAAAGACTGACTCAGAAAAATGTGGCACTCTACTTACTGTGCCTGAATGACTGGATATGTAAAGTATACGATTAAAATACTTTTAACTATTTTTTCCTTTCTTCCTTTCCTTTTTTTTTTTTTTTTTTAATCCAAAGGTTATTTTGGATTTTATTATTTTTTTTCATTCAAATTGCAGTAATCTGCAGGGAAAGAATTGCAGGACATATATGCTATTAGTGATGCAATTCTATTTTCACCTTAATCCGTAATGACACCTCTCATTTCATCCTGGGGGGAGAAAAGTGAAAAGAATTACATACCAGAACTGACTGACGTTATAATTGGAATTCGATAAACAATTCTGTTGGCGATACAGAGTCAGGAACAGACTCCAGCTTGCTCACTTTTCACTGTACTGATGCTATGTAGGGCTAATCAGAATTGCTTTTTAAAAAATATCAGCTCAGAATATAAAATCAAGGACAGAGGTCCATCAAATATGATGCCACTATTACCACAGAGCCTGTTCAATATACAAATATGCTTTAAAATTATACTAACAGTCTTGAGTCCTGGGACTAGTTCCATCAAATCAGAGATTTTACTGTATGCATATTTCTGAATCCATCTTTTGTTTATTTGTTAGGGGGCGTGGGGGTTGGTTTTGGTTTGGTTGTTGGTTTTTCTTTATCATTTTGTTGTTTTGGCTTTTTTTTTTTTTTTTTTTTTTAAATTATGACTGTATGGTTAAGCTTCTGTGAAAAGCTTGAAGAAAAGAGTGCTATGTTGCACCTGGCCCAACAGCTGCTGTATATGATTATCTCAAGTGCCTATATTTTCAAGTGCATATTTTCAATGGTATTTGGTAATAAATCATTCTCTCACTGGTTTTAATACCTTATTAAAGGTATTAAAATACATTAGCACTTTCAAATCCATTATTATGCAATGTGTTTTTCAAAAAATGCAGAGAACATTTGAAATGCAAAATAAATGGTTATCTTACTAGAGATATCGTTAGACATTCATCCCATGACACGCTCAATGCAACAGGGAAAACAGTGTAGGACAGACGGTTTCCATTGCTGAACTAGAAGCTGAATCTTCCAGGTACATTTTTACGAATTACATTTTTATGTCTTTCTACTATGACTTTGCTTCTGAAATAAAACTGTCCTGCTAGCACTAGCAAGCTAACTCATACACACTCATCTGTACGTTGAAAAAAAAAAAGAAATTAAAATTAAAATCACAATGGAAATAACTTCCAGGCCATATACATTGTCTTCTCTCTCCTGTAAATAAAATCATCAGTGTGGATTAAAACTGTATCTATGAAGTAAAATGATTTGTTATTTCACAGAAAATACTTAACTTTATTAAAGGTTTTCTACTTATTTTTATTTTCATTATTATTTTGAAGTTTTTAAGAATGCTGTGCCTTTCAGAAATTTGGATTTGTTTTTTTTTCACTTTTTGTCCATGCTGTTCACAAAACTAACACTTACATACTAAGCAAGCTATTAAAAAATACATATGTAATGGTGAATTATCAATTGTCTTTTTCTGCTAACAAATTTCCAGTTTCTGTGTAGAATGCTGTCCTTTCTGAGGAACCTCTTGATGGGAAAAAATGAGATATTGCTAGATAGTTAGGAGTTGACACTAGAATGAATTAAGAGTAAGAAAGATGACAAAGAGGTTGTTCCATATAGACATTTTTTAAAAATCAATTTATTTATACTATTATAGGTTTGGGAAGTCAATAATTTTCTAGGAAAAGGGCCATAAATGTTTGGTTTTGCAGTTAAAGCACTATCTCTTTTTGAAGCACTTTGGAAACACATTTCAGTTTCTGAGCTATGACATTTTCATCAAGACTTTTGTCTGATTCAGAAAATCATTCTGACCATTATCAAAGTAATAGGATCAGTTGAGGCGACTCTCCTTTATGACTTGATAGAGTATGTAACTGAACAGTAGTTCAGAGGACATCATCAATGATGTTTTAACAGGCATCTTAAAAAAATAAATAAATAAAATGCTTTGGCACTTTTTCTCATTAAAAGACAAATGGCACTAAATAGAATGAGGATACAGAGCAAATAACCATAAGACCAGGAGAGAGAAAGGTATAGCTACAAGCCCTATGAGGACAGACTGAGGGAACTGGAGTTGCTCAGCCTGGAGAAGAGGAGACTCAGGGGTGACATTGCTCTCTACAACTACCTGAAGGGAGGTTGTAGACAGATGGATGTTGGTCTCTTCTCCCAGGCAGCCAGTACCAGAACAAGAGGACACAGTCTCAGGCTGTGCCAGGGGAGGTTTAGGTTAGATGTTAGGAAGAAGTTCTATACAGGAAGAGTGATTGCCCATTGGAATGGGCTGCCTGGGGAGGTGGTGGAGTTACCATCATTGGAGGTGTTCAGGAGGAGACTTGATGGGGTACTTGGTGCTATGTTTTAGTTGATTAGGTGGGTTGGATTGGTTGATAGGTTGGATGCGATGATCTTGAAGGTCTCTTCCAACCTGGTTTATTCTATGTATTTTAAGCAATGAAAGAAAGGGAGGAATCATAACCTGTGGCTTCATACTAATAGTTCCTCAATCAAGAAAATCTGCAGGTGGCTTTTTCCTCTTTTATACGCAAAAATATCTCGCCAGATGTATGGGCTTCCTGTACAAATCATCAATCTTTCTCATCTAACATTTGACCATTAAACAGACATGACTACACCACTAACATTCAATGTTACACCATTTAAAGTCTTTCTACAGTATTGAAAAACAAATATAGAATCACAGAATCATAGGATTGTTAGGGTTGGAAGGGACCTCAAGGATCATCCAGTTCCAAGCCCCTGCCATGGCCAGGGACACCTCACACTAGAGCAGGTTCCACACAGCCACATCCAGCCAGCCTCAAAAACCTCCAGGGGTGGGGCTTCTACCACCTCCCTGGGCAACTTGTTCCAGCATCTCACCACTCTCATGGTGAAATCTGAATCTACCCAATTTTAGTTTTGTTCCATTCCCTCTAGTCCTATCATTACCGGACACCCTAAAAAGTCCCTCACCAGCTTTCTTGGAACATCCCTTCAGATACTGGAAGGCCACAATAAGGTCTCCTCAGAGCCTTCTCTTCTCTAAACTGAATAGCCCCAACTCTCTCAGTCTGCACTCATAGGAGACATGCTCCAGCTCTCTAATCATCCTCCTGGTCCTTTCTGGACATCTAGATCCTTGAAATGAATTCTTTTGGAATTTGTTAAAGTTTGGGGGGAAGAAAGCTAGAAGGATTTGGATATATTCTGACACAGAAATATCTTGGAAAAGTATTTGTGTGATATTTTAAAACTAAAGGGATTTTATTAAATATTATAATGTTTACTTACGTTTACATGTATAATCATGCTCCTACAGTAAATAGTGTGCTTGTGTACTTTGACAGTACTTGTACTTCAAATATATTGCTGTAAATTCTTCAGAATTGTATAAAAAGGTGGTGAAGAACAAACTTTGATACGTTCTGTGAGTTCTGAAGGCTAAATCCTGTCAACTGAATGTCTGTGTCTGACTAGCCTGAAGCTCTGGGCCTGAGGAGCTTCTAAAATCTTCCTGAAAGAGGATTCAATCTTTTCAAGTTCTCTGAAGTCTTGCTGCTGCATTATTCCCCCTATTATTCTCTTGAGTGTTGAAGACCTTTGACATTGTGCATGTTTGGGTCTTTTACACAACAAGCTGTGTGGAAAGTATATAACTAATTAAAAAAAACAGAACCAAACAAAGACAGAGAAAAAAATAAAGGGAGAAAAAAATCATGAACCCAAACAATATGATACAAACAAAACAAACAAAAAAAATTAAATTAAATTAAAAAATCCAAGAACAGAAACATGCTAATCATTTCTTGCTTTCCACGATTGTCTCCAGCTTCAAACTGTCAATCTTCTGACTGTTTAGCATGGCTAATCAGATAAATTCTGATGAAATCTGTGTTTAGCGAAAGGGTCAACTTTCAATTATATGCATTTTTCTCTGTGTCTTTCTATCTACTTACATAGATCTAAAAGGCATGCATACATTCACTTCAGTGAATGATGATACAATTACCAAGAGTTTATGGTAATTACTAAGGATGTGTTCAATGTTTCAATAAAAAGAACTTAAAAGTACTTTATCTATAGTTCAGTGTACTTGTTTTCAGAATTCTTTCTTTTAAACAAAGTAAATATATTATACTTTAATGAATATACAGTAGTAGAATGCACATGTTGAACATGGTTCGGTTCTTATATAAATAATTCTCTATATTGTGGCTTCTTCTTCCTCTTTCTCTCTTCCTATTGAACATATCTGTTCAAAGACTGTGTCCTTTATCATTAGGGAGAATAAAAATGAGTTTGCTCATCTCAATAAAGCATAAGCTGAACTCAGACCTCAAGTAATGTCTTTAGATCACAAATGCCACTTATATAGTGCTTTCTTTTTGATTAAAATCACTAGATTAATTTAAAGAAATCATATTAAATTTTCTTATTTTTATGAAAATACCTAATATCAAGCATATCAGACTGTTACTTCTCTGAAGGAGTTCAAGTTAGTGAAAGGATGGTGGTAGTTTAGTAAAGTCTTGGCCTAACAAAGCCTAAAAGTACACACAGAGGAATAATTTTACAAGGAATAAACCTGCCATAGTCTACAGCTGTCTTTTTTGCATACAGAAAAAGAGTAAGTTCTCTCACACAAAGCCCCTTAAAAGATTATAATGCATGAACCCTTTGTTTTTCTTATTCATTCCTGGTTTAGGATTTCTGTTTTAAACAATATGTTTTGCATCATCCCTTCTTTTACATAAACAATAGCCAAGGAAATACTGCTTTGAAGTCTCAAAAGCCCAAAACATAGAACTTCTTGAAGTACATATAAATTAGAAGATGCACAATTCTTCACACATCATGGATCACATGCAGCACATTCCAGTCTGAAGACGTTGTTTACAATATGTGATAGTCTGTGCTTCTGTAAAAGCTTGAAATGCATAAGCTGAGCAATGTGGGACCAAATATGGAATGAGGAAATCTTCCTCTGTGATTGGAAAGTGTCTAGCATTGCACACATCAAAATTTATGGGTATTTTCTGGCTTCTGATCAAAAAAGAACTTTATTATACAAAGGAGTAAAGTTTTGGAGGGCATGGTAAGAAATGCATCTTGACCCTTTATGCATAAGAAAGAGTCCTTGAAACTTAGTTTATTTTCATTATATCATTTGCCTATCTATAACATGGATTCTCAATTTGCTGTAGAAAAGACAATAGACAAAGGTTTACAAAGTAATCTTTGACATGAAAGGAAAATAGAATTTTTTTTTCATATATTTCCCTGTCATAAAACCAGAAAAATATTCTGATAAAAAACTACCTGTTATCACCAAAAAATTAGTCTACATTTTGATTCACATAATCCCTGACAAAAGTACAAACCATGACAACAGCAATCTTTGCTCAAATCCATGCCAGGGCATTTAGATCTGTAAAGTAAAAAAAACCTTGCATGGCCCCAAAATATTCTCATAAATACAATACTGAAAATTGAACAACTTTCCTTTTTAAAGGAGCCACTTTATTTCATATCTCTAAAGAAGCAGCATTGTTTTAATAACAATTCCTTTTTATTTATAATATTGTGTCACTTCTAAAGCAGGCCCTGGCACTGAAAACAGGTTTCTAATGTATTTTTTAATTTGAAACAATAAAACACGCTTTTGTATTTATAGGCGTCAATCACCATTTTCTAGGAAATACAGAAACTATTGAATATGAGAGCCTTTAACGAAAGAGCCCTCTAGTCTACTCAGCAGGATGCCATTACTTCATGTGCACATAGGTGACATCTTTTTCCCCACAAATCCTGCTTGTTTGCCTTTACTTATCACAAAAGAAGTTCAGTACTGGGTATATATATTTTATTAATTTTTATCAACTGAAGAGTGGCTAAAAATAATATGTAACCATTAGTATTTGCCGCATTTTCTAGAGGGTGGAGGGTAAAGCAATTTAACACAGGAAAATATTTTATCCCAAAGTCCCTAACATAGATTTAAAATTTAAAATAAATAAATGAATAAATAAAGTTGAATTACATTAATCTTATAATGAATTATTGTAATTGTTTATCAACCCTTAGACTGACTTCAAGTGCTAATTCCTTTTCATTGCACTGCAATGCATCTGTGAGTGACAGGTTCAGAATTTTTTAGGCTTCTTAGAGTATGTGATTTTTATGTGCTGAAAGCATACTCTTATACTTTTAGAAATATGTCAATTAAGGTAGCCTGTTCTGATAGGTAAAACTGCATTTATTAGCAACCTGGATCCACAGGGCCTCCCCATACTGCCAGATGTGCAGCATAAACACTGGTAAGGGTACAGGTACGCATGAGCATGTGCACTTACACATATATTCTTCCTGCACTTGCAGTGTAAAGGCAATCTAAATTGAATGCACTCATAAGAAATGGTTAGAAAATAAAAAATATCTTTATCAGCTGCAAATTTGCCTGTGAATTGAGTAGAAACTGCCCAGCCCATGCAAAGGAATGGAAGCATCATTTTTTTATAATGATTATATTGTTTGGTCTCTAAGATAGCATTTAGATGGAATAATAAATTTTGTAAATTATTGATGGATTGTTAACATAGCCACTGTTTAAAGGCTTTAAAAGCACTTGTGCTTTTTTTTACAATTGATTATTAATTGCCATTTTTTAATACTCTTTGTTTTTTAATGTGTGTGTATCTAATATCAGCCTCTTTCTGTTTGTTGTTAACCACCTTTGCCTTTGAAAGAGGTCCTTTGCTCTACTGCAATTGTACTTTTAAAGTAATAGATTTTACTAGCAGTGCTATTACAACCACAGAGTTATATAAATAATTTTAAGATGTGATGGAAATATTTTCTTATCTTCTTAATGACAATGTTGTCTATGCAGTATGCCAAATTGCCATTAAGAGATATTTCTAAATAACTTCAGTAAATCTTAAAATTATTTTCAGATACCACTCAGTGCCTTCCAGTTGACATAATAAATGAATCATTTCAGATTTCATTGAAAGCTCTTTAGTATATGTCACCAGCCTATTTTGGAATAGATTCAAATTGTGACAAATTGCAATAAATCACTCTGAGATAACCAACAACCCTTTCAACAATTATACAGTATTAAGAGAAGCTTTGTAAACCATTGAAGATTGTGGCTTTGTCACATAACAGAAATAAAAATCTGTTTTAGTGAAGCATTCTCTTTTCCATCATTTCATTTGTCTAATAGTTTCCCATGTGATGAGAAATTATGAATCTGTAATAAAGGGAAGAGCTAGTTTCTAAATTATTTTGTCAGAAATTTTTATTGAGTGATATGGTATCGCTGTGCTCATGGAAGAACTGATCACACTGTTGTTGCCCACGGAGCAATGCTGGCAGTCTTCAAACATGGAATAGCTACAGCCAAGAGGAGGAAAGCTTTTTTCTAAACTGGTGGAAGCCTATTAAAAAGCATTTGTAATCAATAAATACAATATAAAAAAATACTAACATTTATATTCTTTCCATCTGGACAACCTATGCAATAGAATCTGAGAGACTTGGGCATTTTTTGAAGTATCATGTAACAGCTTCCCTCTGGCTTCTGAGTATGACTTGCCACTTATTCAGAGCACAACATACACAGATCAAGTGCAAAGATGGACTGAAAATGTCATAAAGTGAAATCACATTTAGTATTCCTGAAAAATAAAAATATAAGAAACACAATAAATATAATAAATTAGAATTTTAAGATTACTATTCAAATTATGATACATGACATTCAGTAGTAATACCCACTTCAAAACCAAAATGTTTTCTGTGTCTATTTTTATTCCATCATCTGCCCACAATTTAATATCCATGTTTGTCTTTTCCTGAGATAAAAGTCTGATTCAAAGGTCAAAACTGACTGAATTTTACACATATTATTTTATTGATGACACTCTTACAAAAGAACAAGTTGTGAAAATTCTTTTGAAAACTTTATGGCTGTATCAGGAAGCAAGTACTTCTCCAGACTCCAAAGAATGTCTTCAAATAGAAAAGCACTCTATATTAAAAGATGTTAGCAGAGACAAATCGATAGAACACAAATCATACAAACAAAGGCATATATGTCTTATAACCATTTCCTGGATAGAGAAGCCTCAGAAGATAACAATACTAAAATCTACATTCATTACTAAAATAATCACAGAATGAAATGGCAGGTACAATATAATTTGTGCTAGACAATCTTTGTTTCACAGCCCTAGAGGTGTATTTAATTGCGAACTTTGAAGCCTTACATTTTTAGTCCTAAGACTCTTGTGAGTACAGACTATCCGTTATGCAGAAATACATTATGATTTTGTGGTACAGAGAACCACTCACTGAAGATTAAATTAAGAATCAAAGTCACTGCATGTGTGACCTAGTACAAAAGTCAACACAAATTGTTGAAAATGGCTGGAACACTGAGCCACCACAACACTTAGTCCCTTAAATTTAATGACTAGTTTTTTTGCTTTTAACTACATTTTCTCTTCTGCTGCTTCTCTGATAGCAAAAGTAAGGATCTCACATATACCAGTATTTTTAATGGGTCATATCAGAGGTAAGACTGAACACAGATAAGGAAAAAGGCTCAGCTTCCATTTCTATATGAGGAGAGACACTCTTACTTCTTAGAAAGAAAAGAGACCTTCCAGGTTACTTTGTCATCACAGACAACATTCAGTTGTATGAATGGACCATTTTCTGACACTTGAGACTTGGGAAAAGAATAATATGTACTGAATTCAACTTCCATCAGAAGTGTTTCATTAGGCTAGAGGAAGAGTAATATGTTTGCTCCCTAGAAGATACATCATGTTCTTTCTTACAGAAATCATTTGTACTGTGAGAAACTACTAAGAGAAGGGTAGCTATCAGATCAACAGTTTCTTTTCAGTATTTTCTTGTAGAGTAATTGGGAAGGAGCAGGGAAGGCAGAGGTAAGTGATTTTGAGTTAAAAGATCCATCAAATACGAGTGAAAAACATAGAAAAGTAAAAGTGTGGTAAGAAAACTTAGTCTTCTGATGAATTCTTTGATAGCAAAACTCTGTAATATCATATTCCTTTCAGTAAACATTGGATTCAGCATAGTCCATGTACATACATTTCTCTTTAATCCATTTAACATACTTGATGTCTAGTTACTGCTTATAAGATGTATGGTATCAGTTGTCTTTGAAAATCACTTACCCCGTCAATTTGTCCATGATATCTTTCTAGTGATATCTGGTTTGCTTTCCATTTTCTGAAGTTATTTACCTTCAGGTACTAACTATTTGATTTTAAAAATAAATAACTAAATATATAAATATATTAATAAATTCCATCCCTCTTTTATAAATCCAAATGCATACATTTCACACACTAGCCAGAACCCAAGGAATATAATATTACAGTAACCACAGACTAAAATATTACAATATGTTCATTATTGGAAGAAACAGAAAGAAGATTTGATTTCAAAATTAGCTCTCTTTAAAATCTTAAATTAATTTTGTTCAGAATTAAATAGACACTGGTAAAATTCACAGATAGTGTTAGTTTCAAAGGTTGTGAGTTGTGAACATGAGTCAGGACAGAAATTATGAATGTTGAGAGAAAACACAGTATGGTGGTGAAAGAAAGTTCAGTTCTCACTCACACATAAAGAAACCACAGCTAACTCAGTTGGAGAGGCAGAAATGAACAAGCTATATTTACGAGCAGGATAAAATGCATATTAATATATACACAATATACAATATTTATAATATATACAGAAATATACAGCAAAGAACATAACACTGAATAACCTTTCCCTCCTCCAGCCAGAGGGATTCCCCCCCCAGCTTTACCCCCCTTCTCTCCCTTCCTCCCTTTTTTCCCAAAAAGGGTTAGAGAGAGAGAAAAAGGTAATTATTAAGGAGGAAATTCTGTTAGCTCAAAGCGTATGCAAGAATTAGTTTCTTATCTGTCAGTTGAAGGTCAGCACCCAACAGACAGAACACAGCTGTTGCTCAGAGAGACTGAAACAGACAGACAGACTGAACTGACTGAAATTCAAACTGAACTAAAGCTAAAAATTTAAAGTTACATTCTACCAATCTACCAATGAAATTTGTTTAGACTTATCTTTGTTTTCATTTTAATACCAAAACATTCAGCCAGATTGTTCCAGTAACTGTCCCTTTCTTAAAGGCACAGCCTAAAACTGTCACACACAGAGCATATAGCAAAAAAAAGTTGTGGAAAGCATAGTATGTCTAATTATAAATAATACACTCCTGAAGATTTTCAGCCAAGGAAGCAGATTTGTTTGATACAAAGTATTGAGGTTCTGCCTAGATTGTGCTCCTCATGCATAATTACAAAGGCAACATTCCTGTGATTACAGTTTTTTGGTTTGGGGGATTTTTTTCTAAGCACACATCTTTCACCAATGTGGTAGTTTTAGGCTGCACCTAGAAAATTTTCCACAGATCTTGAACAGAAAGTGATAGAATGTAAGCAAATTACCATTGGATGCAAAAGGAAAAATAATTATAAGGTCTAGATAATCCCATTGTTCTGACTGCAAATATAAAGTTAGTTGGTATAAACAAACTTTCTTTTCACTTCCTTCACTCTAGCAGATACTAGCTATGGCTTCTGCTGCCTTTGCTGACTTTGGCTGCATTGGTTTGTTGTGGCTAACAAGCAACTCTGCTTTTCTCCTTTCTTCTCTTGTCCCATGTAGAGGGGCAGGGAAGAGAGAAGGGAGGGGGAAGCTGTTGGTAAACCCCTGATTTTGCCCAGGGGGGTTCCTGTGCTGCTTATAAATTGTGAATATATGTAAACATTGTATATTTTGTACATTTTCATTGTGTTCCATACTTTAGATTGTAGCATTGCATGTAAATACAGCTTCATTTGCTTTCAAGTGAGCTGGTCTGGAAATTCTATGTTGGGGGTATTTCAACCCACCACAACCAAGAAAGTTAAAATTAATTAAAATCTTTGGCCACTGGTGTGTTTGCTTAGTTCAGGAAAGGTTGTGTAACCTCCAGAACATTATTGTGTGAGAAGTTAAACTTCTGCTGCTCATTTTTATTAATTTTAATAGGTTACTTTTCGGTTTTTACAATACAAGAAGTATACTCAGCCTTTTCATTTCTTGTTTCATGTCTGCCAACAGACTAAGCAGGTCCTCAACCTGGTCTCACCTCACATGTGTGTTATCTCTTCTGCCCTGCATGCCAGTGACAGGGACTCCTTGAATCTGAAGACCTAGATGGCTGCATAGTTGTGTAGGAGCTGTGTCTGAGACATCACATCTCTTCTGGCAATAGCTTTCATTTAAATGGAACCATAGTTAGATCACTTCTTGAGAGGGTAGTGGCCACTAGTTGAGCTCGCTTCTTGCACTCACCAGATGACTGTGTCCTTCCTTCACAACCTGCCTGTGGACTGCTGAGAAAACATTCAATGGGCTGGCTGATGCACCATGCCCTGTTTGCCCACTCTGTTCCTGGAGCTTCTGGTTTCTTCTTCTCCCTGGGGCAGCTTTTTTAACCATATGGGTTTAGCAGACTTCTTTCCAGACCCTACCGTCATAAAGTCATATCTGCCTCTTGTCAGGGACTCAGCATTTCCTGCTTTGGGGCTGGAAGGCTGGGGCACCTTCTCTCCTCACATTTTTACCTTCAGTTTTGCTGAAAGTTCCCCAGTCAGAATCCTCCACTCCAGAACACACTTGCCAGAGCCATTCACCTCCAGGACTTGGTCTGAGGTAGCCCGTCAGCTCCCAACACATCCATCTTCTCTAAGGCAAATGCATGATTATAGAAGACAAAACCTTAAGTATGACCCCTTCTGATGACTGAGGGAGATAATGGAGAAAAACACCTGTGTTCCTGATACTTTTAACATTGATTCAAAAGACATGTAGTCTTTTCTGATAATCCAATTGTCTTATCACAGATTTGTTACAGCCTACATGGAATAGTAGAAGCAGATAATATGTAGGGATCACTAGGCTTCACATCTTCTTAGTGGCATCATGAATGCAAACTCCTGTCAGGAATAAAATTTCCCTGGAGAAATTGTCTGGATGATAAATTGGTGATCCCATGCCTCTCAGCAACAAACCTTCAACTATTAATATTTTATGAGCATTTCTGGTGGCACTGGTTCTAATGTGAGTGGGTAGCTCGATGAACTTTGTGTTGTGCACTTTTCCTGGATCCTGTCTCTGGTTCATGTGATCTTCATTCTCCAATCCTTGTGTAGACTCTTACGTTGGGGCACTTTAGGATGCGGGGAGAGTTTCTTCCTTCAGCTCCAAGTAGACACAAGTATGTCTGGGTTCATCCTGTGAGTTACCTGAGTCATCACCTAGAGGCTGAATTCTAGTTTAAATTCTTGGTTTATAACCTTAAAATAAGGCTGTTGCACAGATCACAATAGTGAACCATGTCATGTATTGATCTCCTGATTAAATAATAAATAGATGAAAGAAGTTTGGGGAACTTGCATGTAATTTTCTGAGTTTAACAGCTTAAAAGCTACTTTTTTATATTTTTTTTTCTAATTACAATGTTGTTTTAATCCAATATTAAAAATTAATCAGACAGGCAAAACACTTTCAACAGTGGTGCCATTGTCTATTTCTGCAACATAAGCATTGACTTCTTGCCACAGTCGATTACTTACAATACAACACTAGATGAAGTAGTGAAAGCTGAAAATATGCCTCTAGGCATCAAAACATCATGGGATTAATACTAATGTTTCATTTTCATGCAAGAAATGAAATGAAATGTTACGTTGCTCAACTTTGCAGAGGAGAGAAGGGAGAAAGAAATCTATGTTCCTTGCATACATTTAGAAAAAGAAATAAAATAATTTTGCAGATCTGAACATATTACCTGCAGCAATTTGCACTCATACAACAAAAGTACTCCTACACTGAATTCAGATCTCAGGTTAAATACTAAGGATCTTATCATGTATTTTTCCGAGGGGAATCACTGCCACCACTACCTTCTTTCTGTTTGAGTAGCACTGCATCCTTTGTCTTGTTTCCTCGGCCTTGTTAGACAGATCGTAATGTCACCAGTCACAATACATCCCTTTTAATCTCTGGTGTAACAGAGGAAATATGAGCAAAATAGAATAAATGTTTTGGTTTAGGGAGTTTTAAATAGGTTAAAACAGAGAAAAGCTCTTTTGTCCCATGCCTATAAAAACTCTTCACTAGATTATTCCTGAAGGGACTGGAAAGCAGACTGTCTGGGGTTTTTCAGCTAATGCTCTTTAGCAATAGCTTTTTTCCCCATGTGACAGTCAGATTATGGTCTCTAATACAACATTACAATAATTCTGAGTTCTCATTTTAGCCCCTAGATCCAGAAAATGCATAGCTAATCATATTTTCCTGTCTTAAGAGGATCTGGGTGTGGGGGTTTATTCTGCTCAAAGACCACCAACAGACAATGTGACTGTAATGTTCCCTCTCTTTGGAAAACAGTAGCAAGTTAAACACAGGAAGTTAATTTTAATTTCTGATTTTGTTTTGTTGTGTTCCAATTAGACAAAATAATACAAATTACTCATGAGAAATAACATGATTACTGTAATCTCAGTTATCAGGTAGATCTACATCTATATCATGAGGTTTTTAAAGAGCTTTTGCCTCAAAAGGTTGTTGTCAAACATTTTCTAAAATTTTTAATTGTTGTTTTGAACTGTTGCTTATACTATCACCTTAAAAGCTTGAAGAAGAAAGTCTCCCATGTTATGCAAGTCTGCCAGTTTTACATATCTCTGTTTTACTTTTTGAGTACTCCTGTATTTGACAGTGCCATTTTATTTGACAATGCACATTTCTATTTCCAGATGCACAGAGTGCTGTTTTAATACAAAAATATCTCTGATCAACAGCTTGGCAGGTAGTTGCAGAATGAGCTTCATGAACCAGAGGATGTTTTCTGTTTGTTTGTCAACAGCATATCAGAAAAGCCAAAAGAGGGAGCACATCACATAAAAAGCATAATAACTTTTCCATATGTTTTCATTTTGTTTTTCTTTAATTATAGCTACAAAAAAAAGTTGAGAGGAACACCTTCCTGTGCTAAATGCAACTCACTGCAGCTCTGAATTTAGTTCTGAAAACAGGCATAAATATTTGCAGACTTTTAAGTGAACAAGTTTATTGTAGCTTACACATACAAAAAGAGAAAATATCTAGCAAGCATCTGTAAAGTTGACCTTTGATACAGAAAACTAACAAATGGTTTGCTACTTTAATATTTTTTCCAATTATATACTAAGTTGAAAACAAATAACTAGGAATGGAGGCAGCAATTGTGGTTGGAAAGTATCAACTTTCTTCCTCAGGGGAGGGGAAATATAAAAAAAAAAAAAAAATAAAGAAAAGCAGAATTCAAATTCTGCAGTATGTGAAGCAGTAATCTTACATTTGGTTAAGTAAAAAGAAAAAACACTGAGGCATTCAAAATCAAACATTTCAGTAATTAAACTAGAGTATCAGGGCTCTGTTTCCCTTCTGATATTGTTTGCTTTTTATTAACAGAGGGAGGATTTAGCACATTACAAAGATTAACTTTATATGAGAAGTTGATGCAAATTCAGTGTTTTTTTAAGATCTAAAAATAAAAATCTTACAGACTGCAATAAAACATCAAACATATTTTTAACAGTACATAATAATAAACTGTATTCTAAAAGTAAACTGGGATTCTCAAAATTATCTAAATTAGGTCTGGAAAGGCCAATTTTCTTTATAAAATAATTTTCTTATTTCCATAGCTATTTACCATATCCTTTTAGTAGAAATGTCATCCTCTATCCCTGCCACAAAATCTGCACATATATGATACCTCAAAGCCTAAGCTCTATTTTGAAAAATTTATGCACAGAAATTCCAGTCACACAACTGGGAAAATTATTTTTTTTATATATTCTGTGCATTTTGTAAAAGATGCTGGACTCTAGAAGACTCCTAAATTTACTGTAAATTAAATGCTTTAATTTTATAACATATTATAGAAGTTTTCTGATGTTCAGGTTTTTTGGTTTGTTTTGGTTTTTTTTTTTCATCTTACTGTTACACTGTTTAACAAACAGTTTAGCAATCTATACAAAGGAAATTGCTTTATGTTATCTTGAATTCTTTCATTTCTGTTCAAAAGCAGATGCACAAACCATTGATAAATATGTAGGGAAAAAATGCTTACTTAGTATGCATGAAGAACAAACCTAATATAGACACTTTTTTGAGTGTTATTAAGCATGCCAACAGGAAAAATGTTAAACAGCCAACAATGTAATTCATAACTGGAAGACCAGGATGCAGAATCTTTTAGTCTATGTTACACATGATCAGAATATTCATTAGTATTCTGACTATTGCCCTGAATCTATTCACTGTCATCAGTCACTGATGATTTTGAAAGAGATCATTCTGTGTAGTCAAGGGGGGAAGACTTTTTAAATAGATGCTTTAGCCCCATGTTTTTCTTCGCAACTGAAAGAACTCCCAAGTGAGCAGACTGAAAAATGGCAATCTTGATTTGGTTTTGAATGTTTGCTTTCTGATTTGGAATTAAATTGAAAGTTTAAATAAAACGTAAAACAGAAAAGAGCTCTGCAGGGGTACTCTGCGCTTTCTCCAGCCTGATGGTCTTTATATAAGACAGTTATACCAAGTTTCTTTTCTGCCTGTTATCCCAGAGAAAATTAATTTTGTGCCAGGGCACTCCCAGATGAATTATCTAAACACCTACTTCATTGTTAGACTGAGTTTTTATGGCAGCATCCTGAGAAGGCCAAATAATATTAGTAGTAGTCTTCACATCAGACATGAAGCTTGTGGAAGCTGAAAGGAGGACTGATAGTCCAAGTTAGATGCTTTGGATGCATAATGCATTATAGGGCTGAAGAAAATAAGCAGTATGACCAGACATACTGTTGCCAATATTACATAACCCATGGGTTTTTTTATTTACCTATACCAACATACAGACATATACAACTTGAGTAAAGCTATATATGACTGGCAGGTAAGTATCTGGAAAGAAGTCAGAACTCAAATGTGAAAAATTACTTTTGACCTTTTTATATTTTTAATTTCTGAAGTTAATAGTGGCAAAAATATGAATTTTAATATGCTTTAAAAGTAAACTTTTCAACTATATAAAATATTAGTTACACCCAGAATAATGTACTCCAGAAAAGAAAAAGAAACCCCCCCAGAAAAATGAAATTGGTAATCATAATACTCTAATATTTATGTGTCTCTGTAATTTAAAAGGCTTTTGATCATGGGTGCACCTATTCTGTGTGTATTGTTATTTAGAGAGCTAGAGTAATTTTCTAGATATATCATTACTAATAAAAGAAGGAGCAATTTGTTCAAAGAAAGGCGGGAATAATAATAATAATAATAATTATTATTATTATTATTATTATTATTATTACTACTACTACTGTTAGTAGTAGAGACAGAATCTACATGTTCCATGATATGTTTTCTCTCCACAAGATTTTATGAGGCTTAGGACTACATATCATTTTTCAGAAGCAGGAAATCACCATAATTTAACAGTACTTTGCAAAATGCATTCACATAGACATAATAGTCTAAACGGATTATTAACTCACATGTCCAAATGAGGTACATTTATGTTTTTAAACAAATAATGATAATTTTGTCTTAGTTTATTTTTTCCTGCAAATAGGAAGATTTTTCTGAAGTACTGTGGGGAAAAAATACTACCTAAAATACACAAAACTAAGCCCCAACATTTAGAAAATGCACTTTATCTACCTAGTGAACAACAGCTACCTTCTTTACCTTTCTTATGGGTAATATGTCACTTGAGCTTTTTTAAAAAGCCTTCAACAGTTAGCAAGTTAGAGATATGGTTCCATATGCATCTATTTGAAGTATATTTCCAGGGTAGTTCAAGTCAGCAAAATTGCTACTGGTCATCTTTTCAGATTTAAACTAACCTAGATGAAGTGTTTAAGGAGGGACACTCCATCTCATGAACCTTTTACACTTCTTTTATCTGCAGAAGAGATGTTGAATAGAAAAGTACTCTCCATTTATATTCCAGGGCACTCATCCCACTTACAAGAGATAGTGACTATGCTAATGCTTTATATACAAGATCAAGTAATGTTGTTTTTTTCATATTAAAAAATCCAAGAGCTGGGCTTTATAATTTTCTAATTTACAGATATTTATTAATTCTTGAATTTACTACCATGAAAAAAAAAATCACACTTCCTGGTTAAAACAAAAACTACAAAACCAAAACAAACTAACAATAAAATCCCGCAACATCAACAAAACATAGGGCATCAACACAGCAGGCAGCAGATCTTTGTTGCAGATGTTATCAAATCTTTTTTAGGTCACAAAGGAGCTAGAATTAAGATATGGAAGGAAATGAAGAAAATACAGGGTTTTACACTACACAGAACTTATAAGACTTCATTGATCATCTTCTGAGGACTCCAATATTCAGGGTGCTTCAGAATTGGCTTCCAAGATAATTTCCTGTGTTTACTGCAGTTATTCATTGGGATTAATTTTTACCAGAGTAAAGAAATATTCAAGAATTTAACTGATTAATAAGACCTGTAGTTTTATCTATTTTATCACCCCACTGTGTCATTTAAACACCCATGAATACTCAGGAGTGGAGAGTGGGATTGAAATAGGTACACAGTCACCCAAGTCATGCCACAGGAAGAGGCACTTGTTTTACTACCAAGCCAGGGCCCAGCAGTTTTCCTGCACAGTTTGAAATTCTGTATGAGCCGTGACTTGTGCAAGGTACATCAGCAGAGGTGGCTAAAGTGGGAGCAGAGCTGGGATAGCTGCTAGCACCTTCAATAGTGGAAAAGATGAGAGAGTTGGAAATCAGCAGGTTTTACATGGGGCACCACCTAGAAGTTCTAGGAGTGGTTACTTTAAGACGAGAACATTAAACTTTTCTACTTTGAAAGCTTTTTTTAGGACATCCTCTTATATGAGTACAGGCAATGAGAGTGGCTACAGTTTGGATTTTCATCTTCATGTAGCGCTGCTGTGTATGAAGGCCCCAGAGACTTATAGCTGCCTGTAAACCACATTCATATAAGTTTACCACAACTGAGACTAGGCTTCATTGGAGACCAGGAGATATATCTCTAAAATTCCAGATTTGTAAATCCAGGAGCATTCTTTAAGATACTGGTCTGAAGAAGAACTTCCCAAATAGGCCTCTTCTACGTGCCCAGATGCCATTAAAAAAAAAATGGGGGGGATTGTGTATATCAATATTTCTAACAGTACATCATAAGAGGGGAAGAAGAAGGAGAGTATGCAGTGGATTGGCAGGAACATGAGGACTACTGGAACATACTACTATCCTGAACTAAATGAATATACATGCAGGACAAACAAGATGTAGTAAAGAGACTAGTTTTATCATATCTGTGATTGAAAAGCAGTAGTACCTAAAATTAACAAGTCACTGCTGTTTTATTTTGCACAGTTCTGTGTTGATTTCTGTGAAAAAGAAAAGCAGATATGATGGAACATGCTTAAAAACTAAGTGTGTAAAGGTTATGAAATGGTATTTGTAATTTATTAAATTACCTATTAGAAGGTTAGTTTGTTAGCTGGTAGTTAATCATCCATTCCTGCAAGTGAAAGTGTGTTTAATGTGTAGAGAGGTGACTACGACTGAATGCCAGGTGTTCACCAAGCCGACTTCATCAGTCCCTTCTTCAAATGGTGAGGGGTGCAAAAATATAATGAAAGGTTCATAGATTGAGATAAGGACAGAGAAGTAACTCAGTAGTTACTGTCATGTGCAAAACAGACTTGAGGAAATTAATTTAGTTTATTATCAATCAAAATTTAGGTTATGATAATGAGACATAAAAACAAATCTAAAAATACCTTCCCTTCTCAACCTCTTCTTGACAGGCTTAACTTCACACTCACTTTCCTCTAACGCCTCCCTCTGAGTGGCACAAAGGGATGAGGAATGGGAGTTACAGTCAGTTCATCATGTGTTCTCTCTGCCACTCCTTCCTCATGCTCATACCCTGCTCTGGCATCAGGTGTCTCTCATTGAGACAGTTGTCCACAAATTCTTCAGTAGAGGTTCTTCCCATAGGCTGCAGTTCTTCACAAAATGCTTCAGCATGGGTCCTTTCCATGGGGTGTGGTTGTTCAGGAGCACACTATGCCAAAATTGGTCCCCACCAGGATTACAAGTTTTCCTAGCATATCTGCTCTAGTTTGGATTCCTTTCTCCAAAGATTCACAGGTCCTGTCAGGAACCTGCTACAGCACAGTCTTCCAACAGGGTCGCAGTCTCATTTGGGCATATCTCCTGCCTCAGCACTGGGTCCTCCATGGACTGCAGGCATGATGAGCTGCAGGGCAGCAGCCTTCCTTGCCACAGTCTTCACTGACGGGCTACAGCAGAATCTCTACTCTGGTGCTTGGAGCATCTCCCCCCCTTGCTTTTTCACTGCCATTGGTGTCTGCAGCATTGTCCCTCTAACATTTGTCACTCTTTTTTTCACAGATGCAGTTGCTATTATGCAGAAACTTTTTTCTTCTTAAATCTGTTATTACAGAGGTGCTACCATTGTCTCTGATGGGCTCAGCCTTGACCAGCAGTGGGTCTTGGAGCCATTTGGCACTGATTCTATTGGAAATGTGAGAAGCATCTATAAGTTTCTCACAGAAGACACCCCTGAAGCACACCCACAACCAAAGCATGGCCATGCAAACCCAATATATAATGTTTATGTATCATGTTCTTTTACTCATCTCCCCGTTTATTGTCTGAAATTATTATATGTGACATGATTTATCTGTAGCATACCACTTAAAAATATACAGATAATAATGTTCTGTCCTTTTTATCTACAGCGTAACAGAATTACGACTACTTATCTAGTGCCCTTATTTTCGCTGAAGTTTGCTGATAATTAGAATATTCCACACTTTGCAACATTCTTCCTGTTGTAAGTATTAGTTATGATTTAGGTTTCCAAAGTTTACAGAAGGTGGTTTCCTGTGTGCCTTAGGGTGCTACCCTGCAGACCTTTGCAGTATCTCATAACACTTCTCAATGTAAGTTTTGTTTGTTTCAACATGGAACCACATAACAGTGAGTGCTTGCAAAATAGAGCCTTTAGTTTATATTATCATTCATGTGCCTTTCAGTGAAGGCATGCTGCAGAAAAGCTGGTTAGGTAACAGCAAATCTTGAGTTGAGCAAACAGAAAACTCTTTTATCACCACCCCTCAAAGGAGTGAAATAGACAAACATCCCAGGCAAGAGATAACAGTCCACATAGGGACTAAAGAGAAGGAGAAAAGGAGAGGAAGAACAGGCAGAAGTGTCCTTTTATATAGGGGTGCAGGCTGATGAGAATGAAACAACAAAGACTAAACCTTCTGGTCCACTTCCTTGTACTCTCTGGCACTTCTGCAGAATCTCTGTGGTTCTTAAACCCATAATATAGCAGCCACATATGTGATACAAAACACTAGTCAGACTGCTTAAACTCAGAGAAAAAGTGAATACCCACTAATACTCCCATGGCAGGGAAACACATATTTTAAACTGTACCTGGAACTGTGTGGAAATATGATTCCAGCTAAAGGAAAGAAACTCATAAAGATCGGTGTAAGCAACTCTTTAGAAGGTACAGCATATGCCATATATGATGTCAGGAAAGAACAATGTCAAGTACATAAAATGTGACTAATACCAGTGTTACCTTTGTAGTAAGGTAGTCAGGAGACATTTGAATTTCACTTCAAGTTAAGGAAAGCAGATAACAGAAGAGGACACATGGGATTAGGGTGTGTGTAAGGGAATTCAGAACAAAACAGTATGTAAGATTTAACCTACAGGACTGTCATCTTTTTCAATGTTGTTACAGTGATTATTCTTATTGTATATTTCATTCCACTCAGGGGGAGGGGACATACAATACACCAGCTGTAAGTATTGTTTAAAAGCCATGAAGAAAGATTTTATGAATTTTTCATTCTTCCATGCACATTTATTTCTAATATTGAATAAATATTTTATAATTAAACAAACCCATTGAAGTAAGTCTATCATGATTTTTAATGTTAACATTCAGCAGTGTACACAGGTCAAGAGCATGATATAGACCTCTTTGCAACAGCGTTGTATCACCTCTAGGTTCATCTTGCTTGTCAGCACCAGAACAGCAGTCTGAGCATAAAAGTGCCCAAACATGGCATGTGCATATAAATATCCATGGCATATTTCATTAGTTTATATTTAATTTGTTATATACCTTGATTCATAAATACCTTGTATTCCCATGTGAGGACTCCATTCAGTTTGGCTTAAACATAAGCACACCGTTAGCTGTATTAAACATTGGTCTGGAGGCAAATATGAATGTCCAGTATTAGGAACAATATTCTCTCATGGTTTTGTTCTCAGTCAAGATAGAACATTTTGCACATGTTACTAAGCCTCTTCCCTTGTGTAAGTATATTGATTGCATATGTGCAGCTCTTTATCTCTTTTGCAAATAAATCTCATGTACTGGAGAAATAGGAAATGCAAAAGACCATCTGGGCATCATTGTCCCACTCTTCTCAAATCTGGAAGACAATTACACAGCATACAGTTTATTTATTTCAGCCTACATATTCTGCTGTCCTGATACCTCTGAAAATATACTTAAGGGAACTCTGGTTTTGGTTTAGTTTGGCTGTTTTTTTGTCTTGAATGTCAGTACAGAATTTTCATCAGAATCATACTCCAGAATAGTCTTTTTATCCAAGCATGAGATTTCCACCTTTGTGTTTCAAAGCCTTACAAATACTCCTCAAAATAAAGGGTTTTTGGGTTTAGAAGATTGAGATTTGCAACCTCTGAAAAATAAATACTTAATACCCTGTCTAATCAGTCATTTGTTCTGGGGGGAGGAAATGTGATTAAATTAGTATTGGATGACTGTATTTGGATTTAGCTTAAATACATACTGGTTTCACCATTTGCTGGAGGACCAGACAGAGTACCCCCACTATTTTTCAATCAGATGCTTTAGTTCCCTAGGTTAGTTATATTTACACAGAATTATTGATGCTAACATTAGATAAAATTACAATGATGTGGAAAAAAATCACAGAATGCAAGGGGCTGGAAGGGACATTCAGAGATCAAGTCCAACCCTGCTGCCAAAGCAGGATCACCCAGGGCAGGCCACAGAGGAAAGAATCTAAGCAGGTTTTGAAAGTCTCCAGAGAGAGAGACTCCACAACCTCTCTGGACAGTCTTTTCCAGTGTTCCATCACCATCACCTTAAAGTGTTTCCTGTTGAGATTGAACCTCCTGCATTCTGGCTTGTACACAATGTTCCTTCTCCTATCACCGGGCACCACCAAAAACAGAGTACCACCTTCATCTTGTCACCCACCCTTCAGAGATGTTCAAGTCCTGCAATTATTCTTGTAGCTCTCCGTTGGACTCTCCAGTAGATCCCTGTCTGTCTTGAACTGGGAGCCGGAAACTGAACACAGCATTCCATGTGTGGTCTCACCAGCTCAGAGTAGAGGGGAAGGAGATCTTCCCTAGACCTGCTAGACAAACTCAATGCACCCCAGGATGCCATTGGCCTTCTTGGCCACAAGGACACGTTGCTGCCCAGTAGAACTCCAATGAGTTTCCCCATGGAGATGCTTTCCAGTTGGATGCCTGCTGTTATTCCTCCTGATATGCAGAACTCCATAAACGTCCTGGTCGAATTTTATAAGGTTTGCCTTCACCCAGCTGTCCAGTCTGTCCAGATATCACTGGATAGCAGCACAGTATATTAAACTGGATTTGTTCACTTGGAGGAAACAAAAATCATCTCAAATCCCACAATGTTTTGAACTCTCTGAATATTCTTTTTATTTTAATGATAACAAAAAGAAACTATGAAAATAATTTTACAATAGTCTAACTTGGGGGCGGGTGGGGGGAGGGAAATGCCCTATGCATAAATTAAGATAACTGCCTCTAAATCAAGGCAACCATTATTTGTATGCCTGTGATCATCACCATTGTTAGTTTACTGTCAGAAGTATATGCCCCACACACATGCAAATAAGACCCTGGGATAGACTTTTAATTTTTATTTTTATTATTCTTAGTTACCTGCCTGTTTTTTTTAATTATCTGCTTTTTCTGATTTTGGAAAGGAAATCAGTTCTAGTTGTAATGGTGTGCAGAATATTCCCCTGAGGTGGAATGAAGCTGAGGCAAATTAATCTCACGTGTGTATAGTGCAATGAGATATTGTTGGCCTCAAGTGCTGCACTTTGGCCACAAGAACCCCATGCAGAACTACAGGCTGGGGTCCTGTAAAAGTATGAATGTTTTATAGACGTTGAATTTGCCTTGTGCAATGCTTTCAAGATAGATGTGTGCAGGTGAAGATGTTTAATACATTATACAGCAAAGTTATATATTCTGTGATTCTATCAGAAGGCACATGTGTCACATCTGAATTGGTCATTTTCTACTGGCATGTGTGTAATTAAGGTATACAATATATCAAAATGACAAAACAATATTTTAACATCTTTAACTGGCCTGCATCAGGAACAGTGTGGCCAGCAGGAGCAGGAAGGTCATTCTGCCCCTGTACACTGCACTGGTTAGGCCACACCTCGAGTACTGTGTCCGTTCTGGGCCTCTCAGTTTAGGAAGGATATTGACTTGCTGGAACGAGTCCGGAGAAGGGCAATGAAGTTGGTGAAGGGTTTGGAACACAACCCTATGAGGAAAGACTGAGGGAGCTGGGATTACTCAGCCTGGAGAAGAGAAGACTCAGGGGTGACCTTATCACTCTCTGCAACTACCTGAAGGGAGGTTGTAGACAGGCGGATGATGGTCTCTTCTCCCCGGCAGCCAGTACCAGAATAAGAAGACACAGTGTCAGGCTGCGCCAGGGGAGGTTTAGGTTGGACGTTAGGAAGAAGTTCTATACAGAAAGAGTGAGTGCCCATTGGAATGGGCTGCCCAAGAAGGTGGTGGAGTCGCCGTGATTGGAGGTGTTCAGGAGGAGACTTGATGGGGTACTTGGTGCCATGGGTTAGTTGTTTAGGTGGGTTGGATTGGTTGATGGGTTGGACGTGATGATCTTGAAGGTCTCTTCCAACCTGGTTTGGTTTATTCTAAATAAAGGTTTATTCTAAAACACATCCAATCAAATTTTGCCCAGTTTCTCTCGTCCCAGAGTCAAAGACAAAACAGAGCTTTCTCTAACTCAAGCAAAGGTAAATCTTCCCTATAGTCTTCTAGAGCTATCCAAAACCCTCTTCCCACATTGTCTGAGTCGCTGGAGACCAGCCAGGCAGAAACGGACCTGGGGGTGCTGATTGACAGCTGGCTGAACATGAGCCAGCAGTGTGCCCAGGTGGCCAAGAAGGCCAATGGCATCTTGGCCTGCATCAAGAATAGTGTGGCCAGCAGGAGCAGGGAAGTCATTGTGCCCCTGTACTCAGCACTGGTTAGACCACACCTTGAGTACTGTGTCCAGTTTTGGGCCCCTCAATTTAAGAAGGATGTTGAGACTCTTGAACATGTCCAGAGAAGGGCAACAAAGCTGGTGAGAGGCCTTGAGCACAAGCACTACGAGGAGAGGCTGAGGGACCTGGGGTCGTTTAGCCTGGAGAAGAGGAGGTTCAGGGGAGACCTTATTGCTGTTTACAACTACCTGAAGGGAGGTTGTAGGCAGGAGGCAGTTGGTCTCTTCTCCCAGGCAACCAGCACCAGAATGGGAGGAGGCCAGGGGAGGCCTCTGCCAGGGGAGGTTTAGGCTCAAGGTGAAGAGAAAGTTCTTCACAGAGAGAGTTGTTAGCCATTGCAATGGGCTGCCCAGGGATCTGGTTGAGTCACCATTCCTGGAGGTGTTCAAGGGGGGATTGGACATGGCACTTGGTACCACGATCTAGTAGTCATGACGTCTTGAGTGAAAGGTTAGACTTGATGATCTTTGAGGTCTTTTCCAACCTTATTGATTCTATGATTCTATGATTCCACTCAACAGTAAATCCAGGAAGGGTCTCAGGTTGGTTTCCTTCACACTCATAGTTGCCTTATTCAAGTTCTGCCTGACATAACTTGGTTTTGTAAAATAAGTTCACCTAAATGCTGAAATATTGTGATAATATCCTTGTATGAGAAGATGGAAGAGTCACACTAGCACTTTATTTCCCCAATGTGTGGCAATAAATTGTTAGCAGATTATCCTGGATTACCACTGCTCCTTCTTTCACAGTTTTTGCCAGAAGAACTGATTTATCATCTACAAGGAGCAATAAATTAAGTCTTAAGAATTCTTGGATATGTGACTCACTTATAGAAAATTAGTTTATTAAATTTAAGATTCAAGTGTGATGAAAAAGTGTAAGTCAATTATTAGGAGCACAACTGGTACAGTCATATTATCTCTGAATAGCATGAATTTCATTTCTCCAAGCCGACCTAAAAATTTAAACTGATACTCCACTGAATGCTTCCTGTGCATATCTGTAATCCTCCTACATATTTAATCCGCTCTCTCTGATCATTATTCCAAATGTCTTGTTTCATGTCAGGAGAAATTTTTGGGTTGGCCTGGTGATATTCTTTCATGAGATTGTGGGAGCCACAGTGGACTACAGCCATAACTGGTAGACTGGCCTGAATAACAAACTTGGTAAGCTTAGAATGAAAGCTGACATAATTATATTTTTCTTTTTACTTTACTGATAGAAATTATGAAGGACAACAATTTCAGACACATTTTATCTGTTGTAATCTAAAGGATCATTAAAGGACAGTGTTTTCACTTTGCTAGCACATGTTGCTCCCACATAGTGTTCTTCTTAAGAGGGGTTAAGCAAAGTGTTGAACCAGACAGAAGGAAGTTGTGAAAGATTAGAAGAAAATGTTTTCTTCCACGGACTATTTTACATTAGTAGCTCTATTGAGTTTACATTAATTAATACTACTTTTTTATTATATACAAAATTCATAAAACATGGAGTTTAATACTCCAGAGCATAGGTTTCAAAGTAGTAGCTGTTTTTCATTCTCATTTAACATCTTTGTGAGAAGCTCCTGAGAAAATATATTTTCTAAATTTATTATCAAGATGTAACCCATGTAAATCTTGATAGTCTTGCATTTTTGATCATTAAATCATAGCTGTCATTTATAACTTGTGGGAATCCTGGAAATCTCCATTGCCTTTTGTCATTATTGCTTGGCAAATAGCACTGTTGCAGGAATCCTGTATGTTCTGCCTTGTCTTAAACTTTGGCAAGAAGATTCTCTTGGAACACACAGAAAAATAAACAATGTCACTGTTTAGATGTCACTGTTACATAGTTAAAAATAACTTGCATAAAATAATATAAGAGAAGTGAAAGCACATTTTCTGTCCCTTAGCCAAGAAAAAAAACACTCTTGAGTACCTCTATCAAGACACAAAAGGAACAGTTCTTTTGATATAAGACATCACTTAGACAATTGCCTGAAACCAAGATGAAAGAGATACTTAGCTGCTCTTTCCATATCTTCAACAACATGTAAATTTACAAGAGGTGTGATTCAAAACTGGACACCAAGTTTAGACTTTCATAATAGACTTTGATGGAAGACAAGACTCCATATACTGCATATTGTCCTGAGGATATGCATCCATTTGTACAAATTAATACAGGAAAAGGAATGGTTTATTCCCATAGGTAGCTATTGCAATATCAGAGGACTCACAAGGCACAGTGATGACACTGAGTGAAGCAAACAGATCATTCTTATCAGCCTAAGAGAGAAAGAAATTCATTATTCCAAAACAGGAATTCTGTGGAAGAATGTCACATGCTTGTTTTACTCTGAGAGGATTTAGTAATTCTTTTCATAACCATCCAGCAAGTGAAAGATAGAAAAGTTTAGGACTGCTTCCTAAGGTCTTCTTGATAAAATACATCATCTGGACATTCTGACATCTGGCCACAGACCACACACTCCAGAAAGATCAACACAGCATCACAATCTTCAGGGCAGCCCACTGAGCTCGTGGAGAGCTGCACACTGAAATTCTTGAAGAGGCCTTGCAGAATGACTCCTTTTCAAAACATCTGTTAAATGTTCCATTTGAAATTCAACATGGTAACAAAATTTCAGTGGAATTTAGCCATGAAGTTTAATTAATCTGATCCATCTAGGGAACAGTAATGAAGTTTTTCTTATCCCTTGAAAAACATTAAACATATAGCCTATGAAAGCTAATAAAATTATCTATCCAGCCTAGAATTACTTGTTAAACTAGAAAGATACACAGTGCTTAAAAAGCTAAAAAATGAATATTTGTTTTTGAGAAAATGATAAAATGAAACAAAATGCATGAATGAGATATGACCATACACTATTCTATGTCCTTAACCATTTTCAAATTAAATGTGATGCACCATTGTCTCATTAGTGTACTTTCCTAAGAGGGAAAAGTGTATAGCATTGCAGAGCTTAACATATTACATGTTCCCAGCATCTCTGCACAAAAATTGGAGTGTAAACCAAATTTCTGTTCTGCTAATAACAAGGAAAACAACTTCAACTCCCTGTTTCTTTACTAACATCAATCCTAATACAGACTTTTGCTTGCACTTGTGTTGTTTCCTGTTTCCCTTAGCAACATCATCTATTTTGTGCCATATAAGATCATGAATGTCTAGACTCTTCAATTCCCCTTTCTAGATTCTGTGGAAAGTAACACCTTTCTGCATGTGTTTCTGTGTAGCTGCTAACAAAAACTTCCTGATTTCAAGAATTTCATCGATCTCTTGTTATCAAAAGAAGACACTTGAGACATCATAGCACACGTAAGGTCTTTCTCTTACCCATATTATTTGCTGGGAGTAGTAAGGTTAGAAACAGCACTGCAAGGGAAGGTGAAATGAGAGGTGAGGCAGTTAGAAGAAATCCCTTGTGCCTGCCCAGTATTAGTCAATCAGGTCTTTGGCAGTGGAAAGTGTCACCAGGAACCCAGCAACCATCAAGCATGTTTACAGAGAAGAGGTAGGTCCAAACTCCAACTAGGAACTCAAGTCCCTGGGTCACCATCCAGGCCCCAGAAGTCATTACAGAGAATCCTATTTGAATGGAGTCTTCTCTGGATTTTCTTATTTCAATACACATTGCCAGAAACTGATTCTGCATTTTAAGTAATGTGGGGTTAAAAAAGATTAAGACATTTTCTTTGATACTGCACTTGGATAGTAAGGTGGTTATTCTTTTATCTCATGCAGTCTAGTGCAAATCCTGTATATGTATGGAAAGTAAATTAAAATATTATTTGGTTAAAATAATGTCTTTAATAATTATTTTTTTTTTAAATAACTAAGGTATGGGAGATCCTTAAATGGAGGAAAGTAAAGAAGATTAAAAAGTAAACAAGACAGACTTAAAATGAGACTAGGGTAGAGAGTGTAAAAGCAATATTTGTTGAGGTCATTGAGATATTCTATTAGGTTTCACCTACAGCAGTATTATGTTTGAAGTGAGCTAGAACGGCTTCTTGCTTTTGTTCTGTGTGTTCCATTTCCTTCATTTTCTCCATTTCCTCACCTTTTATACCCTTGGGGAAGCATAAATTCAGTAACTGAATTTCCTTTCCATTCCTTGCCAGATTTAAAAACACTTGCTGAATGTTTGCCAAATTATATTTATCCCTACAAATAATACTGTGTAATAGCCTCTTTTTCACAGCTATTTTGTAAAAGGAATTCCTAAAAATATTCTAACTATAAATATGTAAGTTTCATATCTGCACCATGCTGTATTTTGAAAATTTCAAAGTTTTTCTTAAATAGAGACATGACATATTTGGACAACTACATCTTCATCAACAACCTAGATGGAGGAACAGAGTGTACTATCAGCAAGTTTGCTGATGAAACAAAACTGTGAGGAATGGCTAATGCACCAAAAGGCTGTGTTGTCATTGAGGAAGACCTGGACAGGCTGGAGAGCTGGCTGGAGAATAACCTAGTGAAGTTCAATAAGAACAAGTGTACTGCACCTCGGGTAAAATGACCCTATGCACCAGTACAGGTTTGCAGTTAGCCTGCTGGAAAGCAGCTCTGATGAGTAAGGCCCCTAGGAATGCTGGTGGACAACCATTTCTCCTTGAGCTAGCAATGTGACCTTGTGGTCAAGAAGGTCAATGGTATCCTTGAGTGCATTAAGAAGAGTGTGACCCACAGGTCAAGGCAGTTTTTCTGTCTACCCCCTCTACCCTGCCCGAGTGAGCAGACATCTGGAGTACCATGTCCAACTCTGGACTCCCCAGTTCAGGAGAGACAGAGACCTACTGGAGACAGTCCAGGGGAAGGACACAAAGATATTTAAGGGACTGGAGCATCTTTTGTGTGGAGATGAGAGACCTGTGGTTCTTTTGCCTGGAAAATAGAAGGCTGAGAGGGGAATTTACTAGGGTTTATCAGTATCTAAAGGACAGGTGTCAAGAGGATGGGGCCAGCAACAAGAAAAGGGGTAATCAGCAAAAACTGGAACACCTGAAGGTCCACCTGAACATGAAGTTCAATAAGAGCAAGTGAAGGGTCCTGCATCTGGGTCGGGGCAATCCCAGGCACAAATACAGGGTGGGCAGTGACTGGCTGGAAAGTAGCCCTGAGGAGAGAGACTTGGGGGTACTGGTGGACAAAAAGCTCAACATGAGCTCTCAATGTGCACTTGCAGCCCAGAAAGCCAATCAGATCCTGGGCTGCATCAGGAGAAGTGTGGCTAGCAGGTCGAGGGAGGTGATCCTCCCCCTCTACTCAGCCCTGGTGAGACCACACCTGGAGTACTGTGTCCAGTTCTGGAGCCCCTATTACAAGAGGGATGTGGAGGTGCTGGAACGTGTCCAGAGAAGGGCCACGAGGATGATCAGAGGGCTGGAGCACCTCTCCTATGAGGACAGACTGAGGGAGTTGGGGCTGTTCAGTCTGGAGAAGAAAAGGCTCTGAGGTGACCTAATTGTGGCCTTCCAGTATCTGAAGGGGGCCTACAAGAAGGCTGGGGAAGGAGTTGTCAGGATCTCAGGTAGTGATAGGACTAGGGGGAATGGAATGAAGCTGGAGGTGGGGAGATTCAGGCTAGATGTGAGGAGGAGGTTCTTCACCATGAGAGTGGTGAAACCCTGGAATGTGTTGTCAAGGGAGGTGGTCGAGGCCCTGTCCCTGGGAGTGTTTAAGAGCAGGCTGGATGAGGCTCTGTCCAGCCTGATCTAGTGTGGGGTGTCCCTGCCCATGGCAGGGGGTTGGAACTAGATGATTCTTGTGGTCCCTTCCAACCCTGAATGAAACTATGAAACTATGAAACTATGAAATGAGAAAAAACTTCTTTCCTTTGTGGGTGGCAGAACACTGGAATAGGCAGCCCAGAGAGTTTGTGGATCCTCCATATCTAGAGATATTCAAAACCCATAAAGACATGTTCCAATGAAACCTGCTTTAGATGAGCCTTCTTGAGCAGGGGGGGTTAGTTGGACTAGATGATCTCTACAGGTTCCTTCCGATTCCTTCCATTTCCTACCAGTACAGCTTAAAGACCTTACCTAAGTCTCTGCCAGCATAAAAAGGATAGAGTGTGAAATAGGTGTACCGAAGCAGATAGATTCAGGCTTCATTGACCATTACCAGTCATATGTAATGTAATTAGCCCAGTGGCACATGCCTCCTGCAACAGTTAAATCTATAACTCTGATAAAAGTTTTCTAATTTTTTAAAAAATACATTAATTATTTCTCATGTGCTTGAGAATTATTCTGACAAATCCTCTATCCACAGGCACCAATTACTGCAGTTGTTGGATTATTAGGGGTAAATAATTATGGTTTGTGGTGTCAAAACGTGAATCATTTTGCATGCAAATAGTGATTCACATAAAGTCAGATGTTTTATATATCAGTGCTTTGATCTTATCTCTAGATTCAAATGTTTCATTCTTGCAGCCAAAGATTTTGTGTGCAAAGGCTATTAGAACAGTGCACAACCAAGGTATCACAGATACGTTGCATATCTAACTGGATTTCTCAATAGGAAGCAGGAACTCCTGAATGTTTATTTCTTTCCAGAAGGGATACATTTGTATAGTATATTTATTATCTTTTGAACAGTTTTAACTATCAATAGAATCATAGAATCAATAAGGATGGAAAAGACCTCAAAGATCATCAAGTCCAACCTTTCACCCAAGACCTCATGACTACTAGACCATGGCACCAAGTGCCACATCCAATCCCCTCTTGAACACCTAAACAGAAAGCATGAGAATAACAGAACATGAAGCATGAGAATAGATGAGGAGGAGTTTTGTAGATAATGTTGCAATAGTTACATTTGCATTTAGAAAAATGTAAGAGTTTCAATATATAGTAAAATAACTGTCCCACTATATCTTCACACATCAAAAGGAAAAGCAGCTGGAAGTGCCTTGGTGTATTTGTGAGATAAAAAGGCAGTTACAGAGGAAAAAATATTAGGACTAAATATCAAAATTAATTATCTCATTCAACTGCAGTATTTTTTTGTAAATGTCTTTGGCTCATATTAAAGTGCAATTGATAACGAGGTAATTATTTTTTTCAATTAATACACAAAATGAAGGACTCAAAGGTTTAGAAATTAACTTATGATTAGAAAAGAAAGTCAAACACATTCTGCAAAAAGGAGTTGTACCTTCAGGTAGCTAAGAAATAATTTTTTATTCTGTAGGCTTTTTTTCTGAATGGAGCAGCTACATCTGGAAGTGAGAATGACTGCAGTATATCTTTGTGTTTCTGAAAAATACTTAAAATGATTGCCACCATAAAATATTCTATCCCATTTTCACCCCTCACCAAATGCCAACTTATCAAACAGGTTTTGACAAAAGATTATGCTATTTCTTCTTTGAATTCCAGGGATATTAATACCTATATTACCTGCCTCTGGGAATGCTGTGAGAGGTGATTATTAGTGTGGTACAGTAAGACAAGGCATTGTAGTATTGAAATGTGAATACATAGGCAGCATGCACATTTCTTTATTATGGAAGTGTCACTTCCATTCTTAAAACTGAGTTGAAATTTGCATATAATAATAATGTATGTCAGCAAATGTTGCTCTGTAAAGAAAACTTTTATGTGTGTTTTCTGATTCCTGTAAATAGCCATTTGCATGAAGGTATGTTTAGATAAATCAGGAACATCTCTCATTAGATTTGTAAATAAATCTAAAAGCTAATTTATGAACTTTCAATTTCTAAACTCAATCTTTCTTCAGGAAATTTCAAGATAGTAACCAATTAATTTATCCAAATTATTCAAACAGGAACTCTGTGTTTCTTGGATCCAGTGTTGCAACTTAACACAGTTCTTGTAGGAGAGAAAAAAAACAACCAAACAAGGCATAAATATAATTCCTTTTTCTCTTTTCTCTCTGACTTGAATGAAAGGAGCATAGTACGGCTTTTTGTAGTGTTTCAAAACCCCTGTCCTGAAGAACAACATAGAAGGAAAGAGGAGTGGAGTAACCACAGTAAACGACTGGGTTTTGAGCATGCCGCAACATCATAGAAGTATGATGTAAAGGGAGATATAGAAAGCTGCTATAAAAATATAAACTTCAAACAAAGAAAACTGCAGGCTAGAAAAGTAGTTTCAGAGATTCCCTTTACTTTCAATGCAGGATGATAGCTATATACTGTTTCTTCTAACAAGACTAATGTAGCCTACTTTTGTCTGAATAAGGGTGTTATTTCCTCATCCTCTTGGGAAGAATTCTAATAGTTCAGAAATCCTTGTTGTATTTCACAAGGTCATGTTAGCTAAGCACATCACAGAGGTTCAGATGAAAAAGTCTGCATATTTCCAAGGTTCAGGCTTTGATTCTCACAAAGATATCTTTTGGAACATAAACATTAAATTACTGTTTCACCAAATCAGAGATAAATATCAACACAGTACATTAGAGGTTGGAAGGGACTTCAAGAGATCATTGAGTCCAACCCCCCCTGCCAAAGCAGGATAACTTAGGGTAGTCCACACAGGCATGAGAGGGTTTTAAAAGTCTCCAGAGAAGGAGACTCCACCACCTCTCTGGGCAGCCTGTTCTGGTACTCTGTCACCCTCACTGTAAAGGAGGTTCTCCTCATGTTGTCGTGAAATCTTTCATGTTCAACCTCATATCTGTTGTTTCTTGTCTTATTAGTGTGCACCAGTGAAAAGATCTCGGCCCCCTCCGCTTGACACCCGCCCTCAGATATACACTGATGATATCCCCTCTAGGTCATCCAAAGACTAAACAGACCCAGGGATCTGTTTCTCTTCACAGGACAGATGCTCAAGTCCCCTAATCATCCTCATTGCTCTCCATTGGAGCACAGTAGTTTACACAGCAGTCCAGCGTTTCTCAGATCATGATTGATGTCACAAGTTGTAGGAACAATGGAGAAAGAATTGAAAGAATGCTTTCTGTCTGAAGGAACTGATTGCCATTTTGCACCCATTAGCTCTCTCATGCCAATTACAAGCATGCAGAGAGAAAAAAATTCCTGTTCTTTGTTGTTGCCTTACCACTAATTCCCTAGGTATTCATCTTTCTCACAGTTCTTTAATCTCTAGTAGAATGTGTTCAGTGAAACTGAATGTTTTAAACTTTCTGTTTCTAGGTTCCTGCAACTTGTCAATTTATTCATAAACTGTGCTTCTTAAGACCTATTTGATTCTCATCTTTCATTTTCTCAATCTGGCATCTAAACGTGGACCATTTTTTTTGCACTTCACATGATGTGCAATTTTGTTCCTTCTTTATTAATCTTTGTGGATGTTTTTCCATAACAAACTTACAATATATCCTGCTCATATGAAAGTAGCAGAAGTTATACATAGCAATATAATATTTCTTTTTCTTCTTCTTTGTTTTTTTTTTGTTTTTTTTTGTTTTTTTTTTTTTTGTTTTTTGTTTTTTGTTTTTTGTTTTTTGTTTTTTAAAGGCACTGAGGATGAGTCCATTAAAAGTTATAGTGGAATAACACCAGCCTTTTTGGCAGTATATAGGCTGAGTTTGAGTGTCAAGACAAAAGTTTCACTTAGATATTTTTTTTATAGATCTTCCTAAGACTAGCAAAATACATGCAAAAGATCAGTTTCAACTGTTTAAGTAGTAGCAGATGAGTACTCATGGAACTCATTTTAGATGCTTATTTCAGTATGTTTTGGAAAATTTGCTTAGTTTTCTTTGATATGAATATATTAATTGGATAGTAATCAAGATTTTTATATAGCTAATAATTTCAAGATTAAGTCATATGGTGATGCTTTCATAGAAGGCACTGGGAGTTTTCAGTTCTAGGTATTTTCTCGGTGGGTATTCCAGGCACAATTGCTGATTTCAAGGATTAATGACAATGAAAGTTTTTGGGCTATCATTTCTATATGTATGTGAAAGACAAGGTTTTATTTCAATCAGGTAATTATCCAACTTTAGATCTAGTATTATAGACTCCTCAGAAGCTTCATCTGAAACACAGATTATGGAATTATAGACTTTTATGCTGCAGATGAATATTTTGTTTAGCTTTAAAGGAACATAGACATCTGTAAGACACTACCAAAAACTGCTGTCATTAGTTACTTTTTCTTTGATGGGAAGTGATTATATTTTGAACTTGCTTCTTGATCTTCCAGAACTGGGATACAGTACTAATGAAATAAACACAGGAATTAATTTGAAACTTCTAAAACTCATGAACTCAATTAAATTTGAGAGATTATTTATTTTTTTGTGAAAATGTGAAAGTAGGGAATAGTAAAACACTGTAAGGACAAAAGAGGAAAGGTATTTTGTCACTTACAATTGTATGTGATAACTGCAAAGTAAATAAACACCATACCATCCTCGTGTTCACAGAAGATTTCCTGATGCAAGATGATCTTTAAAAGAAGCACACTGATCTAGGGTCTGACAAGCTGGCATCTCTTAATTATGAAGATTGGTTTTTAAATTCCTGTATAAATGTGACCAATGAACAGAAACAAAGAGATAAACTACTTCATTCAGGCAAAGATTTCATTGTGATGAAACAAAATATTGAAAGCCACACTGATAAGATGGAATTCTGTAACAGACTGTTGTGAAATACATTGCTAATCATCAAGGCCTTTACTGAAGGAATATTGATTGTGAAACTCTTCCAAATGAGGAGCCTGTTTATAGCATAGAAACATTTTAGGGGAAAAGCTATATCATATAATAATTACTTCACAGAAAGGTAGATGGAAGTAATGGATCTAGTATCATATCCACAGCTTTCACATTTTTCAATATTTTGCACTAGCTTTTAACCATTTTCCAGTGTACGTGACATTAGCCTCAATATTTTCCACTGTTCCCCTCTAGCTTGCTCTCATCTGCATACTTAATGTATGAGCCCTCCATCCCCTTCTGCAAGTCATTGACAGAAATATTGAGGATGACAGGTGTCAGGATAGATAGACCCTGCAGAACCCTACTTGTTACCTCCAGAAACAGTATGACCCATTTACTATGATACTCCGATACAGCCAGCCAGGTTTTATCCAATTAGTGTCCCCACATCCACACTGCAATAAATTAAGCTGGAGCCTACCAGAGTATTATTGGAGATATTATTTGAAAAGATAGCTACAGTCTGCAAAAATTGCTCTCCCCTTGTCACAAACTGAGCTCTTTATTAGAATAAACTTTATTAGAATAAACCAAACCAGGTTGGAAGAGACCTTCAAGATCATCGTGTCCAACCCATCAACCAACCCAACCCACCCAAACAGCTAACCCATGGCACCAAGAACCCCATCAAGTCTCCTTCTGAACACCTTCAATGACGGCGACTCCACCACCTCCCCGGGCAACCCATTCCATAGCACAATCACTCTTTCTGTATAGAACTTCTTCCTAACATCCAACCTGAACCTCCCCTGGCACAGCCTGAGACTGTGTCCTCTTGTTCTGGTACTGGCTGCCTGGGAGAAGAGACCATCATCCGCCTGTCTACAACCTCCCTTCAGGTAGTTGTAGAGAGTGATAAGGTCACCCCTGAGTCTCCTCTTCTCCAGGCTGAGCAACCCCAGCTCCCTCAGCCTCTCCTCATAGGGCTTGTGTTCCAAACCCCTCACCAACTTTGTTGCTCTTCTCTGGACTCCTTCCAGCAAGTCAACATCCTTCCTAAACTGAGGGGCCCAGAACTGGACACAGTACTCAAGGTGCGGCCTAACCAGTGCAGTATACAGGGGCAGAATGACCTCCCTGCTCCTGCTGGCCACACTGTTCCTGATGCAGGCCAGGATGCCATTGGCCCTCCTGGTTGCCTGGGCACACTGCAGGCTCATGTTCAGCCTACCATCAACCAGCACCCCCAGGTCCCTCTCTGCCTGGCTGCTCTCCAGCCACTCTGACCCCAGCCTGTAGCACTGCATGGGGTTCTTGTGGCCAATGTGCAGAACCCGGCACTTGGATGTGTTAAATCTCATGCTGTTGGATTCTGCCCATCTGTCCAGCCTGTTGAGGTCCCTCTGCAGAGCATCTCTACCCTCCAGGAGATCAACTCTTGCCCCCAGCTTGGTGTCGTCAGCAAATTTACTGATGATGGACTCAATGCCCTCACCCGGATCATCAATAAAGATGTTAAAGAGCACAGGGCCCAGCACTGATCCTTGGGGCACACCACTAGTGACTGGTGTGTACCACAGAATGCAAACAGGTAATTCCATGATATTCCTACTCACTTTCTTCTTCATGTGCCCATAAATAGTATTCAAGAATATTTGTTCCATAACTTTCCCCAGGATCTAAGTGAGACTGCCCTACCTGTAACCTCTGGTTTGTTCTTTTGGACTTTTTGGAAGATGGCTGCTGCAATGGTGGATTTCTTCAGTTGTTGCAGACAAGGCATTTCAAATGACCCATTATTATTACAAAACATTTGTGAGAAATGTATGAGATTTACACTCAATAATTTCAATCATTCATATTTTTTCTAAATATTCAGTGTAAATCTGTTCCAGAAATTGAATTTTACTTAATTCTTAAATCTGTATGTCTTTTGGCTCTTCTCAGTTACTGTCTTTTCTTTTTTTCCTTCAGACACGTCATGTCTAGTATAGACAAGCATTTCATTCACTGAAGGGCAGAGCCATGATAACAGCCTTTCTTCTGAGTGGCAGAAGGGGAAGATGAGAAGGCGAGTCAATTCATAGTGCTCCACACATTGGAGTGTATGAGCAGGCCTTACTCTCCTCTACATTTAGTTGTAAATGGAATTTTTGAGTAAGTAGGAAAAAAGAACAAAAGCAAACTTCAGAAAACAATAGCATTTGACAAGAGGAGGAATATTCATTTGATGCTAGTAGTAGGGATTGGTAGTTGTGGTGGGTTGAAATTACCCCCTAAAATAAAATTGCCAGACTATCTCAGATGGAGCAAAATGAAGCTGTATTTACAAGCACACTAAAATATAGAAAGATGGAATGCAATTATTATGTACAAAACATATAATAGTTGCATGTATTTACAATTTATAAACAACACAAGAACCCCCCTGGACAAAACCAGGGCATTAGCAACAGCTTCCTACTCCCTGTTTCATTCCCCCACCCTACTCAAGGTAAAAGAGAGAGAGGAGCAGGGAGTAGTTTGTTAGTACTTAGCCACAATACAGAAATGCAGCCAAGGTCAGCAAGCTAACAGAAGCAGCAGCTAGTATCTGCTAGAGCAAAGAAACCAAACACAGAAAGAGCTAGTTTACACAACTTTATGTTAGTAATCAAACCAGTAGGATTACTTAGACCTTATCATTATCTTCCCTTTTACATCCAATAGTAATTTATTTACATTCCACCACTTTTCTACTCAATCTGTGGAAAATTTTCCTAAGCACAGCCTAAAACTACCAAAGAAGTATAACAGAAAATATTTCCTCTCTGCAATCAAGACAACTTTTTGACCCCTGCAATGCAGTACTGAACACAAGTTATTGTTTTATATGTGAATTGTGCTACACAGGACACAACGTGATAAATAGCTGTATTAACTTTAAGAAGTATTAGTTATTTGACTGCATCTAGGTTTTCATTTGATTTCACTGAAAACAATTATCTCTATTTCCAGAATCAAACACTGCACAGATTCATTGCAATATTTCAGCATTAAAGTTCATCTTCTTTTGATTTTTAGTTTCTCTCTTTTATTTTTCTTGAAAGTGCTCTTCCTTTTTGTCACCTTTCTCTTGTGCCTTTCTTCTGTTTCATCGTTTTCCAGCATATGTGTAAAGGAACCTCACTTTAAATAATCTTTCATCACTTGTTTCTTCAGTTCCCTCAATTCTTCTAATTACTTTTCCTCTTTCTTTCACTTTTTCTCTTTTTCCTCCATTTCACAGTATCTCATTTACTTATTCAGCTCCCCCTTCTAAACCTGGTTTTATTCTTTCCCCTGTCCTACTTCTCTTCACACGCTTCTGTTTTATTCTTGCTTATATTCTCTTTCTCCCTTATTCCCAATTCCCTTCCCTTGCACACATACAATCCTTGTCCTCCTTCTTCATTAATAATTTATTTGTACATAATCATAGAATGTTTTGGGTAGACAATGTCCATGGCCCTATCCTCATCCACTTATAAGTTACCATATTGTAGAAGGAGATCAGATTAGTCAGACGGGACTCACCTTTCATAAACCCCTGCTGACTGAGCCTGATGATCTGCTTGTCTTCTATGGCTCAAGCAATAACAGAATGAACTGCTTCATAACCTCTCCTGGCACCAATGTCAGACTGGCAGGCCTGTAATTTCCTGGATCATCTTTTTGGCCCTTCTTGTAGCTGGGCATCACATTTGCTAACTGAAATCCCCCACGCACATTTAGTCACGACTGTTGACAGATAGTGGTGTCTTGGTCACCACATCTGCCAGCTACCCTTGGGTGGATCCCATGACAGCCCATAGACTTCTGTGCATCTAAGGGGCACAACAGGTGGTTGTTGATTTCCTTCTGTGTTTTGGGGAGTGCTTTCTGCTCCCATCAATGTCTTCCAGTTCCAGGGGCTGAACCTCCAAGGATCATGGTGTTGCTGGCCAATACCAAGGCAAAGTAGCCATTTGGCAGCTCAGTGTTTTCTTCCTCTTTGGTCACCAGGTTCCCTCCTGCATCCAGTAATGGATGCTCCTAGCTCCTTTTACTGTTAAGATACTTATAAAGTAGTTTTTAGAAGTGCTTATATACTGCATATCATGACGTGATCTGTGTCTTTCTTTCCCATCCCCCTGTGCTTTCTTGTGCTCAACAGCTCTCTTGGCAGTTCTTGATTTGTTGCTGGTCTTAGAGCAGAGTTGCCTTGTAGAACACAAAGTTTCATAGATGCATATAAGAAATGCATAAGAAATATGCATATATGATGTATATAAGAAATATTGTTCTTTCTGTCTCAATAGGCCTAGAATTCCATTTACGGCATAAAACGGCACCTTTAATATAGCAAGTCTAATGTGAGAATTATTTCCTGTGGATCCAGGTTAAATACCTGATTTTCCATTTTCTTTTGGGACATTCTTGAAAAACTTTTTCACAAACTAGTGGTTGGATTAGATCATCTCTGAATAGCTGCTCTATTCTAGGCAAAATGTAGCCAGGAAAGTGTCCTAAAATAAAGTATGGAATAAAGTTATACAAGACATTTTTGGGGTCCCAAAATCTGGTTGGTGAGGTATGTTAAGCAATATTATGAAGGCAGGTGTTAATTTTCAAAGTTATGAGACTATCACAAGGGAAGACAGAGAGGTCCCTTTTGGAAGAGGCATGGGGAATCCATCCTGGCCCTCTTTGCCTCCCCTGTTGCCCTTGCACAACAAGTATGAGGCACTGCAAGTTGAGGTCAATGTGAATGAGAAGGCAGAAAAAGAATCATCTGAGGGCCTGCCTAAAACAAATCAGTCCCAGTTAAGGGACAGTGGGGATGAGAGAGCCGAGGAGCAGCCATCCAGAAAGGAGCTTAAGGCCAAACGTTCCCTACCAACTATAATGACCAGCTCCACACAGAAAAGGAGAAGGGTTATAGTTGTTGGGGACTCTCTCCTGGGGGGTACTAAGGGACCCATGTGTCATCCTGACCCATCTCACAGGGAGGTCTGCTCCCTGCCCAGGACGCGGGTTAGGGACATCGCAAGGAGACTCCCAAAGCTGATCCAACCCTCTGACTATTACCCTCTGCTGGTAATACAAGCTGGGAGTGACAAAATAGACAAGAAGGGTACCAGGGTGATTAAAAAGAAGTTTAAGGCCCTCAGACAATTGATTGATGGGGCAGGAGCTCAAGTGGTGCTCTGCTCAGTTCCCTCAGTAACAGGGGTGTACACTGAGAGGAACGGGAGAATCCATACCCTCAACAATTGGCTCAGGGGATGGTGGCAGCAGCAGAATTATGGGTTCTTCGATCATGGGGCAACTTTTACTACACCCAACCTTCTAGGTCCTGATAGGGTACAATTATCTAGAAAGGGTAAGAGAGTCCTACCACTAGAGTTGGCAGGGCTCATTAGGAGGGCTTTAAACTAGGTCTGAAGAGGGTGGGTGAGGAAATCAGTCCCTCTATACAGGAAAGAATGGGACACAAATTAGGGGCAATTGAGAAGTTGGGAACCCAGCTGAAGTGCATGGACGCCAATGCACGCAGCACGGGCAATAAGCAAGAGGAGCTGGAAGTCCTGCTCCACCAGGGTGACTATGATATAGTCGCCATTTCAGAAACATGGTGGGATAACACACATGATTAGAGCACTACACTGTGGGTTACAGACTCTTTAGGAGAGACAGGCGAGGGAGAAGAGGAGGAGGGGTAGCTTTATATATCAGGGAGTCACTCTTTGCCACAGAGCTTGAGGTGGAAAATGAAGGGATTGAGAGCCTGTGGGTTAAAATCAGAGGGCAGCCTAACAAATCTGACATCCTGTTTGGAGTCTGTTATAGACCACCCAACCAGGATGAGGAGGCTGACAAATTATTCTATAAGCAATTGGAGGCTGTCTCGAGATCATCAGATCTTGTCCTTGTGGGTGATTTCAACCTGCCAGATATCTGCTGGGAACTTAATTCAGGAAAGAGGAGGCAGTCCAGAAGATTCCTGGAGCACATGGAGGACAGCTTCCTGATGCAGCTGTTAAGTGAGCCTACCAGGGGTCAAGATCTGCTTGATCTGCTGTTCTCCAATAGAGAAGGGCTGGTGGGAGATGTGATGGTGGGAGGCTGCCTAGGGTGCAGTGACCACAAGATAGTGAAGTTTTCAATATGCAGGGAGATAGGGAAGACCACCAACAGAATCTCCACCTTGGACTTCCGAAGGGCAAACTTCAGCCTGTTTAAGAAACTTGTTTATAAAGTTCCCTGGGTATCAGCCCTCAAGAACTGAGGGGTCCAGGAGGGTTGGACCTACTTCAAACAGGAGCTCTTGAAGGCACAGGAATTGGCAGTTCCCATGCGCCAAAACATGAGCCAGCGGGGAAGGCGATCAGCCTGGATGTGCAAGCAGCTCCTGGAGGATCTAAGGGGAAAAAAGAGGCTGTATCACCTTTGGAAGGAGGGGAAGGATTCTCGAGGTATATTCAAGGAAGCTGTTAGATTATGTAGGAAAAAAATTAGAGAGGCAAAGGCCCAGTTGGAACTGAAGCTGGCCACCTCTGTGAAAGATAATAAAAAGCATTTTTACAAATGCATTAACACTAAAAAGAAGGGCAAGAAGAACCTGCACTCCTTATTGGACCTGGAGGGGAACACGGTGACTGAAGACGAGGAAAAGGCTGAGGTCCTGAACACCCTCTTTGCTTCAATTTTTAGCAGTAAGGCAGGAGTTCAGGACAAGTGGCCTCCTGAGCTGGGTGATAGAGTCAGGGAGCAGTGTAATGCCCTGGAAATCCATGAGGAATTAGTTCGGGACCTGATGAGCCACTTGGACACTCACAAGTCCATGGGACCGGAAGGGGTCCATCCTAGGGTGCTGAGAGAGCTGGCAAACGAGCTGGCCAAACCACTCTCCATCATTTTCCTCCAGTCCTGGCTCACCAGAGAGGTCCCAGGTGACTGGAAACTGGCCAATGTGGTCCTCATCCACAAGAAGGTTTGGACGGAAGAACCTAGAAACTACAGGCCAGTCAGCCTGACCTCAGTGCCAGGGAAAATTATGGAGCAGATTATCCTGGTGGCAATAACTGTGCACATGGAAGATGGCCAAAGACTCGGGTCCAGCCAGCATAGATTTAGGAGGGGCAGGTCCTGTCTCACCAACCTGATCTCCTTCTATGATCAGGTGACCCATCTGATGGATGTGGGGAGGCCTGTGGATGTGGTCTACTTGGACTTCAGCAAGGCCTTTGATACCGTCCCCCACAACAAACTGCTGTCTAAGCTGTCAGCTCGTGGCTTGGACTACAATACTCCGTGCTGGGTTAGGAACTGGCTGGAGGGCTGAGCCCAGAGAGTGGTGGTGAATGGTGCCACATTCAGCTGGCAGCCAGTCACCAGTGGTGTCCCCCAGGGATCAGTGTTGGGCCCCATCCTCTTTAATATCTTCATTGATAATCTGGATGAGGGGATTGAGTCAGTCATCAGCAAATTTGCAGATGACACCAAGTTGGGAGCAGATGTTGGTCAGTTAGAGGGTGGAAGGGCTCTGCAGAGGGACCCCGACCAACTGAGCAGATGGGCGGAGTCCAATATGATGGCATTCAACCAGTCCAAATGATGGATGCTGCACTTTGGCCATGGCAACCCCATGCAGAGCTACAGGCTGGGGCTGGAGTGGCTGGAAAGCTCCCAAGCAGAGAGGGACGTGGGGGTGCTGACTGACAGCCACCTAAACATGAGCCAGCAATGTGCCCAAGTGGCCAAAAAGGCCAACGGCATCCTGGCCTGTATCAAGAATAGTGTGGCCAGCAGGAGCAGGGAAGTCATTGTGCCCCTGTACTCTGCATTGGTTAGGCCACACCTTGAGTCCTGTGTCCAGTTCTGGGCCCCTCAGTTTAAGAAAGACATCGAGACACTTGAACATGTCCAGAGAAGGGCAACAAGGCTGGTGAGAGGCCTTGAGTACAAGCCCTATGAGGAGAGGCTGAGGGATCTGGGATTGTTTAGCCTAGAGAAGAGGAGGCTCAGAGGAGACCTTATTGCTGTCTCCAACTACCTGAAAGGTGGTTGTAGCCAGGAAGGGGTTGGTCTCTTCTGCCAGGCAACCAGCATCAGAACAAGAGGACACAGTCTCAAGTTGTGCCAGAAGAAGTTTAGGCTCAAGGTGAGGAGAAAGTTCTTCACTGAGAGAGTCATTTGGCATTGGAATGGTCTGCCCAGGGAGGTGGTGGAGTCAGTATCCCTGGAGGTGTTCAAGAGGAGATTGGACGTGGCACTTGGTGCCATGGTCTAGTCATGAGGTCTGTGGTGATAGGTTGAACTCGATGATCTTTGAGGTCTCTTCCAATCTTAGTGATACTGTGATACTGTGACACAGTGATCACTAGGATACTACCCAAGCTAATCCAGCCCTCTGACTATTACACATTGCTGGTAATCCAAGATGGCAGCAGTGATCTTGGATTACCAGCTCCAGGACAATCAAAAAGGAATTCAGGGCTCTCAGACAATGGATTGATGATGCAGGAGTGCAAGTGGTGTTCTGTCCAGTTCCCTGAGTGGCAGGAGTGTATACTGAAAGGAACAGGAGAACCCATGATATCAACAAATGGCTCAAGGGCAGGCACCAGCAGCAGAGTTTTGGGTTCTTAGATCAAGGGGCACCTGACCTGCTAGCCTTGATGGCCTGAATCTATCTAGAAATGACAAAAGGACTCTGGCACAAGAGGTGGCAGGGTTCATTGAGGGAGTTTTAAACTAGGTTTATGTAGTGGGTTGAGAGAGAACGCCTAGCTTCCTCTCCCCCACAAAGAGGAAGAAAAACCACAGCTAACTCAGCCGGAGAAGCAGGAGGGATGCTGTATTTTACAAGCAATGTGGAAAATGCAAGATATGTACACAATATACAGTATATACAATATATATACAGAAATATACAGCAAAGTAAAAAAAAAAAAACCAAGAATACAGGAACAAAATTCCCTCCTCCGGAGCAGGGTTCTCCCCTACCTCCCTTTTTTCCCAAAGAGGGTGAGAAAGAGAGAAAAAGGCAGTGATTAATAAAGCAGAATTCTAGTAGGCCTATTAGTAGGATTAGTTGCTTATCTGTTCAAGGTCGCTCTGGCAAGGAGCCCAGAAGCAGGCAAGCTGGAAGAAGGAAGGAAAGGGATGAACTGAGAGAAAATCCCAGCTGCACAAAATTTAAAACTGCATTCTACCAATCTACCAATGAAATTCATTTAGAATATCGATGTTTTCATTTGTCTTCACCAAAACATTCAGCCAGAGTGTCCCAGCACTGTCTCTTTCCTTAAAGGCACAGCCTCAAACAGCCACAGTTTAAAGGAACAGTAGGATGAAATCATTCTCTCCAGAGAGGAGATGGAGGTAAACTAGGATCAGTGGTGAAATCAGCAACCCGTCTGAAGTGCATGTACACCAATGTACACATTATGGGTAACAAACAAGAGAAACTGGAAGCCTTGGTTCACCACGAAAACTATGATGTAATAGCTATTACAGAAACATGGTGGGATGACTCACACAACTGGAGTACTGCAGTGAATGGTTGCAAGCTCTTAAGGGAAGAGAGGTGAGGGAGAAGAGGAGGAGGGATGGCCCTTTATATTAGGGAATATCTCAGTTCCAAAGAACTTGAGGTTAAGGATGAGCAACTACCTGAAGGGTGGTTGTAGCCAGGTGGAATAATTGGCCATTGAAATGGGCTGCCCAGGGAGGTGGTGGAGTCACCATCCCTGGAGTGTTCAAAGTTTCATAGTTTCATAATTTCATTCAGGGTTGGAAGGGACCACAAGGATCATCTAGTTCCAACCCCCCTGCCATGGGCAGGGACACCCCACACTACATCAGGCTGGACAGAGCCTCATCCAGCCTGCTCTTAAACACCCCCAGGGACGGGGCCTCGACCACCTCCCTGGAAAACACATTCCAGGGTCTCACCACTCTCATGGTGAAGAACCTCCTCCTCACATCTAGCCTGAATCTCCCCACCTCCAGCTTCATTCCATTCCCCCTAGTCCTATCACTACCTGAGATCCTGACAACTCCTTCCCCAGCCTTCCTGTAGGCCCCCTTCAGATACTGGAAGGCCACAATTAGGTCACCTCGGAACCTTCTCTTCTGCAGACTGAACAGCCCCAACTCCCTCAGTCTGTCCTCATAGGAGAGGTGCTCCAGCCCTCTGATCATCCTCGTGGCCCTTCTCTGGACACGTTCCAGCACCTCCACATCCCTCTTGTAATAGGGGCTCCAGAACTGGACACAGTACTCCAGGTGTGGTCTCACCAGGGCTGAGTAGAGGGGGAGGATCACCTCCCTCGACCTGCTAGCCACACTTCTCCTGATGCAGCCCAGGATCTGATTGGCTTTCTGGGCTGCAAGTGCACATTGTGGCACTTGGTGTCATGGTTTAGTTGTCATGAGGTGTTAGGTATAAGGCAATAGGTTGGACTCGAAGATCTCTGAGGTCTTTTCTAACCTGGTTGATTCTGTGATTAGGTAGAGATAGGGGTTGAGATAGAGATAGGAGAGAGAGAGAGAGATGGTGATAGAGATAAAGATAAAGAGAGAGCAAGAGAGAGCAAGAGAGAGAGATGATGATGATAGAGATAGAGATAGAGATAGAGATAGAGATAGAGATAGAGATAGAGATAGAGATAGAGATAGAGATAGAGAGAGAGAGAGATAGAGATAGAGATAGAGATAGAGATAGAGATAGAGATAGAGATAGAGATAGAGATAGAGATAGAGATAGAGATAGATAGAGATAGAGATAGAGATAGAGATAGAGATAGAGATAGAGATAGAGATAGAGATAGAGATGATAGAGAGACAGAGATAGAGATGATCTAGAGATAGAGATAGTGGTAAAGATGGAGATGATATATAGATAGAGATGATAGAGAGATAGATGATAGACATAGAGAGATAAATAATACAGATATATATAGAGAGATGACAGAGCTAGAGCTAGAGTGATAGATAGACAGACAGGCGAATTTAGAAGGGTACTACTTATGCAGAGATTACTTGAAAAGCAAATTAATTTTAAGATATAACCAATAAAAAAAAAATAATCTGAACATCTCAAAAGTCCCAAGAACTACCATCTGCTACAGGTTTTTGTATCATATTAGTCTGTATATTTCATAATTGCATTATGATTATTTTTTATTTATTTCTTAAAACTATAAACAACTACTTTTTCTGGTGTTTGGAATTTCTTGTTTGCTTTGATACCTTTGCCTTGGGCCTAGAGTATCTGGTTTTGGTTTGTTTTGGTTTGATTATGGTAAGATCTCTGAAACCTGTCTCTGCATGTTAAGGAAAATACAACATTCCGTATATCAGTTGATTTATGTGGCTATACATGCATAATTTTTAAGCACATAATTGCAGTAAATATGCATATATTTAAAATATGTGTATGTGTCTTGTCAGAACTAAAAGTCTTACTCTGTGCTTGATGAATGAGGGAGACAGGTATGAGTACTATCTTTTCACAAAAGAACATTAAAAAAGTTCTTCAGCCTTCTCTCCATGATATCCCTTCTTTGGCTCAAACTTTAATAGCAGGGTATGTTGTTTTCCAGACAACTGGCCTCTTGAGCTGGCAGATGGAGTCAGGAAGCAGTATAGTTCCCCTGTGATCCGGGAGGAAGTAGTTAGATACCTGTTTAGCCTCTTGGATCCACAAAAGTCCATGGAACAAGATGGGGTCCATTCTAGACTGCTGAGAGTGCTGGCACATGAGCTGGCCAAGCTGCTCTCCGTTTTTCAACACTTCTGGCTCACTGGTGAGGTCCCAGATGACTGGAAGTTGGCTAATGTCACACCCATCCACAAGAAGGGCCAGTTGGATGAGCCAGGGAATTTCAGACCTGTCAGCCTGATCTCAGGGCCAGGCAAGATTATGGAACAGGTCATCTTGAGTGCAGTCACATAGCACTTACACGTTGGCCAAGGGATCAGGCCCAGCCAGCATGGATTTAGGAAGGGCAGGTCCTGCCTGATCAACCTGATCTCCTTCTATGACCAGGTGACCCACCTGGTGGATGTGGGGAAGGCTGTGGATGTAGTCTATCTAGACTTCATCAAGGCCTTTGATCCCATCCCCCACAGCAAACTCCTGGACAAGCTGTCAGCCTGTGGCTTGGATGGCAGCACTCTGCACTGGGTTAGGACCTGGCTGGAGGGCTGAGCCCAGAGAGTGGTGGTGAATTGTGTGACATCCAGCTGGCAGCCAGTCACTAGTGGTGTCCCCCAGTGATCAGTATTGGGCCCCATGCTCTTTAACAACTTTATTGATGATCTGGATGAGGGGATTAAGTTCATCATCAGTAAGTTTGCAGACGACACCAAGCTGGGAGCATCTGTTAGAGGGTAGGAGAGCTCTGCAGACAGACCTTGACGGGCTGGACAGATGGGCAGAGTCCAAGAGCATGAGATTTAACACATCTAAGTGCTGGGTTCTGCACATTGGCCACAAAAACCCCATGCAGTGCTACAGGCTGGGGTCAGAGTGGCTGGAGAGTGGCCAGGCCGAAAGGGACGTGGGGGTACTGGTTGATAGTAGCCTGAACAAGAACCAGCAGTGTGCCCAGGTGGCCAAGAAGGTTAGTGGCATCCTGGCCTGTATCAGGAATAGTGTGGCCAGCAGGAGCAGAGAGGTCATTCTGCACTGGTACTCAGCACTGGTTAGGCCACACTTTGAATCCTGTGTCCAGTTCTGGGCCCCTCACTTTAGGAAAGATGTTGACTTGGTGGAACGTGTTCAGAGAAGAGCAAGAAAGCTGGGGAGGAGTTTGGAACACAAGCCATGTGAGGAGAGACTGAGGGAGCTGGGGTTGTTTAACTTGGAGAAGAGGAGGCTCAGAGGAGACCTTATTGCTATCTACAACTACCTGAACGGAGGTTGTAGCCAGGTGGGGGTTGGTCTCTTCTCCCAGGCAACTAGCACAAGAACAAGAGGACACAGTCTCGAACTGCACCAGGGGAGGTTTAGGCTGGATGTTAGGAAGAGGTTCTTCATAGAAAGAGTGATTGGCCATTGGAATGTGCTGCCCAGGGAGGTGGTGGAGCCACCATCACTGGAGGTGTTTAAAAAGAGACTGGATAGGGTGCTTAGTGCCATGGTCTAATTGATTAGATGGTATTGGTGATTGGTTAGACTCAATGATCTCGAAGGTCTTTTCCAACCTGATTAATTCTGTATTCTGTATTCTGCATTCTCTATTTTTTAATCATTTCCAGAGATAGGAATTTAGACTTTTACTCATGGAAACCCATTCTAAACTATGCTGGAGGACACTGGGAAAATATCAGACTTGTTTTCTACCTGATTCATTTTTTGAAGTATTAGAAATGGTTTAGTTGATTAGATAGTGTTGGATGATAGGCTGGACTCAGTGATCTCAAAGGTCTTTTCCAACCTGGCTTATTCTATTCTATTCTATTCTATTCTATTCTATTCTATTCTATTCTATTCTATTCTATTCCCTTGCTATCTTTCTAGACCATGTAAGAGTTCTTCCACAAGTAACTTGATATTGGAAAGCATAGATTAAAGGGAGGCAAAATAGTCATATTTTATGTTTGAAAATGGCTGACAGAGCTGGAGGGTCACGTGTTGTGATAATACATCTTCTTTCCCTTAAGATATTTCATATAAACATGACACCAGCTTGTTTCTGTATTCTGGGCAAAATGTTTCAAAGAATGGAGCAATTCTGAAAATCTCCATTGTGTGCACAAAAGCCCTACTCAGTTCTACATCAAGCAAGTATGAAGCATAGAAGGCAAAGAGCTTGAGAGTTACCTGTTAAAGATACAACAGGTTATTTGTTCCCTTCCGGTTGGTATGATTCAGTCATTTCAAAGTATATTAACACTTCAATATGTTACTTGGTGCAGTACTGATCTGTCATGTTTATTAATAGACCTCTTTAGGGTTTGTTAACTGCTTTCAAAGGACATCCAAAGAATCAAGTAAGAGGCTTGAAAAACAACTGTGCAGAGAAGTACCAAAATAAAAGGAAGTTTTTTTTATTTCCATGTGCATATTAGACTCAGCTAAGATTCACAGTTCCAGAACCTGTGGATAGGGTTTAGCTCCTACAAGAAAGCATGAGTTTCCCAGTTAGCTTAGTACTTGTGACAGCACATATTGATTCCTACTACCTGGATGAAACCTCTTAAGCTTTCTCAGAGTCCAGAGAATGAATGAATATGTAGGGGTTTCATCTCTCATCATCCTACCCTTGCTAGATAGAAAATGAAACAGATTTAAAGTCGTTTGATTTATTAGTGGCTTTCTCTTGTCAGGATTTCCACTAAAAAGTCCCTCTGTTTCTGCCTCTAATCAACAAGTACTATAATTATATAAAATTTACTAATATATATGCACATCAGTAGTTTTAATTTTTTCCACACAAAAAAATTTTAATATTACCCATAATAAAAAATTACTCAAGGTATTTTATCATTGTTCTGTTTTGGCTGGGATATTTGGTACTTTTCTTCATCGTTTTATTTTCTGGTGGTAAGCTACAGAAATTTTTATTTTAAAACAGCATTTCCCCTTTACCCATTAGCGCTCCATTGATTTCTACAAGCTACCACAGAATGGCTGTGTTATTCTTCCCAGCTGTTTTTCCCTTGAGGGGCATAATTTCTGAAAGCAAGAGAAGTAAGCAAGAAGTTGGCACTGAACCTTAGGGACTGGAAAATAGCAATCACATTCCAGATGTTACAAGAATTTCAGGTTGTTGCCTGGGCTGGTCTGCTTTACTGGAAATGTTGGACTATTAGCATGTGGCACTGTAAAAGTGACTTTTCTGTTGGGACATATGTAACTATAAACACCTCCAAAAGAAGTACACACATCCTCCTAGCAATTTAAAATTTCTAGATTCTCCAGGCTCCTTAACTATATGTTACTTCTGTTCTTTGTTCAGGCATCAGTTGTTTCCAAGAGAACTACCAAAGAAAAAGTGGAACTGCTTTCCCAAGGATAAGGCTACTCTGCTACGTGTCTTGCTAAATAAACAGGTCAACTGAAAACACTGGCAGCAATGAATGCTGAGGTGTTCATGCCTATGCCTAAAAAAAACCAGCATATCTTCTTCACTTCAGTCACCAGACAGCAGGATTTGGTTAAGGCACAATGAAGTGAGGTGTATGCCAATCTCAGAGTTGTTATTTGGGAATATCAAGCTGTGTTGCAAATTAAAGATGACATGCATAACAGAATAATCAAAAACTGATTTGTTTATAAACTGAAAACAAAGTTTTATCTTTCCATGGGAAACTTACCTACCCTAAGTTGATTTCCACATCAATGAGGAACATTATAAATTCTTTTATTTGAATCAAACATTCTGACTCAAATATTTCAGTGCAGTCACAAGGGTTTTGTTGTTTTCACAGCTTTCTGATCATCTACTTTTTTCTCAACTTTTTTTTTTTTTTTTCTTCACATAAATAACACTGTTTCCAGCACCCAACATCTGGCACTTACTGGCCAAAAGAATCGACAGTGTGTTGGTAAGATTCCAGACCAAGCTGAGAAGGAGTATTTATGCAGAATTTTGTAAAATTAGTGAGGCATAGATTGGGGTGTGGAAAAGAAATAAAGTGCCATCCAAAGGTAAACATATAGCCATAAGTTTCCACAACACAAGAGCTGTCAGGTGCTTTCTTAGTTTTGAGTTTGGCTGTAGTTAGTTCTGAGTTTGGCTAGAAGAGTAAATAGATTTTTTTTTTTAAAAAATCATACTCAGAAGAGAAAACTTCCTGCCCTAATTCAGCTCTTAGACTACTACTTATTAATAACTTTTCAGGTAGGCAGTGATGAACACACAGTGTGTACTTGCAGCCCAGAAGTCAAATCACATCCTTGGCTGCATTGAAAGAATCATGGCCAGCAGACCAAGAGCTGATTCTTCCACTTTTACTCTGCTCTGGTGAGACCTCACCTGGAATACTGTGTCCAGGTCTGGAGCCCTCAGTACAGGAAGGATGTGGACCTGATACATTAGGTCCAGAGGGCCACAAAATTAACCAGGGTGTTGGAACACCTCTGCTACAAAGACAGGCTGAGGGAGCTGGGGTTGTTCAGTCTGGAGAAGGCTCTAGCAGGACCCAGTAACAACCTTCCAGTACCTGAAGGATTCATACAAGAAGAATGGAGAGAGACTGTTTACAAAGTCCTACAGTGAGAGAATGAGGAACAATGGCTTCAAACTAGAGAGGAGTAGATTTTGATTGGTTGTTAGGAACAAATTCTTTACAATGAAGGTGACGAACACTGGACAGGTTGCACAGGGAGGTGGTTGAGGCCCCATCCATAGAGATACTCAAGCGAGATTTTGCAAGGCTTTGGCAACCTAATGAATTTGAGGATGCCCCTGCTTACTGCAGGGGGGTTTGGACTGGCTGACTTTTGGATATGCCTTCCAATCCAGACCATTTTATGATTCAATGATTCTATGAAATCAGGAAGCCCAACTAGAACTCAGTCTGGTTACTGCAGTTAAAGATAATTAAAAAATGTGTCTACGAACACATTAACAGCAAAAGGAGGAATAGGGACAATCTCCATCCTTTACTGGATGCAGGGGGAAACGTAGGGACAAAGGATGATGGAATGGGTGATGTACCTAATGCCTTCTTTACCTCAGTGATCAGCAGAACTAGCTGTTCCCTAGCCACCCATACCTCTGAGCTGGAAGACAGGGAGTGGGGAAGAATGAGACATTTACAATCCAAGGTGAAATGATCAGCAATTTGCTACACCACTTATACAGAAATCTATGGGGCTGGGTGGGTTACACCCAAGAACGCTAAGAGTTGGCAGGTGAGCTTGCCAAGCCTCTTTCCATCACTGACCAGCAGTCCTGTCTAAATGGGGAGGTCCCAACAGACTGGAGCCAATGAAACATCCACATACAAGAAAGGCCAAAAGGAGGGTCTGGGGAGCTATAGACCTGTCAGACTCATTTTGGTGCAGGGAAAGTCATGGAGCAGATCATATTGAGTGCCATTACCACTATACACAGGCCAACCAAGCAATCAGATCCAGATGGTACAGTTTTATGAAATGCATGTCTTACTTGATAAACCTGATCTCCTTCTATGACAAGGTGACTTACTTGGTAGATGAGAGGTATTACTGATATTGTCTACCTGGCCTTCCATAAACTCTTCAACAATGTTTCTCATAGCATTTTCATGGCAGTTCATGGCTTGGGTGGGGTCACACTCTGCTGTATAAAAACACTGACTGGACATCCAGGCCCAAAGAGTGTTGGTGAATGGAGTTTACCCCAGCCGGCAGCCAGTCACAAGTGGTATTTCTCAGGACTCTGTATAGGGCCCATTTCTGTTCAACATCTTTATCAATGATCTTAAGGAAGAGATTGAGTGTAGCCTTGTTAAGTTTGTGGATGTCACTATGTCGGGTGAGAATATTGATTTGCTTGAAGGTAGGGGGCACTACAGAAGGACTTGGACAGTCTGGATTGATGGGCCAAGGTCAGTTGTGTGAGCTTGAGCAAGGCCAAGCGCTGGGTTCTACACTGGGGCCACAACAACTCCATGCGGCATTACAGGCTTGGGAGAGAGTAGCTGGAAAGCTGTCCAGTGAAACTCTGTGATTTTATCTCAATATAACCAATTTTTCTGTAGCATAGTATCAGTAAATGCTTAGTACTCAATAAAGACAATTGAAAGTAATAATTTTTTGCTGGTAGTGTATTGTCATAATCTTTCTCAAGACAGGATGCTGAAACTTTTTCAGTCTCTCTTGTGTAAATATTTTTGTCTAATGGCTTCTTTTGGTCTCTTCTCTCTATTTGATTTACAAGCAAACAGATGCTCTCTGAATTATTAAGAGTGACAAGATTTTACAAGCAAGATTATACTACAAAGTATTATTTGCAACACTATACAAACTACCAGAAAGGCATTACACTGCAATTTAACTAGGACCTCAGAAAAAATGTCTGTTACATATATGACGCAGAGCAATTAAAGAACCTGTACATCTGCATTTAAAGTATCTGTTTCATTATATTCCTTGAAGAATATTCTTAGTTACTTTTGAGATAATGGTACAAAAATGTCATAATATTAAAGAAAAAAAAGCCTGGAAGGATCCATTTTAAAGGTAAGGGCACAATGACCATCTGTCTTTGATAGTCTGAACTACACACAGGCCTATCAGCTTATTTCAGTCATAATCCCTCAATAACAACACAAGAGGTTCTACTGAATGCCTGATTATTAAGATTTATATTCTACAGAATACAATGTTAATGTAATAGTGCCATCATTATTGTCAGGTATTTTATTGATACTTTTATGGGTTAGACCCCATGTGCACAAAAAAGTAAGAAAAGTTAGTTCACAGTTATATGGTGATGCTATGCAGTGGATAAGAAATAATAGATCATCCAATTTTTCTAGACATGTTTCTCCTATCTCTTAGCAGCACATTTCTATCAGCATATTTAGATATTTGTTGCAGGTTAATATGGGCCATTTTCACCTGGCAACAGCATCAACCCTTAGCAACTAGTAACACAGAGCCAAAAGGGAAGATCAGACTAGAGAAACCTTTGGGCAATGTATGTCAGGAATTTTCCAGTATTATATCCCCTTAGCAACAGATTAATTTCCTTACCTAGCAACACTGAATATAAACTCAGTTTTGTTTTCCTTTTTAAATTACCTCTTTGGAATAACTAAGAGGATGCCCTTGTTAATGTTAATGAAATTCAGTAATTCACTGTTTCATTTATTCCTAGTTAAAGATAAATGGCAGAATTTGATATTGCACAGTCACGCTCTAGGTCTATGCAGTATGTCACAGCTTGACAGTTATGAAGATTAAGATGGTAGAGCTGTATTTAGTGTTACTCTTCTACTTTTTTATACATAGTTGTATACAGACAGTATTTAAAAAATTTTTGTTAGCATTATAAATGTGCAAAAATTTCTACTTTCATCCATCAAGCTTCTTGCATGTTGCCTGAGTAAGCTTTATATTGTTTAATAACATAGGTCTACATATTCTTCTGCTGGATTCTCTGTAGAGAAAAAAACTTTGTCAGTGAAAGGAATTGTAAGTTTCACTGCTATTTTATTGTCATTTGTATGTATCTCATCTACCTAGCCATTGGTAGAGAAGTGTCAGCTAAAATCATACAGTAAATCTCTTATGACTATCATCCTCTGTAATTTGGTTAGATTTCAGCAGTGGTGTATAATTACCCAGTAATAGATACTTGTCTAGCAGTTGTTTCTTAGTGGGTTAGAATATTGTAGAATTTTTATTTTTTTTTTAATTAGTATCTCACTATATTGAAATTAGTCAGTTTATATTTTTCTATTCAAAGAGCTTTCTGTACCTCATAGTAAAATATTTAAAGAAATACTATTTCATCTACACTATCTTAAGAGACATTGTTCTAAAATGTGTATGTATATGTAGCAAATTCAAATGAGAAAAGGAATGAAGGAAATTAAAAGCAATGTGAATGAACATGGACCTTGTTACATCCATGTGTTTCTTCTGGTGCTACCTGTTTCCTCATTCAATTGCAATAAGAGATCAGTTTTGTTTTTTTTTCAAAAGAAAAAAAATTATAAACAGAGTATGTATGCTTGTAAGAAAGCAAAGTACTTTGTTTTGAAAGAAATAAGAAATTCGGCCTGCAAAGAGTAAATTTTCAGGATGTTTTGTAATCCAGTCTTTAATTCTGTGACTTAAGACTTGTCCACAAACAAATTCCTCTTGCATCACTACAGAGCACTTATCTGTTTCCAGATCTTATGTATAAATGATATTCTTTCATGCACTATACAAACTGAAAAGATATACAATTCTTCTTGACATAGAAAGTAATTTCTACATATCCTTTCTGCATCATCAACCAGACAGAGGGCATTGTTCATTGGTCAAATTGGCATGTTTTGAAATGTGTTCATTTGCCACAGTCATTTGCACTTAACTAGACTTAATATCATCTGGTTAAAAATAACATCCTTCTGATGAAAAATAGCCTCAATATCAACAATAAACTATAGCACAGGGAAAATTATCAACTTCTGTCTTAATTAAAATTAACACATTTGTCTGAATAAGAAAATTAATGACAAAATGTGGTGAAACAAGTTACTTATTATCAATAATTTTTTTTGTAGGCAGAAAATTGTGTTAGTGTATCAGAGAAAATGTGATTTCATGTGCGACAGATCTGTAAATGTATACAGTGATAGTTCTATAAATGTATACAGTGTTCACAGAATCACAGAAACATTCAGGTTGGAAAAGACCCTCACCAAAAGATCACCAAGTCCAACTGATAATCCTACTCTATAAGGTTCATCCCTAAACCATATCCCCAAGCACCACATCTAAACAACTTTTAAACATGTGTATCATAGTATCACAGTATCACAGTATAACTTAGGTTGGAAAGGACCTCGAGGATGATCAGGGTTGGTGACTGGGCAGCACATTACAATGCCTGACAACTCCTTCTGTAAAAAATTTTTTCCTAATGTCCAGTCTAAACCTACCCAGTCATAGCTTTAGGCCGTTCTTTCTTGTTCTGTCCCTAAGTATCTGTGAGAAGAGACCAGTACCAGCCTCTCCACAATGTCCTTTCAGGTAGTTGTACAGAGCGATGAAGTGTCCTCTCAGCCTCCTCTTTTTCAAACTATACAGCCCCAACTCCTTCAGTCGTTCTTCATAAGACTTATTCTCCAGGACCTTCAGCAGCTTCATTGTCCTCCTCTGCACTCACTCCGGCACCTCCACATCTCTCCTGTATTGACGTGCCCAAAACTAGACACAATACTTGAGGTGTGGCCTCACAGAGCTGAGTGCAAGGGGACAATCACCTCCCTGCTCCTACTGGACACAGCATTTCTCATACAAGCCAGGATGCCATTGGTTTTCTTGGTCACCTGGGCACACTGCTTGCTCATATTCAGTTGCCCATCAATTAGAATTCCCAGGTCCCTTTCTGCCAGACAGCTTTCCAGCCATACTTCCCCAAGCCTGGAGTGTTGCTTGGGGTTGTTGTGACCCAAGTGCAGGACCTGGCATTTGGCCTTGTTGAACCTCATCCCATTAACATTAGCTTATTGATCCAATCTATACAAGTCCCTCTGTAGAGCCTCCCTACCCTCACGAAGAACAACACTCCTACCCAACTTGGCATCATCTGTGAATTTACTGATGACACACTCTATGTCTCATCAAGGTCATCAATAAAGATGTTAAACAGAAGCGATCCCAACACTGAGCCCTGAGGAACACCACTTGTGACTGGCCACCAGCTGGATTTAACTCCACTGACCACCACTCTTTGGGCCTGTCTGCCCAGCCAGTGCTTTATCCAGCAGAATGTGTGCTCATCCAAGCCAAGAGTAGACAGTTTGTCCACAAGAATTCTGTGGAGAACAGTGTCAAAGGCCTTTCAAAAGTCTAGATAAACATTATCCACAGCCTTTCCCTCATCCAACAGTCAGTTCATCACGTCATAGAAGGAGATCAGGTTAGTCAGGTAGTACCTGCCCTTCATAAATCCATGCTGACTGGGCCTGATACATGAGCCTGCAGTGTGCCCAGGCAGCCAAGAGGGCCAATGGCATCCTGGCCTGCATTAAGAACAGTGTGGCCAGCAGGAGCAAGGAGGTCATTCTCCCCCTGTACACTGCACTGGTTAGGCCACACCTCAAGTACTGTGTCCAGTTCTGGGCCCCTCAGTTTAGGAAGGATGTTGACTTGCTGGAACGAGTCCAGAGAAGAACAACAAAGTTAGTGAGGGGCTTGGAACACAAGCCCTATGAGGAGAGACTGAGGGAGCTGGGGTTGCTTAGCCTGGAGGGGAGGAGACTCAGGGGTGACCTTATTGCTCTCTACAACTACCTGAAGGGAGGTTGTAAACAGGCAGAGGTTGGTCTCTTCTCCCAGGCAGCCAGCACCAGAACAAGAGGACACAGTCTCAGGCTGCGCCAGGGGAGGTTCAGGCTGGAGGTCAGGAGGAAGTTTTACACAGAGAGAGTGATTGCCCATTGGAATGGACTGCCTGGGGAGGTGGTGGAGTCGCCGTCACTGGAGGTGTTCAGGAGGAGACTTGACAGGGTGCTTGGTTACATGGGTTAGTTGATTGGGTGGTGTTGGGTGATAGGTTGGACGTGATGATCTTGAAGGTCTCTTCCAACCTGGTTTATTCTATTCTATTCTATTCTATCCCCTGATTGTCCTCTGTATGTTGTGTAATGGTGCTCAAGATGATCTGCTCCGTAACAGTCCCTGGTACTGAGGTTAGACTGACAAGTGTATAATTTCCCAGATTGTCCTTTCTTCCTTTCTTGTAGATGGGTGTTACATTTGCTACCCTCCAGTCCATTGGGACCTCCCCAGTTAGCCAGGTCTTCAGGTAAATAATGGAAAGTGGCTTGGTAAGCATTTCTGCCAAGTCCCTCAGCACCCTTGGGTATAGCCCATCCTGCCCCATAGACTTGTGTGTATCTACACGGTGTAACAGACTACTGACCATTTATTGTAATGACCTCATTCTGATTCACCTCCCTGGTTCATAAGACTGGGTGTCCAGGGAACTGCTGGAAGCGTTGCTAAAGACTGAGGCAAAGTAGGTATTGAGCACCTCAGCCTTCTCCTTATCCTTAGTCATTATGTTTCCCTCTGTATCCAACAAAGGATGGAGATTTCCCCTAGTCCTCCTTTTGTTGTTAATGAATTTATAGAAACATTTTTTATTATCCTTAATGGCTGTAGCTAGGTTAAGCTATAGACCATAGACTCTCCTTTTGTTCTTGAGGTACAGCCAAAGGTCCCTATTCAGCCAGGCCAGACACCTTCCCCAACGACTCATTTTTTGGCACACAGGGCCTTTAAAACTTCTCTCTTGATGTATGCCCAGCCTTCTTGAATTGCTTTATCCTTCAGGATGGCCTCCCAAGGGACTTCATCACTGAGTCTCCTGAGCAGGCCAAAGTTTGTCCTATGGAAGTTCAAGGTGGTAGTTTTACCAACCCCTCTCCTTGTTTCCCCAAGGATAGAGAACTCCATCATCTCATGATCACTGAGCCCTAGATGTCCTCCTACCTTTACTTCCTGCACAAGTTTTTCCCTGTTCACAAGAAGCAGTTCCAGGAGGGCACCCTCCCTGGTTGGCTCCCTTACTAGTTGTGTCAGAAAGCTATCCTCCACACGCTCCAGGGACTTCCAGGACTGTTGTCTCCCAGCTGTGTTGTATTTCCAGCAGATACCCAGGAAGCTGAAGTCACCCTTGAGAACAAGAGGAAGCAATTATGAAACCTCTCTCAACTGTTCATAAAAATTTTCCTCTACCTCTTCATCCTGGTTGGGTGGTCTATGGCAGATTTCCACCACAGTATCACTCTTGCTGGCCTTACTCCTGATTCTTACCCATAAAGACTCAACCCTATCATCACGTTCATTAATTTACATAGTTTCATTTGTTTCTCTAACCTAGAGGGCCACTCCACCACCTCTTTTTCCTTGTCTATACCTTCTGAAAAGTTGGTACCCATCAACTGCAGCACTCGAGCTGTGGGAGTCATCCCACCAGGTCTCCATGATGGCTATTATATCATAGTTTCCCTGAAGCACAGTAGCCTCCAGCTCATCCTGTTTTTTGCCCAATCTGCATGCATTGGTGTATAAGCACTTCAGGGAGGGAGTTGAGTACATATGTTTCAGCCTTGAGGGGGGCTAGACCTTCTGGTTGTCTAAGATGCCAACATACTGATCCACAAGTGTTAGTCTACTGCACCCAGATTTCACAGTGCCAAGGCCAGCTACATCCCCGTTCCACTCTAAAACTAGTTTAAAACCCTGTCAATGAGCCCAGACAACCATGTGCAAGGATTCTTGTCCCCTTATGGGACAGATGAACTTCATCGGTTGCCAGTAGACCTGGTGCCCAGAAACCTTCCCCATGGTCAAAAACCCCAAAGTTCTGTTGGTGGCACCAACCTCTAAGCCATGTGTAAATCACATGGATTTTATTCTTTCCTTCACTATTACTTTCTTATTGGACCTGGAGGGTAACACTGTAACTGAAGATGAGGAAAAGGCTGAAGTCCTGAATACCTTCTTTGCCTCAATTTTCAACAGTAAGGCAGGAGGAGTTCAGGACAAGTGGCCTCCTGAGCTGGGTGATGGGGTCAGGGAGCAGTGTATTGCCCCAGAAATCCACAAGGAATTAGTTTGGGACTTGCTGAGCCGCTTGGATACTCACAAGTCCATGGAACCTGACGGGATGCTTCCTAGGTGGCAGATGAGCTGGCCAAGCTGCTCTCCATCGTTTTCCACTAGTCCTGGCTCACCAGAGAGGTCCCAGATGACTGCGAACTGGCCAATGTGATCCCCATCCACAAAAAAAGGTCAGATTGAGGCACCTAGAAACTACAGGCTTGTCAGCCTGACCTCAGTGCCAGGGAAAATTATGGAGCAGATTATCTTGGTGGCAATAACTGCACACCTGGAGGATGGCCAAGGGATCAGGTCCAGCCAGCATGGATTTAGGAAGGGCAGATCCTGCCTCAACAACCTGATCTCCTTCTATGATCAGGTGACCCATCTGGTGGATGTAGGGAAGGCTGTGGAAGTAGTCTACCTGGACTTCAACAAGGCCTTTGACACCGTCCCCCATAGCAATCTGCTGTCTAAGCTGTCAGATCTTGGCTTAGACAGCAACACTCTGTGGTGGGTTAGGAACTGGCTGGAGAGCCAAGCCCAGAGAGTGGTGGTGAACGGTGCCTCATTCAGCTGGTGGGCAGTCACTAGTGGTGTCCCCCAGGTATCAGTTCTAGGCCCCATCCTCTTTAATATCTTCATTGATGATCTGGATGAGGGGATTGAGTCAGTCATTAGCAAATTTGCAGATGACACTAAATTAGAAGCAGATGTTAGTCAGTTAGAGTGTGGAAGGGCTCTGCAGAGGGACCTTGACTGACTGGACAGATGGGCAGAGTCCAATATGATGGCATTCAACAAATCCAAGTGCTGGCTGCTACACTTTGGCCACAGCAAACTCATGCAGAGCTGCAGGTTGGAGTATGGAATGTGCTGCCCAGGGAGGTGGTTGAGTGACCATCCCTGGAGATGTTCAAGAGGGGACTGGACATGAGACTTGGTGCCATGGTTTAGTCATGAGGTCTGTGGTGATGGGTTGGATCTGATGATCTTTGAGGTCTCTTCCAACCTTGATGAATCTGTGATTCTGTGTGATTCCTATCACTAGAGGGATTGAGGAGAACATCACCTGTGCTCCTGAGCCCTTAAGTGATCTCCCCAAAGCCCTGAAGCCTTTTTTAATTGCTATTGTACTGCTATGTATTGCCTCATCACTCCCAATCTTCATAACCAGCAGCAGATAATAGTCCGATGGCTGCACCAGATCAGGCAGTCTCTTAGAAATGTCCCTAACCTATGCCCCAGGCAGGCAGCAGACCTCCCTATGGAATGGATCAGGCCTGTAAATCAGGCCCTTGATTCCCCTGAGGAGGGAATGCCCTACTACCACTACCTTTCCTTTTTTCTTGTTTGCACTAATCCTAAATTGTTAAGTGTAGCTAAGTGTTAAGCTATCTGTTTATTCCTATGTTCATGTTATCAGATGAAGGTCACATTTTTCAGCTGAAACAGGAAGTATACTATGCATATCAAGCCATGCAGTTACGCACTCAAATAAATACATTCTCAGAAACCACAGTCTCTAGATAATTAGGAGGATCGGTCAACATATTGCGAATACTAACCTTAGGAATTCCTCATGTAAAAACAGAGATGTAAGGGTTTAATGTCATCCTATTACTATATAACTTGATACTTCTATTCTTTCTGTAAACACTTTGTATTTAGCTTAGCTTCAGAATATTAAAACTACAAAATTTGCATGACAAGTTTTTGATGTTAATAAAGGAAAAGATATGTAACCCCTTCTCTGGATATAAAGGTAGGTTAAGCTAAAATTAAATATCTTATCAACAGAAATAAATAAAACTGCAACTGCTACAAAATGGTAGAGGTATTGCAGCAACACAGATATAAGTAAGATGCCACATTAAACATTTATCCTGATCAATTTATCTCTGAAGAAAATACTACAAAGAAATTATATTGGATGAGTGACTAGTTCATTACTTTGGAGGAAACAGGTACAATGGGTTTAGACTTCAATAAAGAAACAATTCAGAAACTGTTATTTGGAGAGAGATTTGTGGCATGGCTGTGAAATAGAAAACTTATAAAATTAAGTTCTGATATTAATTAAAGGCCTAGTTCAAACTCCCTCTTAGGGTCCAGGGAAATTTATTAATTTATTGATTGTATTCAATAAATTTTGGGAACTATTCTATGACATCTCTACCACAACAGAAAATTGTTGAATATTGTCATTCAGGTTTTAGAAAGTAGTTGATGAATTTGTAAAAACAGGTGAAAAATTAAAATTATGATATCATGCATATAGTGATGTCAAGATAGAATATTAAGGCAAGGTGCAGAATATTAAGGCAAAGTGCTGGGTTCTGCACGTTGGCCACAAGAACCCCATGCAGTGCTACAGGCTGGGGTCAGAGTGGCTGGAGAGCAGCCAGGCAGAGAGGGACCTGGGGGTGCTGGTTGATGGTAGGCTGAACATGAGCCTGCAGTGTGCCCAGGCAACCAGGAGGGCCAATGGCATCCTGGCCTGCATCAGGAACAGTGTGGCCAGCAGGAGCAGGGAGGTCATTCTGCCCCTGTATACTTCACTGGTTAGGCCGCACCTTGAGTACTGTGTCCAGTTCTGGGTCCCTCAGTTTAGGAAGGATGTTGACTTGCTGGAAGGAGTCCAGAGAAGAGCAACAAAGTTGGTGAGGGGTTTGGAACACAAGCCCTATGAGGAAAGACTGAGGGAGCTGGGGTTGCTCAGCCTGGAGAAGAGGAGACTCAGGGGTGACCCTATCACTCTCTACAACCACCTGAAGGGAGGTTGTAGACAGGCTGATGATGGTCTCTTCTCCCAGGCAGCCAGTACCAGAACAAGAGGACACAGACTCAGGCTGCACCAGGGGAGGTTCAGGTTGGATGTTAGGAAGAAGTTCTATACAGAGAGAGTGATTGCCCATTTGAATGGGCTGCCCGGGGAGGTGGTGGAGTCGCTGTCATTGAAGGTGTTCAGGAGGAGACTTGATGGGGTTCTTGGTGCCATGGGTTAGCTGTTTGGATGGGTTGGATTGGTTGATGGGTTGGACACGATGATCTTGAAGGTCTCTTCCAACCTGGTTTGGTTTATTCTAATAAAGGTTTTATTCTAATATAGATATATAGATGCAGTTATGAATAACTTCCCTAATTAGGAGAGGTTATTCAAAAACAGTTCTAAGTTTTGTCTTGATTACGAGTGTATTTGGGGACAACCATCACACTGGAAATTAGTCAAACAAAATAATATAATGAGAAGATGCTGACCATATTAAAAAAAATGACTGAAAATATTTTTAAGTGTAAAACATGAAAAATATATTTTTGGGTGAAAATAGACTAAAATAAACATCTTACATTAGGGGGGAAAGTCTTTCAATGTTCTACATAATTCAGAAAAAACCCCAACTGGCTGCTTTAAAATACTTACAGATATTGTTCCATAATGCAATATACCCAAGGAGACTTAAGGATTTAGTCACTGATCAGATTGGAACTAACACAAGTTAAACTAATTTCCCTGGAGACACTACATTTTCCCGCAGTCTATGTTGCTGTTGTTAATAATTTTATTCATGGAAGTTTATCTCTGTGCAGAGAACATGTCCAATACCCATGGAGAGATATTAAAGCTTGTTGTTGTAAACTCTTAAGCATCTGCATATTTTTGGCATGTGTTAAGAGTTCTCCTCAATTTTAGCAGGCTTGAAAACATGTATAGGCTTCACAAATGCTGAATGTAACTGTCAAGAAATACTGTGATCTAAATATGTAGTGCATGTATGGTACCTCAGTGTAACTGTAATTTGCATCAGTTAAAATGTTTGTTTTGCATAAATATAAAAAGTCAGTTACTTGATTGTAATGAATATGTATTACAAAACCTAAAAATTTGATCCTACAGTCCTTCCTTTTGACTCAGAAAAAATAATTTACTGACAATAAGTGGACCAATATGTAAAAGTGGAATATTATTGAAATTAATGGAGCTGTAACTGGTATAACTAATACTAGTGCTAGACAAAACCAAGAGAATTTGGTGCAATACTATGAGTAAACTGTTGTTTGAAGTGATGCAGCATTTTCAGACTTTTCCAATAGTGAAGATATAAAATTAATAGACCCACAGAAAATTTTATCAGTTTTATGTGAAAAATTGTCATTTAAAGACTGAAAAACTGAGTTAGACTGCTAAGAAGGACAAGTATATTGATGCTGAAGACAAAATCTGTTTGTTTGTTTTAAAAACAGATGTGTTTTACTGAGAAAGGAACAAAATTAAAGGAACAGACTGAGCTGCTTCAAAGCCAATTAATATTTTTTAATGTTGGTTGCCATACCTTGAGAGATGGAGAGAACTATTGAAATATGAGATGAAAGTAAAGACTGATGAGTGATAAAGAGAACATATTACATCATTTTTACTGGAAGAATTTCATATAAAGTAAACATCCAAGGGGAAAATTCTGACTCAACCTCTTCATCAGTGGAAGTCTCCAAGAAGAGCTGAACGTAGAAGTGCTTAGAAACTATTCTGACAAGCAGAACAGAAAATTCTCTATGAGAAGAGAAATCTTCAATTGTCTTGATTACATTTTAGCTCAAAAGTACAATAGCCTACCCACTGTTTGCCCATTAGATACTTTAATTGTACAATGGCAGCACTTTGAATTTACTTTTCTAAAAACATGCCTTTCCACTGATTTTTTTTTTTTTTTAATGTATATATACGTATTATTTATTTTTATGGTTTTGGAAATACATGTTGTAAATTGCCTTAGAGCTCAGTGACATTCGTTGCTCAATATATTTAACACTCAGTTGGTCATTTGTATTGAATGTTTACTGAAGAGCTAAATCATGTATAATTTATATCTCTTACCTTGTCAGTTGAATTGCATTTTGACTGTTCACATATGAAAGGTTATTCATTCATCTAAGTATTTTCAAAAATCTTTCCTTTATATTACACATTGGAAAGCATTTTGGAGGTCAACTTTTTTCTCTCTTTTATTGGATGTACTGATAAAAGGAATAGCTAGGGGAGTAAATAGCACTTTGGGTTTGTTTGGGTTTTTTACTCTTTTTTTTGTCTTTAAATGAGAGCTAGTATTTATTGCACATTTGACTAAAGCATCTGGAAGCATGTGGCAACAGGACAGAATTTCCAATGAAATGAAGAATCATGTTACCATGCTTCCTGAAGAGATAATGCTAAAAAATAAATTAATTACTCAGGTGTGTTGTTAACATTCTAATTCTTCTCCTTCAAAACAACAAGAACTAGTGAAATCTAATGTCATTAATAGATCATATGAATTTAGAATATTGTTTCTTTAGATGTCTTTAAAAATACAGTAAAAGTACTGTGGAGACATACAATCAGAACTTTTTCCAGATCTACAAACCAGAGCTATATTAAGGGACAGATAAAAATGAACCACCATTGAAGCAATTTTGTTGAGCTTGGCCTGGTACAGAATCTTCCATCAAAAAAGAAACTATGAGAAACAAAAGAGAACAAAAAATATGTTGATGGTTGCAGCACCTCCTCTTGAGCCCCAAAGCATCTGTTTCACAGACAATAGATGCTTGGACTTACTCCTCTTGATTATCTTCCTTCCATTTTTCTGTCTGCTACTACAGTCACGCAAAGTGAATGAAAATTGGCTTAGACATTGGCTCTACTGTTCATTTCTCTTCTTTGGCCAGCCATGTGGACAGAATATGGAAGAAGGCCAACAGCATCCTGGCCTGTCATCAGAAATAATGTCACAAGAAAGACCAGCAACTCTGTATTAGTGAGGACAATTCTTGACCACAGCATTCAATTTTGGGGCCACTCACTACAAGAAACAAGTGTGGAGCAGGTTGAGAGAAGGGCCAAAAGCTGGTGAAGAGTGTGGAGAAGAGGTTTTATGAGGACCAGCTGAGGGAACTGGGGTTGCTTAGGCTGGAAGAGAGAAGGCTGAGGGGAGACCTTACTGTTTTCTAGCACTATCTCAAAGATTGTAGCATGGTTGGTGCTGGTCTTTTCTCCCTGGTGCAAAGTAATAGGATGAGAGTGTGGCGATTTTAGGCTATGCCTTTAAAATTTAGTCACAGATTTTGAACAGACAAGAAGAAAAATATAAATAAATCACTATTGGGTGTTAAAACAAAAGATTATTCTAAACAAATTCTTGGGTTTTTTGATTTCTCGGATCAGCTGCCCAAATAGGCTTTCCTTTTCTCTGCCAACCATTCTTTTTCCAGTCCTTTAGCCAACCCCACAGAACATTGGCTACCATCTATGAGTCAGTGCAGAGATAAAGCTTTGGCTATCTCTCACATTCAGCTACATCAAGAGCTAGCTGGACAGCTTTTACCTCTGCAAATTGACTGGATTCTCCTTCTCCATCCTTTGCCTCTGCACCTTGGCATATTGGACTCCACACTGCAGACTTCCATCTTCACTTGTGGCCAACAAGGCAACAAGAACCATCTGTGAACAAAGCATATTTCTTTTCATCATCAGAAAGATCAATGTAAGGAGCATCTTCCTTAACATAAGTTACTTTGTCCTCTGTAGATTTAGTACAGCTAGTGCCTTCAGGCCAGTTTTTGATTACCTCCACCAGATCAGGTCTTTCGAGATTTCCCATTTGAGCTCTCTGTGTTACCACAGCCATCCACTTGGACCATGTGGCATCTGTGGCATGATGTGGTGTAGAACCTTCACCATTGATTATCCAATTCAAAACAGGCAATCTAGGAGCTAGGAGAAGTTGTGACTTGGTTCCAATTACTTCAGAAGCAGCTTTACTCATTCATAGGGAGCTAGAATCTCTTTCTCTGTTGGCGTATGATTTGCCTCTGAGCCTCTGTAGCCTCGTGCGGTTTGAACCATAACTGGGATTTAAGAGCTCAGATGGGGAGGAAAGACTGAGAATCCCTCCCCTGATTCCCCTCCCCCCTCCTCTGGGGAAAAAAAAAAAAAAAAAAAAAAAGAAGAAAAGAAAAAAAAAAAGAAAAAAAGGAAAAAGGAAAAAAAAAAAAGAAAGAAAGAGGGATAAGGAAAAAAAAAAAAAGGAGGAGGTAAATCCACCAAGAAATAATTTGGAGTCAATTTGGAAGTAGAGAGGTAAAATTTTCTTTAAATATATATACACACATAAATATATATCTATATAATGTGCATATATATGTGTGTGTATATATATATATATAAAAAACAATAACAGGAAGGGTTCACAAGGGTAAGAAACAAGGATAGATAGGGAGAATATACAAAACCAACAGTCCTTTGAAGATGCAGCAGGGAGAATGGCCAGGCCTGACCATGTGACAGAGAACCAGGAAGCCAGCAGAAATTTTCTTAGTCCTTTTGTCATGGCAAGGTGGAAGTAAAAGAGAGCAAATGGCTGCAGTGTCTTCCTTTTGATATGCTTGCTGGACAGGGAGGGCAAGTGGAACAGAATAACTCCGTTTCCCAGGGGGAAAAAACCCTCTGGGGAGAGCAAGGCTCTCACAATCCCTTCCCCTCCCTGCTCTCAGGATGGGTGTAACCCATCACAGTCCACCCCTCTGTTCCACTCTCCTATGAGTCATATCATCCAATCGTGACATGCGGTATCAGAATCCTCAAAGCAAGATTTTCTTTATGCCAGCAGTCTGTCCCTCTCTGGTGCTAATCAGTGTAGGTGATGCTTGAACTGGGCAGGGATGTGTAGAAGAATCAGGAACCAGGAAAACTGTCTTTGAAAGGGAAAGGAAAGAAAATCGGGAACAGTCCATTGCTACAGGGAAACAGGAACAGTCTTTTGCTGTGAGGCATCAGGAACAGGTGCAGGTGGGATGATGCAGGAGCTCTCTGAATTGGTGTGCAGTGCAATCATGTTGAGTCCTGCACACTAGGCTGGTATTAAACTGGGAGAGAAAAAACTTGAAACAACTTATAACTATTAGACACTGACTATATTACATTGATCTGTATTGACCCCTCTGAGTTCATCCCCTCTCAGCCAGAGGCATGTTCTGCTGTGGGATACGTTGAATGTTCCCAGTTTCTAACATGACCCAGTACATGTGACCAGGACCCTCAGCAGAATCCACCCCTCAGGTTGGTGTTCCCCCCAACAGCAGCAAGGAAAACCCACACTGACTTCCCCAGCAGGTTTTTCTTACAAATCACAGGAACTCCATCTCCATCCACTGTTTGCAGCATGTCGGACTAGGCAGGACCAGCTTGGTTTGCAGATCCGGTGCTATTCACTAATCAAGTGTCTGAGCTAGGTGTTTTTTCCAGTTCTTAAAGGTTCCACCCTCCCATGGCTTTCAGGGTGGTCTTTAGCAAGCCATTGTAATGTTTAACAGCTGCTGCATGTTATGGTTCTTGAAAAGGATTCCGTTGCCTGATTCAGTCCTCACAAGGGTGCCTTGTCTCTACAGGACATGTCTCTCCAGGCCCACGATGGTCTTGTGGGCAGTGGCATGAGGTACTGGGTAGGTTTCCAGCCACCCTGTACTTGCCTCCACCATGGTCAGTACATGATGTTGCCACTGTGAGACTGAGGAAGGGTGATGTAGTTGATCTACCAGGCCTCTCTGTACTTATATTTTGACCATCTCACCCACAATACCACAAAGTCTTCATGCGCTTACCCTGCTTAATAGCACCACAGGTTTCACACCCATGGATAGCCTGTGAGATGGCGTCCATAGATATGTCCACTGATCTGTCCTGAGCCCACCAGTATGTGGCATCTCTCCTTTGGTGGCCAGAAGTGTCATGGGCCCAGCGAGCCAAGAACAGCTCACCCTTGTGTTCCTAGTCCAAGTCTATCTGGGACATTTTAGCAGCCAAATCTGCTTGGTGGTTGTGCTTGTGTTCCTCAGTGGCTCTGCTCTTGGGAATGTGTGCATCAATGTGTCTCATCTTTATTGGCAGCCTGTCCAGGTGAGCAGTGATGTCTTGCCACAGGTCAGCGGTCCAAATAGGCTTCCCTTTTCTTTGACACCTGTCCTTCCTCCATTCCTTCAGCCACCCCCACAAGGCATTTGCTACCATCAAGAAGTATAGAATAGAATAGAATAGAATAGAATAGAATAGAATAGAATAGAATAGAATAGAATAGAATAGAATAGAATAGAATAGAATAGACCAGACCAGACCAGACCAGGTTGGAAAAGATCTTTGAGATATTGAGTCCAACCCATCACCCAATACTATCTAATCAACCCAACTGTGGCACCAAGTGACCCATCCAGTCTCTTAGTAAACACTTCCAGTGATGGTGACTCCACCACCTCCCTGGGCAGCACATTCCAATCGATAATCACTCTTTCTGTAAAGAATTTCTTCCTAACATCCAGTATAAACTTCTCATGGCACAGCTTGAGACTGTGTCCTCTTGTTCTGGTGCTGGTTGCCTGGGAGAAGAGACCAATTCCCTCCTGTCTACAACCACCCTTCAGGTAGTTGTAGACAGCAATAAGGTCACCCCTGAGCCTCCTCTTCTCCAGGCTAAGCAACCCCAGCTCCCTCAGCCTCTCCTCACAGGGCTGTGCTCCAGACCCCTCCCCAGCTTTGTTGCCCTTCTCTGGACACCTTCCAGCAAGTCAACCTCCTTCCTAAACTGAGGGGCCCAGAACTGGACACAGGACTCAAGGTGTGGCCTAACCAGTGCTGAGTACAGGAGGAGGATGACCTCCCTGCTCCTGTTGGCCACACTGTTCCTGATACAGGACATGATGCCATTGGCCTTCTTGGCCACTTGGGCACACTACTGGCTCACATTCAGCCTACTATCAACCAGTCCCTCTCTGTGTGACTGCTCTCCAGCCACTCTGACCCCAGCCTGTAGCCCTCCATGGGGTTGTTGTGGCCAACGTGTAGAACCCAGCACTTAGATGTGTTAAATCTCATGTCGTTGGACTCTGCCCACCTGTCCGACCTGTCAAGGTCCCTCTGCAGAGCTCTGTTCATCCTGTTTCTGTGTCTTCCTTGTCACTAGAAATTTCTGCATTTGAGTTAGAACTAGCCCTACAATGTCTACGTCTGCTGTATCTAAAAATAGAACACCTATTCGCTACACGTCTCTCAGTGCAGTGCCATTAACAAGAACACAACTATTATCACCAATAGCAGATTCAGACACAGCAAATAAATAATTTTGGAGTCCCAGCTGCTCGCATAACTCTCTGCAACAGGAATGCTGAATTCATATATCCCTGCAGGAACAGTTACAGTCACATTATCCTATCTTTTAAGCCAAAGAAATGCTAGGCAGTGGTCATACAGCATTTTCAGCTTGTATTTAAATCAAAGGAACAATTTATGTGCCAAATATCTTCCTATCTTATCTAACATCAAGGCCATGCACCATGTATATAGAATCACAGTCACAGCATAATATATCAAATGCCACAAAACCCAAAACAGCTTCATTTTGCTTCCCTGGTCTGAGCAGGAATTAATCAATCAGCAATTGCCCCATGTTGAATAGGTGCCAATTATTTTTTAGTGATGTGGTGGGTTGAAGTTTCCCCCCAGCATTAACTGTGCCAGACCAACTCAGTTAGAAGCAAATGAAGTTTTATTTACAAGTAAGAACTATACTCTACAATGGAATGCAATGAATATGTACAAAAAACACAGTATTTACAATATTATACTACAGATATTTACAATTAGCAAACAACACAAAACTCACCCTGGTCAGAGACCAGAAAAGCCATTCCATTACCCTCTCCTACTCCCTGTCCCAAGAGAGAAAAGGAGTGCAGAGAAAGCAGTGATTTAGACTTAACTAAACAGCTCAGCCAAAGCCAGCTGACAAGCACATTTATCTCTCCTGAGCAAAGCAAAACAGCCAGATCAGAAGAGAAGAGAGAATCGTTATGGTGCAGCTCTAGATATTTAGCCAATGAATTTGTTTAGAATAATAATTTCTCTTCCTTTTCACAACCAATAGTGATTTATTCATATGTTTCTACTTTTCTGCTCATAATCTGTAACTAAATTTTAAAGGTATAAATTAAAACGACCTCAGGAGAGGAAATTACCTCAGGTTGCACCAGGGGAGGTTCAGATAAGGTACTAGAAGTAACTCATTCACCAAAGCATTATCGAACACTGGAATAGGCTCCCTAGGGAAGTGGCTCAATTGCAGTCCCTGGAGCTTTTTAAAAGACACAGAGATGTGGTGCTATAGGACACAGTTCAGTATCAGTCTTAGTAGAGTTAGGTTACAGTTGGATTTGATGATCTTAAATATCTTTTCCAACCAAAATTATTCTTTGACTCTGTAACACACACAGGATGTATCTGCTGTTTCCCAGCTATGGTCAAGGTTCCAGTCTGAGGATCAAGCACAATGAGTTACTCCTAAGTCAGTCTATCCTGCATTCCTCTGCAATGGAGGAGTGAAAATAGGGGAGGGAGGAAGATTTGGTTTCGCTGTTGGACATAAGCACAGAGGTCTCCCGCAACAATAAAAGCATGCCAATTCCACATCACTACATAGAATTTTTATGTTCATTGTCCAAGTTTCATTAATATGACTTTAATTTTTATAATTTGAAATTGGAAACTCTAAATATAAGCTTGTTTCTTTGTGAAATATATGAAGTAGAGGAGTTGTTCAACCAAACACGGTAATTGTTCCAGATATGTGTCTAGCAAAACTGTAACAGTGAAGTAACCACTCTTCTCCAGGTTCTTTTTGACTCTAGTTTGACTAGGAAAACATTAATAACTTTGGCTGAAAATTGAGCATGCATTTATCTTTTAATGTGTAAAATATAATCAAGGAAATATTTCCTTACAGTGTAAATCCTTGTCTATGCTATAAGCAAAACCACCCAAAAATGATGTTCTGCAATTGTCTTTCAATGCAATAAACAAAATAATATTTATTCTAAAACCTTTAGCTGCAGTTCAGAACACTAAACTTCAATTTAAACTGAAGATATTATGATTCTGTGTCTTGAACGTGGTTAAATCCTCTGTGATTATTAGGTCTTTTTGAAATAAATGTAGCTGCTTAATAGAAAGGCATACAAACTTTGAATATCAAATCCCTTTCCAAGTTACTTCCAGAATTCATATCAGAAACTGTGCTACAATTTTGCACTACACTAGCTGAGTGTTGGATCATGTTCTTTATTCTACAAGTATTCTTACATATTCATTGTTTGCATGCAAAGATAACCATAGTACATTATATATTCCAAGCATCAAGTTTATAAAAAATCGTTTCTTTTACCACAGATTAAGACACTAAATATGAATTTTGAAGCATTGAAAAACATTAAGATTTTTGTTTTATAAGTGATAATTTGAAGGATCTTTTTCTATTGTCTTTTGCATTATATGGATTTACCGTTACATAGATTGAAACCACAAAAAGTACATTCTTTCACACTGCATAGAACTTTTTATTGCTAAAGATTGAATACTCAATATATAGAATGTTCCCTATGGAATGTTCCCGTCATGTGGATTCAAATTTAGAAAATAAATCTTACTTTTATCTTAAATTCTCTGACAGAATAATATATTATGCTTTTCACAAAGTTTCATTCTGCCCCTTTCTTTTCACTTAGGTGAGAAATTCAGTGGACAATAAAATCTACAAAAAAATCAAAGTAAGATTTCACATATACTTGCTTTCTAAGTGTTCAATGTTACAGATGCAATGTTAGTTATTATTTTTTAAAAGGCCTATGACTCCCTTTCATTCATGTTTTCTGTTATTGACCACATACTTCCTTCAACCTAGCAATATTTAGTGTGTCTGAGAAAATTTATCCCTTCTGAAATTCCAAGTGATCCTTCTAGTCAGGAAAGAAAGCATAATGCTTCATCAGTGGATTGTGTAACAAGCTCTGGTTATCTCCTAAGGGGCAGAAGTGAGATCATAGTTTGGATTTTGCAATGTTGGAATAAAAGAAAGCCTTCTTTCTATGTTGTTATTTCTGATGTGTGCTGTGTATTAAATGGGAACTTAGGGAATGCATTGAATAAGTAACAGCAGTAACAAGAAAGGGTATCAAGTACTTGCAGCCTTTCTGTTTTGTGTGATATTTCATACTAGCTTTTGCACAGTGAATAATACCTGTAAAGGCAAAGTAAGACTGAAAAGCAGTACATGTTTTCTTTTAAGAAATTATTTTACAAACTAGGGCTATAAAAAAAGAAAAATCACATAAATACTTAATACTTTTTCTATGTATTTTGTATTAGGTAATAAGATGTTTAGGTACATATGACCTGTCCTATCTCTTTACAGTATGTAAATCAGGATATTCACTAACCTGGCTATGAAGTAGATCAATCCTGTGGCAGTTTAGGCTGGGTACTTCCTGTTACTGCTACATAAGCTATACCTTCTGTGTCCAGAGGGTCCAGCCCAGTAGGCGGACACAGGAGATAGTGTATTTCATACCCATAAATCCTGTGCCCTATAAATCCATCTGCAAAGTCATTCTTTTCCTCTTTCTTCCCTCTCTGCTCTTGTGGGAGACGATCCCTATCAGGTAATGGTGGGGGAGTATCTCAAGGCCTCTTAAGGCTGTCTAGGCCTAATATCAGGAGGAGAAGTAGGGAGGGGCAGTCCCAGGCCTGGTCAGCCTGAGACTAGCCTAGCAGGGGGTGGGTCTGAAGAATGACCCCTGGGGGTTTTGGATGTACCCTCAGGTGCAGAGATGGGAAATGTTGGGGACCTTTGGGTGTCCTGGAAGGAACTCTGTGTGCTTTGGGGTGTCTTTGTCACTGCTTGTAGTTTCTGTAAAACACTAATTGCTTTTCCATTTAAACTTTCCATCACTTCTGCAATCCATTTGTGTGTGTCATTTTTTTGCCCATCTCAGGGGCAAGGGGGTATATACCTGACTTCAAACCAGGACAAATCCCTAGCAAGAAAACACTTTATGGCTAGTAAAGCATGACAGTAAATGTGTGACTATTTCAGATGTATATTTTATGTATGATAACGTATATGAAATTTGTAGTTATTGATGGTATTATGAAATAGCTAAACTATTTCTGTATTCAAGGGGAGTCTTCAAGTTTAATACATTGACCCATTATGTTTAACATCTTGACAGCAGAGCTGTGGTGAAAAAAAAATTATGTACTCTTCTTGAAATAGAATGCTATTTAGAACAATAAAACTATTGGCTTGATTGTGAAAAAAGACAGAAGAATCCTAAGCTTAACAGCTGACTGGACAGTAAATTGATATATGAAATTAAGCAGATAGCAGATGTGAAGTGATGCTCCCTAAGAAAAACAGTCCTAATATCACAAGGACTCACAATTTGTAGGTGATTAATTTCCAGTCAGAATTAGATAGTTAATCTCAGAAGTAAGTATAGCAAGACTGGTCAAGATAAGGTGCAGAACAAAACAGGATAACCAAAATATTACTATTTTTTTAGAAGTAATGACTATGTATCTAGCATTCTTCAACCCAGATAAACTGAGAAAAGATCAGTCAGAGGTTTAGAGAATAGAATAGAATAGAATAGAATAGAATAGAATAGAATAGAATAGAATAGAATAGAATAGAGTAGAGTAGAGTAGAGTAGAGTGGAATGGAATGGAACGGAACGGAACGGAACGGAACGGAATAGAATAGAATAGAATAGAATAGAATAGAATAGAATAGAATAGAATAGAATAGAGCAGAGCAGGGCAGGGCAGGACAGGGTAGGGTAGGACAGGGCAGGACAGGACAGGACAGGATAGGATAGGATAGGATAGGATAGGATAGGATAGGATAGGATAGGATAGGATGGAAGAGACCAGGTTGGAAGAGACCTTCAAGATCATCGCGTCCAAGCTATCATCCAACAGCATCTAATCAACTAAACCATGACACCAAGCACTGCCGCAAGTTTCCTCCTAAACACCTCCAATGATGGCAAAAAGTGTTTTATATGCATGTGTACATATACATACATACATACATATATTTATATATAAAAATCCTAAAATGTAAATTTATATTATAATCAATAAAAATAGCAAGTTATGAAAGAGCAAAAATAATTAGGAAAACAATACATAAAGAAAAAAATCCAGATCAAGGGAAAAAAAGGTTAAATACCTGATCAATAAAGGAAAATCTTAAAATTCAGAGGTGCTCAAGAGGGGATTGGATGTGGCACTTGGTGCCATGGGCTAGTATGTATGAGGTCTTGGGTGGCAGGTTGGACTTAATGATCTTTGAGATCTTTTCCAACCTTGTTGATTCTATGATTCTATGACTCCACCACCTCCTCAGGCAGCACATTCCAATGGGCAATCACTCTCTCTATAAAGAATTTCTCCCTAACATCCAGTCTAAACCTCCCATGGTGCAGCTTGAGACTGTGTCCTCTTGTTCTGGTGCTCATTGACTGGGAGAAGAGACCAGGCCCCGCCCTGTCTACAACCTCCCTTCTGGTAGTTGTGAAGAGCAAGAAGGTCTCCCCTGCGCCTCCTATTCTCAAAGCTAAGCAACCCCCAGCTCCCCCAGCCTCTCCTCATAGGTCTTGTGTTCCAAACCCCTCACCAACTTCGTTGCCCTTCTCTGCACACGTTCCAACAAGTCAACATCCTTCCTAAAGTGAGGGGCCCAGAACTGGACATAGGACTCAAGGTGTGGCTTAACCAGTGCAGTGTACAGGGGCAGAATGACCTCCTTGATCCTCCTGGCCACACTGTTCCTGATATAGGCCAGGATGCCATTGGCCTTCTTGGCCATCTGGGCACACTATAGGCTTATGTGCAGCCTACTGTCAACCAGTACCCCCAGGTCCCTCTCTGCATGGCCACTGTCCAGCCACTCTGACCCCAGCTCATGTTTGCTGTGTAGAACATAAAATGGAACAATCATTAATTTTTAATTCTGCTGCAAAAACTCTAGTCCAAAATTGGAAAGCAACAAGTGCAAGGTTCAAAATAAATACAGCTGAAAGGGAAGATATCAAGCTTCTTGCAAAAAAAAATTATTGGGTTTTCAAGCTTTTCTGTAGACTCAAGCGAAAGCGAGAAAAAGAAAGAGGAAGAAAAATCCCATACAGCTGTAAATACACTGATCCTCATTCTCATGTCAGAAAATCCCTAAGGTACTGTTATGTAGATACATGCCCAAGGGTATAAACACTGTATACTTGTGCTGTACTTACATTTCTCAAAGTTTTTATTATTAGTGACTCAATACCTCAGGGGAGCTATTGAGTTACAAAGATCTTTGGTCATTCCTGCTTTTATGGTACAGTTTATAGAATACGCTATCAATTGGAAACTGGCATGCAAATACAGTTCATATTTCACTCTCCTTGGTTTTATACAATTTTTTACTTTTGCTCACACTTAACCTTGTATTAATTAGCAATGGTGATACCAGAAGCTCAGAAAAGACTTGCTGCAAAGTATTAAGTTTAAGCAAGATCCATCTTCACTTAGTTTAACTGTGCTGAGTCTTCAAAGAAAGAATAAACTATGTTTTGCATAGGACTCAATGGAGTGAGCTATTCTAATACACCAGAGGCTTAATGGAATGTCAGTGTTTTCCTTTCAGACCTTCTGCACTGAGATGTGTACATCAAGAAGTCTTCACACAATCACACAGTGGAGAATATTTGATAGGAAGAAAAACTGACCATGGGAGAACAAAAGAAGGGTAGATTAACAACAGCTACCTAAGACACCTCTTTGTATCCAAAATTCAACCCATATTTAATTTTTTAATACAAAAATAATTCTTTAGATTTTTCTCTTTACAGAGTATGAAGTAACTGTTTGTTGTTTTTTTTTTTTTTTTTTATGGGGAGACTCTTTTAATTGTTTTTTCTGTGGAAAGAAGTATAAAAAACTCACAGCATTAAAAAGAACCAAAACATATCTTGGTTATCATTTCTATTTTCCCTACTGGCATTAGCTACATAGGTTTCTGTTGTTTTCTGGCTTATGTGGTGACAAAGGACTGATGAGCCCATGCATCATTGTCCAAGGGTTGTGTTTACCTTCATGAGGTGTTACTTAACAGCATCAACCTTGATTAATATTAGGAATTATTTTATAATTTCCTCTTTCTTTCTCTCTGTATCTCTTTATGTTTCAACAAGGAAAGAAAGACTAGAGACAAACACTAGAAGATGATGTCTAGAGCTAATTGACTAGCATATTTAAAGTGGGTTGTGGTTGCTTAGAAACATTTATAGCTTTTAACAGAAGCCTAATTATTAGATAGTCTGCAGGGCAATGTCAGACAATGTGTTTTCACAAGAGCAAGAATCACAGTGAAAGACTGTTTGTGGCTAAATATTAAAGGGAAACCATATTTACAAATAACATTTTAATTTTTAAGTAAAATTAAACAATAATACTAGGCAAATTTCAAATAACCGGTGCAGTAAACTGAAGCTCAATCTCATGATGTCTGTGGTCCAACTTGCTGCTTATTCTGCAAGACTCTCTGTTAATTCCTGAAGTATTTATTTCCCCTCTGTGCCTGATCTTCAGTGCTTGCAATTTAATTATAGTAAAGTGCATATTATGTAGGAAGAAGCTGATTATGGAGATCAAAGGATAGTGAGATGTTTAAAGTGTAATAGCCTTTGATTATATAACATCCGTGAGACAAAAAAGTCTTTCAGTGAGGGAACACTCAAAGTCTGAATTCAGTAAGGACAGAGCAAGAAATATGCCCTACAAAGGAACTGATATCCATTATAAATGACTTATGAAAAATATTTAAAATAAATCTAATGTATAACCAGATAGATTGATCTGATGAAATCTCATTGTCTAGTTACATATCTCAAAACATGTCAATAATGCCCATGAAATAATTTGTTTCAGGATCCCCCATGAAAAAAATGTTCAGTCTCACTAAAGCTTATCTTAAATTTGTTCACAATGCATTGTTGAAATCTCGGGGAACTTTAATTCTCTAAGTAATATCTTTCTACTTCCCTTTTTCACAGCCAGAAATCATAAGAACATTATAGGAAGTCTCAACTATACATCGATTATACAGTGATTTTTATAGGAACTTTCTTACTAGGCTAGTTATTGTACTATTCACAATTTAAAAAAAAACACTCTAGTTGTAGAACATAATAACAGGTATGAAATTCACCACACACACACACACACACACAAAAAAAAAAAAACAAACCCAAACCCAACAGATAAAGAGATAAAGACAAACACAAAAAGAACAAACAAAACCAAACTAAACAAACAAAAAAAAGACATGCAGCATAAATAATTAGTAAGTCACAAGATTCAGTATTAATTATTAATCAAAATACACTGTCAGAGTTTCAAAGTAAATGCAATCATACAAATATAATTCTTCTAACCTTCTTGTGTACCTACCTTGAGAAAACATGAACTATGAAAAATATTTCGTGACATAATGATCAAGACTAAAATTCTCTGATTATTTCTTATGCTTCTCTGGACATAACCATGTTTCTGAGCCCTACAAATTTTAGTGCAACCTTCCCTCTATCACTGCTAACCAGGACTGACTAGGGAGAATATTTAACCATAAAATGAGTGACAATAACTTCACACAAAACTCTGACTAATAAAATGCTGTCATGCAGATAGAGTACACCAGTGAAAAACTAGAATTGAAAACACCATCCAAACTTTTAACTAAATCATTATTTATTGATGTATTATAGCAACAATATTCAGTAGGAAAGATTGTTATTCAAGACTATAGTGTGTCTTTAACAAAACATAAATATTAATTAAAAAATAATGTGAACCTTATTTTCTTTAAATCAAATAATTTTTATTTTATAATTTACTGGAAAGTCATTAAAGAAAACTATTATTGGAAAATATATGCCAGGGACCTCTATTTAAAGGAATTGTTATTAAAAGCATATTACTCCTCTGGACGGAAATAAAGGAAATGGGCATATAACTCTTTTAAGCTTGAGGAGTCATACATCCTTTTTGGTTTTAAAAAAATGATGATTTTTTTGAAAATTAGTTAGGGGTGGTCATAAGGTCACTCACTGGGACATAAACTTCAGAAAATAAAACTAGCTTTATCATTTTAGAGCATTTACTTAGTATCTTCACATTAAGAACTTCATTAACATAGTTCATAGATGTAATAGGTGATTTCCATAACAGAAGTTATTAGGCTCCAATAATTACAGTACTGTGATACCTGGAAGTTGCCAAAGAGGAAAAATTCTTCACATAATTGCTATAATTTTACATAATGTGGTCCTTAATTTGCTACAGTTCAGTGCAGGATTTTTATGCATTATAAGGATGGCATAGTCAAAGATGACAGGAGTTTTTGTTATGATTCTATTGGAGCAGATTAAAACTTTTTGCCCTTTTTTTTTTTTTTACTGAAAAAATAAAAATATATAATAAATAAATAAATAAATAAAAGACAATGGGAAATCAAATGAAGAGTATCTTTACAGTTCACATTAAAATGTTTTAGAAGTGTTCTTAAATTTAATGAATGCTTAGTCATTTTCCTAACTATGAAAAAGTTTGTAAATTAATTACCCTCACAAATACTAAGAGTACAAATGTCTTTGTATAAAATATTTCAGAGTTATTTAGAGATATTCTTACATTGTTGTTTTCCACAACATGAAATAATGGAACTCTCATAGAATGAACTGATAAAAACATATATTTGATGACTACTGTAACAATAAAATTTTAATTATCACTGTTCTCTTAAAATCATGCGGTAGTATTTTTTAGACCTAAAAGTGCACAGTATTTTACTCCCTTTGTCTTTAACTAGATGTTTAATGGAAACACAATATTAAAAATGATTCTGTAAACCATAGCACCATCCTGCAGAAGGGGCATTAGCAATCTCAGACCTTAATATTCACAGAAAGAGATTATTAGTTGGATATTGAGAAAGAAAAGACTTCTGACTGAAAGGCATAGTTTGTGATTTATCATGTTAAAAAATGGTTGCAAAGGACCATTAGGTCAATTAAAATAAGTACACAAAAATGAAAACAAATCACAGATTGTGCCTTTTCTGATGTTATTGATTAGATCATTATACTACATTGAAAATAGTGCGTGAGTATTTACTTAATTAAAACTTCTTTGTATTTGTAGGTTATAGAAAGGCAAAAGAGCTTGTTTCTTCAACCATTGTCACTCTTATTACATGAATATATGAGCATGCATCCAAGGGATGGATCATGCTCTTCACAGATGTTTAAGTTCAAGTGAACTCTTTCCATTTGCATAGAAGTAGAGCTGAATTCCAGGAAGAATAAGAATTGCTGTGATTTTCCTTCATATATGGATGTGTAACTTTCATTACTGGGAATATTTAGATTTGAATTTCACTATTTTTTTCAGTGGGTCAAAGCATGAAAGTAGGTCTGGAGATCTGGAGCTGAATATTTACTCACTTGAGGAGTATAAGCACTGATTGTAGAATTACAAGACAGAATACACAGATTCCAATTAAACAGAAAAGTTACCTTTGTGTTTACTAGAAAGGAAATTAGCTGAGGCTGTGAATCTAAAAATGTTTCTGATAGATTCCATGCCAGTTTCATTAAACCTGTCATTAATATGCTATTTTCTCTTTTTTTGGATAGATAAACTTGTGGGGACTAAATACCAAATTATGGTCAGGACACTAGCAATTAATGTTGTGAGTCCTGTTCTCTTGCTGTGAGCACTCTGTATCTTAATAGCATGTTTAAAGTTTTAGCTTATTGTTTCACCTGGTTGGATACTATTATTGTACTATTTTTTTAACCTGATGTAATAACAGACATTAGTTCATCTGACTTCTCAGCAATCCAACTATTATTAGGCTGCTTAATAACATATATTAACACCGATGTTACTGTTTGTTCATGGAGAGATCTCTTTTTTTTTTTTATTTCCTGTAGCTATGTTGCCCCACTTTTTGTGAAATAAAATGTCCACTGAAGCAAGCTGTGATTCATAAGGTGTACATTACTAAATAACTCTTAAGCAGTGTCTGCTTAATGTAGGAGAGCAGAATTTCAGCCCTGTAAGACAAAACATAGTAGCAAGAGAACAAAAAATATTTGCTCTTTTTAAGGTTTTGTATTTGTTTTGGGGAAAAAGGCTTGGCATCAAATTAATTGAAGAAGAGGGCAGGAATTTATGCTTAGTCATGAATACTGTGTATTCTGAAGTGCTGTAAACATGAAGAGGTTAATGAGTTGCTACTATAGATCAGGTGAAATGTCTTCAGAAAAAGCAAAAAAAAAAAGTATTTAAACCATTAAGAATGACTTGCAGAGACTCCACTTGGAGTGCTATGCAAATCCAAATATGAGAAAAATTGTGCAAAGTCCTCCTATGGGGCACCAGTCAATTTCTACTGAAAATGATTCATTACTAAAATCCACTATTTGGCAATCCAATGTCCAGAGGTCCTACAGATGTAACATATTTATCATCCACACAGAATGTGGAGTACATAAAGACCCTGCTCTACAGTACTGTCATACTAAATTATTCATGTCCCCCTGTCATATGGAATGTTTCCTATGCTCTCACCTTTTGTAATTACTGATGCTAGTACCTCAGGAAGACTTTACTGAATTTAAAAAAAAAATACTATGTTGTTCTAATAATTCATTAAAATACTTACTAAAGTATGTCTGAGAGTGGTGCTTATCTAATTTATCATTAGCTACATAACAGATAAACTCAGTGGATGAGGGATGTGGCTTTAACTTATTTTTTTTAGTTTCAAAAGAGGAAGTTTTCTTAAGTAGATTTTTTTCAATAAAATATCTTCTATAAAAGAAGAGTTCCACATGTAAAGATCTTCTTTTTTTTTTTGTTTTTGCATATCTTGCAGTATTTTACAAACATTTAGCAATAAGAATTTTACATAATAGCTAATTTGAAACTCCTTTATTGTCAGAAAAGTTAACTTTGATGCAAGCAAAGCTTGTTTAAGCAAATAAGATCCTCAGTTTAAAGATTTTTTTATGTTGAATGTCTCACCTTTATCATAGTTATTCCACCTCACATGCACACATTGTTTTACAAAAGAGGATGTAAGATGATGGTAAAAAATAGTCTTCTGATATTAGTTATAATAGTCAAACATTAGATGACTACCACTGTCAGTATGAATGAATAAAAGATTTGAATGTCAATACTTCTGATTATAAACGACAACTTTTTCTGAGACAGGTAAAGTCAGTTATCTTCAACTAAATGGGCAAGTACTTCACAGTGAAATTTGGAAAAAAAATTACATAGGCATGTTCACAGTGCCCAGTGGGTTACACTGTCACATAACTTGCACTGGCTGAAATGTACACTAGGAAGGTCATGATGCAGTGATGTATGGGTGTACTTGCTTAGCTGTAGAAAGCAAAACAGCATGCTTATGCAGCACTGCCCCTAAGATATTGAGCATTCAAAGGTGCCAGGGCTTGTTAGTTTCCAAGGGTTGTGAGCAGGGACATACTGCTTCTAGATGTGAGTTGGCTTCTGTGCAGCTCACATGCTCCCAAGAGCTGCTGTGATCACATTAGGATGGGTGAAGTGGATGCAGGTGTCTTGATTGCTACAGTGTGAGTAGTCATGTTCTTGTAAGACAAAGGGCTCCTTGTACTAGTGCTTAATAAATGCTACGCCACAGCAGAAATGATACTGAACATTGCATTAAAATGATCATTGGAATTTGGTACCAATATAAAATTAAATAAGCACTGAATTTGGAATAACCTTAAATGACATGCAACTAATTATTGGGCTATGAGTTTTCTGTCCAATTAAAAAGTTTGCAGAATTAGATGAAAATTTATAATTGATAGCATTTGCTTATTCATGCCTATGGATCACATTTCCTGCCTCAAAATAACATTTGGAACTATGATTTCATTTAAACATCAAAAATTCTTCACACAATTACAAATTTATAACATGGTTTTATTAAGTTTGGCGGTTCACATAGACGTTGTGTCTTAAAATTGTGCTAGAGAAAGCGTGTCAGAAATTCTACTTCAAAGCTTGTTTAAAAGTAGTTATTCTTAGCCAAGCAGCACACCAGGAAATATCTGAATATCATATCTGAAAACAAAACGCCAAGATACCTGTACTGGAATCTAGTACTTACTCATCTAATTATCTCTGTGGAGTTCAGAAAATAGTAAAAGATTGGAGTCAACATCTACTGTCAAATGTGTGTGCTTGTATACACATTGTAATCCCTCTCCAGTTTTTCTTCTTTGTACTGGGTATAGTTACAAATCTCTTTTGTTGTTGCTTTGTAATCTTTTCTGGTTCAAAATCAATTCCAGGGGAAAAGTGTGGCTCATCTTAGATACTCAGATTTCATTTTAGGTATGAACTTTAGCTCCACACACTAGCTGGCCTTTAAAGGGCAAGACAAATACCCGTAAGTATAAAATGATGCATTTGTATTCTTTTTATACAAACAGAATGACATGTTCTTAAAATCAAAGGTCATTGTTCTTTCCACCAATCTTTTGGCTCTTCTGCAATCAACAAGAAAAGAGTGAGTTGTATTCTCTTACACATTTTTAATTAGATCTAGTAATTTTAGGAGCCTTTACAGGCATATATCATTAGACCATAAGTACTCTGTTCTTTAATTTCCCTGGGATAGACAGTGAAAAACTTATAGGAGAAATAATTTTATGTCAACTTAAAACAAAGTTAATTCATAAGAAGTGGTGGGATAGGATGCTGCTTTTAAACCAATAATTTTTTTTAAATGGATAACATTTTGTTCTCATGTTTTTCTTTCAAGATCCTTTTCAGGAGAGAATAGTAAAGGGAAAAGAATGAAACAAACCAAACAAACCCAAACCAGCACCAACAACCAAAAAAACCCCAATTAAACCAAAACAAAACCAACCAACCAAAAAACAAACAAATTCACACAAAAACCACCAGCAGTGAAAGGAAGCATTAAAAAAAAAAACCAAAAAACCAAAACACGACTGGCAAAGCTTTAGCCTTGTACAAACAGACCAAAATCAAAAGAATCAGCACTTATTGCAAGTACAGGTTTATTCCTACTATTCAGTCAGTCCCATGTGTAAAAAAACCTACTGTTCCTTCCTGCATCTGTGCACATACACACAGTGGACCCAGCAGGACCCAGCAGCTTGCTTCATGTCCAAGACTTCAAAAGCCTTTCAGTGTCTAAATGAACAGAATAAAAATGACCATTTTGTAGTCAACTGTTTAGGCTGAATGTGCACTTAAAAGACAATCCTACTACTTTTTCTGTTATGTAGACAGCTGCATCTGTACAAAATCTCACTGTTCACTGGTGCAAAAGTTTTCATAAGTTCTCTTCTCTTTACCTCTGTTTTCTACTAGTTGCATACCTAGAGAGACATTTCTAATCCAGAAATCATTGTGTTAGAAACAGTCTAGGAAAGGGGCACATACTGGTTCTCATTTCAGCTAAACAAATTGGTGGATTTCTGCCTTTAATACAGAGATTTTAGGTGGTTCAGATCCAATTGTTACTATCCATGCTTGTTAAGCATAGTGGCTTTCATTTATGTGTTCAGAAGTCCTCTCAAACTATGTCCCCATCTGTAGCATAGTTATTCTGGTCCAAGGTCTCCTGTTCCAAAACTTGATAAAGTGAAAATTCCCTGGAGAAGGAGGAAATAGAGATAGCAGAAGACTTTATTAGTGAAATGAGGTCAAAGGGAAACATCAATATCTGGTTCCTTTTTGACAGATTTTGGAGAGAAAAAGAAGACACAAGACACACAATTTGCATATTTTGTTCCTTAGCCCATTCCCCTAAATACATTTATTATTGACACAAATAGTAATGGTTTAAATATTTTTCCAGCAGGATTGTTTAACTGTAATGTTAGTCCTGTAGTTGTATTTGTCAAGATGTACTTTATACAAAAATGGTACTGTAGTGTAAAATTTTTCAGAAGGAAGAGCACAAGATAATTTAAAAAAAATACACATCATATTTCACTCAGTAACTATCAGCATTTATATTAATACTGAGTTTTGTAGAAAATACTTTCACTGTAGTCAAAGTATATCTTTATGCAAACCTAGGCAAGATCCCTTTCAGAGACTTGTCCTGCTTAAACCATATTGTTGCAGGTTAGGTGAATTCCCTGAATGAAAATCTTAAAGACTTAACTCCACAGTACCTTCACATCAATCGTACTATCATATTAAATACAAGTGACCAGGAAGAACAAGAGCATTGTGACAGTAAACAATGTAAAAGGTGAGTTTGAATTAAAACAAACTGCAGTCTAAGGAAAAAAGCAGATGTATTAGATGAACTCTTAAAACCCATTTTCAGTGCTCTATATTTTCTGTTCTTGAATTCGGTAATGCTAGTGATTTATTCATGAGTTCCATAGTCACTACTCTAGTATGTTGTTATGGAGAAGGACAAAAGCAGAGCAGTGCCCCACTCACACAGTAATTATTTATGTAGGAGGAGTTGGAGTTTTAACTATAAACACACTTTATAGGAAGTAGAGGCTGTAATTCCCTAGAGTATATTATTTTTGTTTCCTCATGCATGTTTTGGGGGTTTTTTTGAGACCCTGAAGCCATCTAATAATCCTCTATTCATTATTTCATCTCCCTGAATGCTCTGTTGCAATTTTTGTTTGTGAAGACAATTAGTAATCTGCAACATGCCTCATATCTCTAGTGTATGGTTTTACTATGGTGGGTTGATGCTTGCCACAGAAACATCTAACTAGCACTCATTCTAGTTGTAAAGTAAACTCAATAATTGTCCCATTTTAGACTCCACACAGTAGGATTTAATCTGCAGCAAGGTTTCTTCAGTGCTGGGTGTGCATAAAATACTAATTTCCATAAAATTACCATGAAGGAATTTCTGTGATGCAATGTTAATGAATAATTATGTGAATTCACTTAGTACATTTTAGTCAGAAAACTCCTCGTTAATGAACAAAGATTTACACAAGCATGACCATGCTCTTTCACCTTTTTTTTGTTTTTTTCTTGTCTTTTTGTGGTGGTGGTGGTAGTATTTTAGATGAATGAATGGTTATACTTTTGTTTTTTATAGACTTTACAAAATATCAGTTTCTGACTAATTTCAGTGAACTCTCTCCAGGGCACAAATTAACTACATGTACATAGAATTTAAGATTTAGAGAATGCAGTGATACTAAAGAATCTTCTTTAGTTTGGGTTGTTTTTTTTTAAGCATTATTTTAAATACATTTCATAAGTATTAATTATTTACTTTTTTATGTAGAGATTAGAGGGGGTTTATATTTTTATTTAAAAAGGCATCTCTAAACCAAATATTTATGAGAGAGAACTTTTTCTGATGTTTCCATAAACATTTAAAATAAATCTTAAGCAAAGATTGCCAGAAAATTCAGAAATTTCTTGTGTTGTAAGCCTTCTCTTCTGCAGGCTGAATAACTCCAACTCCCTTAGCCTTTCTTCATAGGGGAGGTATTCCAGCCCTCTGATCACTTTTGCAGCCCTCCTCTCTACTGTTTCTGACAGTTTCATGTCTTGTGCTGGGGAGAGCAGAACTGGATCCACACTCTAGATGGGGTCTCACCAAGAGCTGAGTAGAGAGACAAAGTTACCTCCCTTGACCTCCTGACCATGCTTCTCTTCATGCAGTCCAAGACACAATTAGCTTTCTGGTTTACAAATGCATATTGCTAGTCCATATCTAATTTTTCGTCTACCAATATCATCAATATCCTTCTCTGGGCTGCTCAGCACCCAGTCCCTACTGACACTGGTAATTGTTTTGGCCCAGGTTCAGGACTTTGCACGTAGCCTTGTCAAATTTCATTCAGTTTACACTGGTCTATTTACTAAGTCTACTGAGGTCCCCCTGTATGGCATCCCTTCTGTTCATCTTGGTGTCATCACTCATATATAAAGTGCCACCAAATTTATCAGACACAATTTGCCCTTAGTGAAGCCATACTGACTGTCTTTAATCAGCTTTCTGTCTTCTATTCCAGGAGGATCTGTTCCATGAACTTACCTGGCTAAAAGCTAAGACTAACTGATAGTTCCCAGGTTCCATGGCCTTTGCCCATGAACAGGATGCTTCATGTTGCTGGGAAAGAACACCTCACTGACATTCTCTCCTTGATCAGGCAGCCTTTAGCAAACATCCACCATGAGGCTTCCATTGTTAGTTTGGCTTATGATTTTCACCCATACCTCTAGACCTGTACATTGCTGGTTTTTTTCAGTTACAGCTTTTTGTTTTACCTAGAGAACACTGAATATTTATTTATTTTTACATATAGGGCAACAAACATCCTCACCTTTCCTTTCTTGCCATTTCTGAATACAGAAGGCAACTCCTCTAACTTGTCCTTCCTGAACAGTTTACAGTCATCAACTGCACTGTTCCTATCATGTGGTTTATCCAAAGTTCAGATTATAGCTTTCCATCTGCAGAAGTGACTTGCAACTCTTCCTACTTCTTACTCCTGCCACATGCACTGATGCAGAAATGCTTCTGCCGGAACGTCAACTGTCTCACTTTTTTTGGCAGAAACATTTTGGAAGGTTCAGAGGAATTCCTCAGTGCTCTAGGAGATGCATTTATCTGCCCTGTTGCTTAAGAGTACACAATTGTTGTAGCTTTGGACTCCAGTTCTGAAGATCATCATCTGAAATGTCATTTCAGTAGGTCAACCAATCTACCATAATAAATAAATAATATTAATTTAATACTGCATATCCTGTAGATGTATAACAAGCAGAAAGATTACATTATTGACAATTAACTAATATTTTTAGCAGTCTATTGCTAGTACTATACATCAAATTATATATAATATTTTTGTTTCATGTTATCCAGAAGCATATTTTACTGTGTACATTACTACAGGGATGACATTTTTCAAATTAGAAGATTGCTCTATCTTTATTATACAATGATGCCTCTAAACTCATTAAGTTTTCAGATGACCCTAAATTGAGTGAGAGCACCAGCCTGCTTCAGGGTAGGAATGCTCTGCATTAGGTACAGTCTGGATCGATGAGTTGAAGTCAGTTGTATGAAGTTTAACAAAGGTGGGTGCTTCACTTGGGTCACACCAATCCCCTGCAGAGTTGCGGGCTTGGGGTAGAGTGGCTGGAAAGTTGCCTGGCAGAAAAAGACCTGGTGGTGCTGCTTGATGGCCATCTGAACATGAACTAGCAGTGTGCCCAGCTGTCCAAAAAGACCAAAAGCGTCCTGGTGTGCATCAGGAATTGTGTGGCCAGCACAAGTATGGAAGTTATAGTGCCTCTGTGCTCAGCACTGGTAAGGCTGTGCCTCCAATGCTGTGTTCAGTTTTGAGGCCCTCACTATAAGAAAGACACTGAGATACAAGGGAGTGTCTGAAGAAGGACAGTGAAGCTTGTGAAAGGTCTGAAGAGCAAGTGTTATGAGGAACAGCTGAGAGAGCTGGGATTGTTTAGTCTGGAGCAGAGAAGGCTGAAGGGAGACCTCATTGCACTCTGCAGCTACCTGAAAGGAGGTTGTAGTGAAGTGGGAGTCAGTCTCTTCTCTCTAGTAGCAGGTGATAGAATGAGAGTAAATTACCTGAAATTGTGCCAGCTAAAGGGGAGCTTTAGACTGGATATTAGGGAAATGTCACTACATTAGTGGAGTCACCATCTCTGGAGGTGTTCAAGAAAAGTGTGTATGTGGCAGTTCAGTATGTGGTTTAACAGCTATGGTGGTGTTAGGTTGTACATTTGATTCAATTATTCTATAATTTAAATTTGCAAATTAAATATTAAAAATAAGGAACAAAAGATGGGTGGAAAATATAGTTATGTACCTGGTTAAGCATCAGCTGAGCACAAATTTGAACACAAATCCTCAAGAGACAACAGTGTTTTTCTTTAGGTATCAATCTGATACTGAAAATCCTTATTTCCCGCTTGAACTACAACATCCACAGAAAGGTAAAATGACAGAAATAGTGAAACACTCTAAGAACTGTCCACAGTTCTATTTCTAAAGATTAAGAAGAAATTAATTAAGAAGAACAAGAAGAAATGACCTTTGGAATTTCAGATCTTAAAATGCCAGAGTTCTAAGGTGGAGATTTGTGGCGGGTGGAGATTCATGCCATTTGTTCTGAGGACACCCTCCAACAGCATAGTATCACTGTAGCACACGATTGTCTCGCAAGCTATATTTCTCCTTCATTCTTTCCCTCTCCATAATTCCTAACTCAGGACTTTCTACATGCATAATTGCCAGATGATCTAACAGTTGAGTTCTGTTGTATTCTGCTGTATTAGAGCAAGTGCTGGGCAATCTTTCATTAATTTCTCTAAACTTGGCCCAAATGTTTGGTTTGAATGCAGGACCTGAGCAGTTGTACATTCACTTCACTGGACCATCCTTTGACTTTCCCAAATGTGTTTCTAAGCCTGTTTCCCCATCTTCTCCAGAGGATGCACACACTACCTTGAAATCCTGAAGGTCATTTCCAAGAAGATTAAAGAACAAACTGTTCCAAAACTAAGGCAAGCCTATTTTCAAAAGTTGTATTAGATTTTTCACATCATCAGTGACATCTGACCTGTTCAAAAAGAAGTCGAGTACCCCTTTCATCTGAAGTCATTAGCATTGTCCAACAGTAACTGTGAAATAGTTGACCTAGACATGGCAGACCCAGAAGAGTCAGGTCACAGGTTTACTCACAGAATTTCAGAAATTGTTGTTAGCATCTGCATTTATGTATTGTAGTTTACATTCCCATGTGCATTTCCCCACACAACATTTTTGCTAATTTTAAGGAAGAAGCTGGTAAGGATTTATATCTGACCCTTATAATTTGGCAGAAAAGCGTATTGTTGCTTCATCATTCTTTACTTCTTCATTTGAGTCTTAATTAAAAGCCTGGCATAAAATGGCATGGAGAGCATATCCTGTCAGTGGTGACAGTCTCCTCCTCTACCAGCATTTTTTTTTTCCTCTTCCTTTGCCTGTCAGCAAAGATGTCTAAAAAGAAACCAGTTCTCTCTTTCCAGTGGTTTCCTCCCACCAAATCAATTTTTTCCCCCTTTTTTATCACATCCTTGCTCACTATGCAGAAATGTACAATGTAGTCCATTTTTCTTCCTGGACAACATAGCCACATGCTTAAGAAAATGTGCACAGACAATAGTTCTTCTACAAAAGAACAGTAAAACAATAATCAGGTAGAGAAATTTCATCAGCAGATAAACCAAATAAAAGTACTTGTTCTTTTAGAGCCCCCACAAACCACTTCAATAGGAAACAAGTGCAAATCATCATTTATGATGATGTTACAGGTACAAAAATAATAAAAATATTAAAGTCATAGGTTTTATTTTAAAGTATTAAGTGTCTATCCTTAGATCTAAAACCAGATGACAGAATCAAGCAAGAGTACACAGACAAAATGTGGACTGTCTTGAAAAGAAAAAAAACAAACAAGGTTGAGAAACATATGGTAACACTTAGTCAATAAAGCACTTTGTGAGATGCCATGTTCTCCTTCTCACACAGCACAAAGAGGTGCGCTGCTTTGCATTTATCTATGCGGTCTGACGCAAATGCAAAGAGTGCTCCAGCACCATGGTACAAAAATTACTGTAACTGACATTTCAATTGCTCTTGGCCTTTTTCTTTATATCCATTGACATGGCAGGACCTGCTTAATATTTCTTCCCACACAAAACCTGTTGTCCTTGAAGATGTAAATGTATAAAGTCATGAAGCAAGTAGATAAGTCTGGTTTTCTAATTCTTAGATGATATACAGTAACCAACATGTAAATGGCAACCTGTTCAGGAAATACAGATCTTACGGCAAGAGATGCTGGCAACCACTCAGCCCCTGCTCTGCAGTGGTGTTTTACTGAAGGGTGTCTGGCACTAGTCAAGGCTTTGTGAGCCAAAGCATCAAGCTCCATGCTCAGATTCATCAGCCAGAACATCAAGGAGTAGGAAAGACTGCCAACCATTTCCAGTAATGTGGTTGTGCTATTGGCTTTACCCAGCAATAATATGTGAAATGTGTGAGGATCATGCTCTGTGGCAGGCCACTTAGACCAAGTGACAACAGTGATAAAATTCATTTGGTGCTACACACTACTAGTTGGTGACTTGCAGGGCATGAAAGAGGCTTATTTCCCTTGGTGCAGAACCTAGATATGTTAGCAAGATACAGGGGGACATGCAACAAGTAAGTGTATATGTCCTATGAACAATGCTGTTATATAGAGCAACCTCTTGAGAACTAAGCATCTATATCTATGGCAAACAAAAGCACGAACAGGTTGGACTGGATGATCTTTGAGGTCTCTTCCAACCTTGGTGATACTGTGATATTCTGATACTGTGAACCACACAGAAAAGTTCAGAAAGGACATCCCCCCCAGACTGTGATATTTGCTGTCAGTTTGGCTTAACTGAATTGTGAGGTGAGGTATGGGACATTTGAATGTTGCTGACTTTTGTGTTTTTACTGAGATATAATTCTCCGTATTCAGTAGATTAATATTGGTTGTCTGTCCAATCAGAAAAATCAGTAAGTTCATAAACTCAGATTCATACCTAATGCTAGTGGTTCAACAGCTGTAACTATGATTCTCCTAATCAGTAAGCCTCTGAATTTAGTCATGTGAGTTCTGGCTTTCTGTGGGGAGATGGGGGGTGGGGGATGTTCCTAATTTGAAAGAGTATAAATAGTGAAACATAAAGACTATTGGACTCTGCAATAATAGAATGCAGTCAAGAAAATGAAATATTACAAATTCTTTTCTCTGTAAGAGTTATTTGGTTGATTCTTACGTTATCCAGGAATCATTTATTACCATAACTTTAAATGGAACTGAAATATACAGAGTAGGAATATGTTTTAGAAATAAGGCTGAGACAAAGTCTCTATAAAGCTGAGGCTACAGTTATACTCAAGAAAACACAGACCTGTGCTACAGTAATTTCCGGCTCTATGGTTTTCTGTCCTGTTTCTTTTTAGACTTAGTGTCATGGACTAATATTAATTTTTAATATATATCTAGGTTTAAACCACTCCATCTCTCCCTAAATTGCACTTTGTACTCTATTGGTGAAATAAAATGAGTTTCTGGTTTGAATGAATGACTCTACCTTTCAATTATTGAATAGGGAGTATGCTGAAGTCTGGTTTTCAGGCATTTTTTTATGGGTCTTTTTCTATCTCAGCCTAGGTGATTCAGCTAAACTGAAATCTAGAGTGAAACATGCTCACATTTCTGAAGAATTAACTACTATATTCCAGTTGAACATTTTCTTCACTTCTTTCTTGCCCATTCTAAAGGTGAACCACCTAGTCTAAACAGCTTGAACATTCTCTGTAGTCTTAACTGGCATCTTCTGGTAAGTATGGGCCTAGTCAATATTCAGTCTGTTCAATGAGATCTTAGAAAATAATTGAACTGGAGTCTGGCACATAACATAATTCAAACTCATTAGATTCTTGTATCATGACCATTTTCACCATTTGATTCATACAATAAAACTATATATTAAAGGCATGTGCATTATGAAACAGCAGATCAATTTAATGCCCCAGAAAACTTAGATTTCACAGTACCATGCCTTCAAAACAGAGTAAAGCCAACACTTGGAGAGGTGAAAGCTTGACAATGCTTCTGCTGTTACAGAAAATTGCTGAGCATGTGGGAATTCAGTCCATATATAAATATTACATACCTCAAAACTCTATGTAAACACCAGAAAGGATGCAATTTAAATTAACAAAAATCAAGGATTTATATGTTAAGAAAGACACAACCTGGCTCACAATGCTATGAACAGGAGGATTAGCTACGGACAATCTTAAATATGTATATTCTAAGGTTTGGGGGTTTTTTGGGGTGGTGTTTTTATTGTTTTGTTTTGTTTTGAGTCTGTCATGTCCTTCATGCTACTTAAAGATAGTTTAAAGTATTTAATTTCCTTGGTGGTTTCCTTAAAGTAAATCTTTCATGGAAGTATTGTATTATTTATCTGAAGCTAGTCTCACAAACTAGTCTTTTGGATGCATATGAAAGAAGGCATACTTTTTAAACCTGACTTTTATTAAATCATAATTCATTTGAATTCTCATTTGCTCACTTTTTGAGCAAATCATCATGTATATTAAAAAGACAATGTGTGTATTACTAATATAAAGGCATTTATCCTTTTGAATCAGATCTTATTATGACATGGATTACTGCTTAAGTATCTTTCATTTATGAATCTGAATGGACATTTTTGCATGTAAGTGCTGCATGTTTTCTGATAACCAAAAAAAGCCACTGACTAAAGACATAGCTAATATGTCTTCAAATACACATATAACATACACATATAACATACACATGTTTGACAGATGGGCAAAGTATCCATTTACTGGACTTTTTTCTTGGTAAAGGAATAGCAATCTGACTGTCCTACTTCTCTCAATAGATGCTTCCTCTTGGCTTATCTTTATAAATAATTACCTTTGCCATTAGAAGTATAACTTCATATGAGAAAATGAACTTTACAATTCAGCAGTCTTAGAAGACAGTATTAAAAAAAATAATTTAAAAAATAACATTTTAAGGGAAAATGCAAGCTGAGAAAGCATTTATTTGTCAAGCAATCCTGAAAGCATTCTAATTAACTTTGTATTTTATCTTGATGGACTGAGGACTCATTCCTGATTACACAGTGTCATAAATTTTTAGTCAGTATTTTCAGTAAGAAATAACTCCAGGAACTGTAGACCTTCATATTGAGTTACTTATATGTTTTACCGTAAAATCTTGTTTCTGTTGTTTTGGCTACCTCCTGGCTATTCTTCTTCCTTCATATGTATTTTCTGTTGCTCTTCTCTTTGAACATCTAAAGACCCTCTCCTCTAATCTATTCAAAAAAGCCAGGCAAGAAGGAATGAGGCAAATTATTATTCTTACTCTTGTTAAAGACTACCATTCTTCATAATGTAAAGAGGAAAAATGGAGGTTGAAACTTTATTTCTGACCTTTATACAGCTGAGAAATTGATGGTAATGTAATGTTGGTGTCAGCCCTTCATTTTTTCACTGGACAGCAGCTATTATGGCTGGCTGTGTTAATTCTTGCACAGGTATGACAAAATCCTGAGTCAAGCAAAGCAGAGGTTTCAGGGAGACTTTCCTTCCTTAGAAAAAGGAAAGGCAGGGCTCGCAAATATCAAATTACTCCCAACTGTGGAAGTGCTAGTTTGCCCTTTTCTTACATATCTGGTTCCTCTCTGTACTGCTTCTTATCCCGCTGCTCTCCTCTATTCTCATCTTATATTGAAATATTTTTACCACTGTCACTTACTCCAGTATTCCCCTTCTTTCACACCACATTTCAGTGTTAACTAAGCCTTTCATTTTATTCTCACCACTATCTTACCCCTCTCAGGTCTACCTCTCTTTGCTTTGCCTCCCACACAGCCTGAGTACAAGCAAAAAGACAATGAGAGCTTTTATGAGGCATCTTTTCTCTTCATACCATTACTCCCCTACAGGCTTAGACAGCGGATGGTGTATTTGGAAAATTGGACTACGAAGTTCTAAAAGTGAGACCTCATGATCAAGGAGCACAGATTTTTTCCCATCCTTATAAGCTAGTCAACTTGACTAATTTCCAGAAGAAAAGTCAAAGAAATTTCAACACAAAGAGAATCCTTTGCCAACCTTTGATTCTTGTTCTGAAACACAAGCAAGATACAGATAATAGTAGTGGGTTTGGTCTTTTTTAATCTTCTTTAAAACAAAGTAGAAAGCATGTTTGATTGCACATCACATGGTTTATAGTGAACACGTACTGAAAATCATGACTGTAGTATGAAATTCATATGAATTTATTTACATTGTTTCCATAACATTAATAATGAGCAACAGTGATTACAATGATACAATATGTAAAAATATATATTTACCATTTCAAATCTTGTATAAAAGCTTTTTAATAGAATTTTTAACACAATTTTAGAAAAGGACTCATACATGATGCATCACTTTTACTAAAGGGGATGTATAAAGGATGAAATAAAGATGAGATTCACCAGAAAATAGCTTTCTGACATCATCTGGTTTCTTTCATTCCCTGAGGACCTGTATTTACGCAGAGGGAAAAGGGTTCCAGGAAGGGAGTTGGCAGGTCTCAAATACAGGACTTTAAATTAGATTTGAAGGGGGAAGAGGCTGAAACCAAACCCTGCAGACAGGAGTCTGGGGGTGGTAATCTGGAGTCGGAGGTGAAACCAGCAGCTCAGCTGCAGTACATGGACACTAAGGCACACAGTATGGGTAACAAACAAGAGGAGCTGGAAGCTTTGTTCCAGCAGGAAAGTTATGATGTAGTTGCCATCACAGAAACATTGTGGGATGACTCACATGACTGGAACACTTAACTGATGGCTACAGGCACTTCAGGAGAGACAGGTAAGGGAGAAGGGGTGGGGGTGTAGCCCTGTACATCAGGGAGGCTCTAGATGCCATGGAACTAGAGATTAAGGATGATCAAGTGGTGTGGGTGAAAATTAGAGGGAAGGCCAACAAGGCTGACATCCTTGTTGGAGTCTGTTATAGACCACATAACCAAGATAAAGAGGTTGATGAACTATTCTATAGGCAGCTAGAAGCTGTCCCAAGATCACCAGACTTTGTTCCTATGGGCAATTTTAACTTGCCAGATATCTGCTGGGAACTTAGAACAGCAGAGAGAAGGCACTCTAGAAGGTTCTTAGATTGTATGGAGGATAGCTTCTTATCCCAGGTGCTGTGTTACCCTACCAGGGATAGGGCTTTGCTTAACCTTCTTTTTACCAATAGAGAAGGGCTGGTGAGAGACGTGGTGGTTGGAGGTTGTTTGGGGTCCAGCAATCATGAGATAATTGAGTTTTCAATTATCAAACTAAGAGGGGCAGCAACAAAACCTGCACTCTGGACTTCCGGAGGGCAGACTTCAGGTTACTCAAGGAACTAACTCAGAAGATAGGTTGTCTTCCATACAGCTGGCCTCCTGAGCTGGCAGATAGAGTCAGGGAGCAGTAAGGTTCCCCTATGATCCAGGAGGAAACAGTTTGAGACCTGCTGAGATGCTTGGATCCTCACAAGACCATGGGACCAAATGGGATCCATCCTAGGGTGATGAGAGAGCTGGCAGATGAGCTGGCCAAGCTGCTCTTCATCATTTTTCAACAGTTCTGTCTCACTGGAGAGGTCCCAGATGACTGGAAGCTGGCCAACGTCACACCCATCCACAAGAAGGGCTGGTTGGATGAGCCAGGGAATTACAGACCAAGGGATCAGGCCCAGCCAGCATGGAGGAGGCTCAGGGGTGACCTCATTGCCCTCTACAACTACCTGAACAGTGGTTGTAGCCAGGAGGGGGTTGGCCTCTTCTCCCAGGCAACCAGCACCAGAACAAGGGGACACAGTCTCAAGCTGAGCCAGAGGAGGTTCAGACTCGAGGTGAGGAGGAAGTTCTTCACCGAGCGAGTCATTCGGCATTGGAACGGGTTGCCCAGGGAGGTGGTTGAGTCATCGACCCTGGAGGCGTTCAAGGGGAGATTGGACGTGGCACTTGGTGCCATGGTCTAGGCATGGGGTCTGTGTTGATAGGTTGGACTCGATGATCCCCGAGGTCCTTTCCAACCTAAGTGATACTGTGATACTGTGATACTGTGATACTGTGATTCAGGAAGGGCAGGTGTGGTGAAGAGGTTATTAAATTTATTAATATGAATTTATTAATATGAATTTATTAATATGAATTTATTAATATGACCCCAGCGCGTGGCTGAAGAGAGAGGAGGCAGCTTGAGCAGCGCAGCTCTGGGAGTTTGGCTTTTGGCTTTGATTCCCTTGCTTTTCAGGCGGTAAGGGGCTGGTGGCTCGGGACTTCCCCGAAGGGAGGAGGAGGGGCAGGGGGCTCAGATTGCCTACCTGCCGGAGGGCAGTGACGTAGCTGGGGGAGGGGTTGCCGCGGAGACCGCGCGCAAACCAAACAGACCCCAGCGCGTGGTTGAAGAGAGAGGAGGCAGCTTGAGCAGCGCAGCTCTGGGAGTTTGGCTTTTGGCTTTGATTCCCTTGCTTTTCAGGCGGTAAGGGGCTGGTGGCTCGGGACTTCCCCGAAGGGAGGAGGAGGGGCAGGGGGCTCAGATTGCCTACCTGCCGGAGGGCAGTGACGTAGCTGGGGGAGGGGTTGCCGTGGAGACCGCGCGCAAACCAAACAGACCCCAGCGCGTGGTTGAAGAGAGAGGAGGCAGCTTGAGCAGCGCAGCTCTGGGAGTTTGGCTTTTGGCTTTGATTCCCTTGCTTTTCAGGCGGTAAGGGGCTGGTGGCTCGGGACTTCCCCGAAGGGAGGAGGAGGGGCAGGGGGCTCAGATTGCCTACCTGCCGGAGGGCAGTGACGTAGCTGGGGGAGGGGCTGCCGCGGAGACCGCGCGCAAACCAAACAGACCCCAGCGCGTGGCTGAAGAGAGAGGAGGCAGCTTGAGCAGCGCAGCTCTGGGAGTTTGGCTTTTGGCTTTGATTCCCTTGCTTTTCAGGCAGTAAGGGGCTGGTGGCTCGGGACTTCCCGAAGGGAGGAGGAGGGGCAGGGGGCTCAGATTGCCTACCTGCCGGAGGGCAGTGACGTAGCTGGGGGAGGGGTTGCCGCGGAGACTGCGCGCAAACCAAACAGACCCCAGCGCGTGGCTGAAGAGAGAGGAGGCAGCTTGAGCAGCGCAGCTCGGCTTCTCACCGACAGGGGGAAAAAAAAAAAAAAAAAAAAAGCCGGGTGGAGAGGGTGGTTACTGCAAGATGGTCACCACTAGAGCAAAGGCTAGCAGAAGGACAGTGGGCACCCAAACAGAGACCACTCACAAGCATGCAGATGTTCAGGTAGGTGGCTGCAGTGAGTGCTGGAGCCTGGCACTCGATATGGAGGCTGGAGGGAGCAGCTGTTTCAGGTGTGAGCAGGTCAGTGATCTGATGAGCATGGTGGTCAAACTAAAAGAAGAGGTGGAAAGGCTAAGAGCTAGAAGAGATGGTAAGCAGAAAATTGACGATTCCCATAACGTAATCTCTTCTAAACCAGAACAGGGGGTAACACTTAGGGGAACAGGGAGTTTGATACCTCCCCAGAAGCAAGATTCTCAACCTCCCTGTAGTAACCCACATGAGCAGGGCCAATGGGAACAGGTCTCTGCCCGACGGAAGAAGTGCAAACACAGGAAGTCTGCTCCTGTGAGCAGCACACTGCCTCCAGTGCAGTTACAGAACAGGTATGAGGCTCTGCAGGAGGAACAGGTCATTGGGGAGGCTGAGGACTCAAGAAGGTCAGAAGCTGTACCAATGACAGGTTGCCTCAGGCCAGCCATCAAAACTTACCCAGAAAAGAAACCTCGCAGGGTCATCGTCATAGGAGACTCCCTACTGAGGGGAACAGAGGGCCCAATATGCAGACCAGACCAATTTCATAGAACGGTCAGCTGCCTCCCTGGTGCCCAAGTAAAAGACGTTGTAGACAGAATTCCCAACCTCGTGAGTCCTTCAGACTACTACCCACTGCTGGTCTTTCAGGTGGGCAGTGACGATGTAACAATGAGAGGCTCACAATCTATTAAAAAAGACTTCAGAACTTTAGGGCAAATGCTAAAGGCATCAGGGGCTCAAGTCGTGTTCTCAGCCATCCCTCTAACGTCAGCAATGGATGAGGACACACTGAGGAAGGGCCGACAGATCAATTCATGGCTCAGGGGCTGGTGCCATCGACAGGGCTTTGGGTTCCACAATCATGGATTGGTTTTCAAGGCACCTGAGCTGAAAACAACTCATGGGACACACTTGTCCCAGAGGGGGATAAGAATCCTGGGGCAGGAATTGGCAGGGCTCATTGATAGGGCTTTAAACTAGATTTGAAGGGGGAAGGGGTTAAGAGTCTCCTGCTGGCTGGTGACAAACAGAGGGGCAGCTCACCAGCAGTAGAGAGAAGGAGAGATGGTAAGGGCTCTCAACTTGCTGCCCTGAGGCAAGCCACGAATGATCCACCAGGACATTCTGTGGAAACCGAGGGGATTTGGCACAAGAGGAGGGCAGGGCCAGCCCAGCTGAAGTGCTTCTATGCGAATGCGCGCAGCTTGGGCAACAAACAGGATGAGTTAAGGGCCACTGTGCTGCTGGGATGCCACGACATAGTGGCTGTTACTGAAACTTGGTGGGATGAATCCCATGACTGGAATGTAGGCATAGATGGATATAAACTCTTTAGGAAGGATAGGCAGGGAAGGAGAGGAGGAGGTGTTGCCCTCTATGTCAGTAACCAGTTGGAATCAGTGGAGCTCCAACTGGGGAGGGATGATGAGCTAGTTGAGAGTGTGTGGGTTAAAATTAAAGGCAGGACAGGGGAAGGAGATATTACTGTGGGGGTCTCCTACAGGCCACCTGACCAGCAGATCCAAGCAGATGAGGCCCTCCATAGGCAAATAGAAGCGGCTTCCAGGTCACAAGCCCTGGTCCTCATGGGTGATTTCAACCACCCGGACATCTGCTGGAGGGACAACACAGCAAGGCACCAGCAATCCAGGATGTTCCTGGACTGCATAGAAGACAACTTCCTCCTCCAAATGGTAGAGGAACCAACAAGAAATGGTGCTATGCTGGACCTTGTTCTCACCAACAGGGAAGGGCTGGTAAGCAATGTGAGGCTCAGAGACGGCCTTGGCTGCAGTGACCATGAAGCAGTTGAATTTAACATCCTCAGGGCAATCAGGAGGAAGTATTCCAAGCTCATGACCCTAGACTTTAGGCGTGCAGATTTTGATCGCTTCAGGGATCTGCTAGCCAAAGTGTCGTGGGACAAAGCCCTGGAGGGAAGAGGGACCCAGGACAGCTGGTCAATATTCAAGGACCACCTCCTCTGTGTCCAGGAGCTCTGTGTACCAACAAAGAGAAAAGCAGGTAAGAATGCCAGGAGGCCTGCCTGGATGGGCAAGGAGCTACTGGACACACTATTACTTAAAAGGAAGCTCTACAGGAAGTGGAGAGAAGGACAGGTAGAACAGGGGGAATATAAGGAAGCTGCCCGAGCAGCAAGAGTCCTGGTTAGGAAAGCCAAAGCAGAGTTTGAATTGAATCTAGCCAGGAGATTAGAGGGAACACTAAGAACTTTTACAGGTATATTAATGGGAAGAAGAAGACTAGGGAAGGTGTGGGCCCCCAGAAAGGAAAATGGTGACATGGTCACAAGTGATGAGGAAAAGGCTGAGGTACTTAATAACTTCTTTACCTCAGTCTTCACTGCAAGGGCCTCTAGCCACACTCCTGACGTTATGGAAGTCAAAGCCAGGGACGGGAGGAAGAACTGCCCATTGTAAGTGCAGATCAGGTTGGTGATCATCTGAAGAACCTGAAAGTGTTCAAGTCCATGGGACCCGACGGGATACACCCACGGGTACTGAGAGAACTGGCAGATGAGGTTGCTAAACCCCTCTCTATTATATTTCAAAAGTCATGGCAATCTGGTGAAGTCCCCACGGACTGGAAAAGGGGAAACATTGCCCCATCTTCAAAAAGGGTAAGAAGGAGGAACCAGGGAACTACAGGCCAGTCAGTCTCACCTCTGTGCCTGGAAAGATCATGGAGCAGATCCTCCTGGAGGCACTACTCGCTCAAAAGAATAGTGAAGAGGTGATTGGGAACAGTCAGCATGGCTTTGCCAAGGGCAAATCCTGCCTGACCAACCTGGTGGCCTTCTATGAGCAGGTGACAACATTAATAGATGAGGGGCGAGCAACTGATGTCATTTACCTGGACCTGAGCAAAGCCTTCGACGCTGTCCCGCACCACATCCTGGTCTCCAAACTGGTGACACATGGGTTTGATGGATGGACCACTAGATGGATAAGGAACTGGCTTGATGACCACACCCAAAGAGTGGCTGTCAATGGGTCCATGTCCCAGTAGAGGCCAGTGACAAGCGGAGTCCCTCAGGGATCAGTCCTGGGACCTGTCTTGTTCAACATCTTTGTGGGTGACATGGACAGTGGTATTGTGTTCACCCTCAGCAAGTTTGCTGATGACACCAAGCTGTGTGGTGCAGCAGACACGCTGGAGGGAAGGGAGGCCATCCAGAGGGACCTGGACAGGCTGGAGAGGTGGGCACAAGCCAACCTCATGAAGTTCAATAAGAGCAAGTGCAGGGTCCTGCATCTGGGTCGAGGCAATCCCAGGCACAAATACAGGCTGGGCAGTGACTGGCTGGAAAGTAGCCCTGAGGAGAGAGACTTGGGGGTACTGGTGGACAAAAAGCTCAACATGAGCTCTCAATGTGCACTTGCAGCCCGCAAGGCCAATCAGATCCTGGGCTGCATCAGGAGAAGTGTGGCTAGCAGGTCGAGGGAGGTGATCCTCCCCCTCTACTCAGCCCTGGTGAGACCCCATCTGGAGTACTGTGTCCAGTTCTGGATCCCCTATTACAAGAGGGATGTGGAGGTGCTGGAACGTGTCCAGAGAAGGGCCACGAGGATGATCAGAGGGCTGGAGCACCTCTCCTATGAGAGCAGACTGAAGGAGTTGGGGCTGTTCAGTCTGCAGAAGAGAAGGCTCCGAGGTGACCTAATTGTGGCCTTCCAGTATCTGAAGGGGGCCTACAGGAAGGCTGGGGAAGGACTTCTGAGGATCTCAGGTAGTGATAGGACTAGGGGGAATGGAATGAAGCTGGAGGTGGGGAGATTCAGGCTAGATGTGAGGAGGAGGTTCTTCACCATGAGAGTGGTGAGACCCTGGAATGGGTTGTCCAGGGAGGTGGTCGAGGCCCCGTCCCTGGGGGTGTTTAAGCCCAGGCTGGATGAGGCTCTGTCCAGCCTGATCTAGTGTGGGGTTTCCCTGCCCATGGCAGGGGGGTTGGAACTAGATGATCCTTGTGGTCCCTTCCAACCCTGACTGATACTATGATACTATGATACTATGACTGGTTCCTAGTCAAGTTGGGACGGCGGTGTTAGGTTATTGTCTCCTCTCTTCACAACAGGGAAGAGGGAATAGTGGAACCTGGGCTTAGCACAGAAGCAGGTTCCCTTCAGGACTCGGCTGATTCCCTCCAGACAACAGGGATTGGTCCTGGTCAGGGTCGGCCCATGGGGTTGGCTCGTGTGACAGGGCGGGGCGACGGTTGCCGGTAGGCGGGCTCAGAGGACGCAGCAGCAAGCAAAGCTACAGGGTCAGCCCAACCACAGAGATTCTCGGGGCTGATGCATACAGCCTCTGGGAGAGAATACGGCTGTGTTAGGTGGCAGATTCTCTTTTACTGGGCTTGAATGAGCAGGGGGACTCTCGGAGTGGTCCCGGGTTCGGTGCAGTATAGGTACGAACAGTGCCTTGGTCTTCCCTGAGGTTCACAGGGCTCAGAGCAGCACAAGTGGTGGCTCCTCTCCCGCTACAGCGGGGCTAGGCATACGTGGACTCGGTATTGATCAAGTCCCTTCTCCCCGGCAACTGGGCAGATCTTACCCTCGGGGGTTGGTCCAGTCATCCAGTGGCACAGTGGGCTCTCCTGGTCAGTATGACTGTCTGTAGCGACGCTGGGCTGCTCAGCGTCCTCCCTCCGTGCTTCTCACGATGCAGAGGCTTTCAGTATGCGTGCATGTATAATAGAAGCTAACAACAATAAGCTCAATGGCAAAGGCTGCAGCTCAAGAGTTGCTCTCTCAAGCAAGCACAAAGTAAAAGAGGGGGCAACTTGTTTACCAACTGGGGTGATACTTATAGATTCCTCAAGGCTGAGCTTGACCAATGGGCACTCTCATAAACAACTGGCTTCAGCCTATAGAAAGCGTGAAGCTAGAATTATGTCCATACTTGGTGTCAGCGCGAGCACTGCATGCGCTGGGTGCGTGCTGGCCTGGCTGATATCTTGGATTTTGTCTTCCTCCTGGAGGAGGGGGAACTTGTCTACATGCTGGGACAAGAATTAGTATCTGGGCATAATGTGCCTTCACTACAGCAGGTCCTGCCTGACCAACCTTTATTAGAATAAACCTTTATTAGAATAAACCAAACCAGGTTGGAAGAGACCTTCAAGATCATCGCGTCCAACCCATCAACCAATCCAACCCACCCAAACAGCTAACCCATGGCACCAAGAACCCCATCAATCTCCTTCTGAACACCTTCAATGAAGGCGACTCCACCACCTCCCCGGGCAACCTATTCCATAGCACAATCACTCTTTCTGTATAGAACTTCTTCCTAACATCCAACCTGAACCTCCCCTGGCACAGCCTGAGACTGTGTCCTCTTGTTCTGGTACTGGGTGCCTGGGAGAAGAGACCATCATCAGCCTGTCTACAACCTGCCTTCAGGTAGTTGTAGAGAGTGATAAGGTCACCCCTGAGTCTCCTCTTCTCCAGGCTGAGCAACCCCAGCTCCCTCAGCCTCTCCTCATAGGGCTTATGTTCCAAACCCCTCACCAACTTTGTTGCTGGACTCGTTCCACCAAGTCAACATGCTTCCTAAACTGAGGGACCCAGAACTGGACACAGTACTAGAGGTGTGGCCTAACCAGTGCAGTGCTCCTGCTGGCCACACTGTTCTTGATGCAGGCCAGGATACCATTGGACTTCTTGGCTGCCTGGGCACACTGCAGGCTCATGTTCAGCCTACCATCAACCAGCACCTCTCTGCCTGGCTGCTCTCCAGCCACTCTGACCCCAGCCTGTAGCACTGCATGGGGTTGTTGTGGCCAATGTGCAGAACCCGGCACTTGGATGTGTTAAATCTCATGCCGTTGGATTCTGCCCACCTGTCCAGCCTGTCGAGGTCCCTCTGCAGAGCCTCTCTACCCTCCAGCAGATCAACTCTTGCCCCCAGCTTGGTGTCGTCAGCAAACTTACTGATGATAGACTCAATGCCCTCATCCAGATCATCAATAAAGATGTTAAAGAGCACAGGGCCCAGCACTGATCCTTGGGGCACACCACTAGTGACTGGCTGCCAGCTGGATGTGGCACCATTCACCACCACTCTCTGGGCTCGACCATCCATCCAGTTCCTAACCCATCGCAGTGTGCTCCCGTCCAAGCCATGGGCTGACAGCTTGGCCAGGAGTTTGCTATGGGGGACGGTGTCAAAGGCCTTGCTGAGGTCCAGGTAGACTACATCCACAGGCCTGCCCACATCCACCAGGCAGGTCACCTGATCACAGAAGGAGATCAGGTTGGTCAGGCAGGACCTGCCCTTCCTAAATCCATGCTGCCTAGGACTGATCCCTTGGCCATCCTGTAAGTGCTGTGTGATTGCACTCAGGATGACCTGTTCCATGATCTTGCCTGGCACTGAGGTCAGGCTGACAGGCCTGGAATTCCCTGGCTCATCCATTCTTGTGGATGGGCACAACTTTGGCCAGCTTCCAGTCCTCTGGGACCTCGCCAGTGAGCCAGGACTGCTGGAAAATGATGGAGAGTGGCTTGGCCAGTTCATCTGCCAGCTCTCTCAGCACCCTAGGATGAATCCCATCTGGTCCCATGGACTTGTGGGGATCCCAGCTGCTAAGGAGAGTTCCAACCATGTCCTCATGGAACATAGGGAAACTATGCAGCTCCCTGGCTCCTTCTGCCAGCTCTGCAGGCCAGCTGTCAGGAAGACGTTCTGCCCTTCTAGTAAAAATTGAGGCAAAGAAGGTGTTAAGTATCTCTGCCTTTTTCTCATCCTTTGTTACAATGTTCCCCTCCGTATCCACCAAGGAGTGGAGGTTGTCCTTTCCCTTCCTCTTACTATTAATGTATTTATAGAAGGACTTTTTGTTGTCCTTCACAGCAGAGGCCAGTTTAAGCTCCAAGTGAGCTTTTGCCTCCCTAATTCTCTTCCTACAACACCTAGCAACATCCTTAAATTTTTCACGGGTTGCCTCCCCTCTCTTCCAAAGATGATACACCCTCTTTTTTTCCCTCAGTTCCATTAAAAGTTCATGAACCATCCAGGCTGGCCGTCTGCCCCGGTGGCTCATCTTCCAGCACATTGGCACAGCCTGTCCCTGCGCCTTCAACAATTCTTCATTGAAGTAGGTCCAGCTCTCCTGGACCCCTTTGTTTTTAAGGGCTTTATCCCAAGGAACCCTCTGAATTAGTTCCTTGAGTAACCTGAAGTCTGCCCTCTGGAAGTCCAGAGTGGAGGTCTTCTTGCCGCCCCTCTTGGCTTGACCAAAACCCGAGAATTCAATTATCTCGTGGTCACTGGACCCCAAACACCCTCCAACCACCACATCACCCACCAGTCCTTCCCTGTTGGTGAAGAGGAGGTCAAGCATAGCCTTGCCCCTGGTAGGCTCTCGCAGCACCTGGGATAAGAAGCTGTCCTCCATGCATTCTAAGAACCTTCTAGACTGTCTCCTCTCTGCCGTGTTGAGTTCCCAGCAGATGTCAGGCAGGTTGGAGTCGCCCATTAGAACAAGGTCCGGAGATCTTGAGACAGCCTTAAGCTGCCTATAGAATGCTTTGTCAACATCTTCCTCCTGGTTGGGTGGTCTATAACAGACTCCAACCACGGTGTCTGCCCTGCTGGTCTTCCCTCTAATTCTTATCCACAAGCATTCAACCCGATCGTCCCTAATCTCCATCTCAATGGCATTTAGTGCCTTCCTGATGTAAAGGGCCACCCCTCCACCCCTTCTTCCTCGCCTGTCTCTCCTGAAGAGCTTGTAACCGTCAATTGCAGTGCTCCAGTCATGTGAGTTGTCCCACCATGTCTCTGTGATGGCAACTACATCATAATTTTCCTGCTGCATCAAGGCTTCCAGCTCCTCCTGTTTGTTACCCATGCTTCGTGCATTAGTGTACATGCACTTCAGCTGGGCTGCTGGTTTCACCTCCAACTCTAGCTTGTCACCCCCAGACTCTTGTCTGGGAGGACTATTTTCAGCCCCTTCCCCCTTCGAAACTAGTTTAAAGCCCTGTCGATGAGACCCGATGAGACCCGCCAGTCCCCTACCCAGGATCTTTTTATCTTTGGGGGACAATCCGTTCTCATATACAGTGATCTTTCCCCTTCTCTGGGACAGATGTACTCTATCTGTTGCCAGCTGGCCTGGTGCAGTAGAAAGTTTCCCATATCAAAAAAACCAAAATTCTTTTGACTGCACCAGCCTCTAAGCCACTTGTTAACTATGGCTGCTGACCTGTTCCTTACTGTATTCCCTCCTGAAGTTAAGGGTATTGATGAAAAAATTATTTGTGCCTCTGACCCCTCAACCAGGTCTCCCAGGGCCCTGAAGTCATCTTTGATAGCCCTGGGAGTTCTGGTTGCAACATCATCATTCCCTAACTGCATAACTAGTAAAGGGTAGTAGTCAGAGGGCTGCACCAGTCTAGGCAGTCTACTGGTAACATCATTAACTTGGGTTCCTGGCAAACAAGAGAGTTCCCTATGAACCTGATCTCCTTCTATGACCCAGTCACCTGCCTGGTGGATGTGGGGAAGGCTGTGGATGTAATCTACCTGGACTTCAGCAAGGCCTTTGATACCCTCCCCCACAGCAAAGTCCTGGCCAAGCTGTCAGCCTGTGGCCTGGACAGCAGCATTCTGTATTGGGTTAGGAAATGTCTGGAGGGCCGAGCTCAGAAAGTGGTGGTGAATGGTGCCACATCCAGCTGGCAGCCAGTCACTAGTAGTGTCCCCCAGGGATCAGTGTTGGGCCCCGTCCTCTTTAGCATCTTCGTTGATGATCTGGATGATGGGATTGAGTTCATCATCAGTAAGTTTGCAAATGACACCAAGCTGGGGACAGGCGTTGATCTGTTAGAGGGTGGAAGAGCTCTGCAGAGGGACCTTGATAGGCTGGACAGGTGGGCAGAGTCCATTGGCATGAGATTTAATACATCTGAGTGCCAGATTCTACACATTGGCCAAAACAACCCCATGCAGTGCTACAGTCTGGAATCAGAGTGGCTGGAGAGTGGCCAGGCAGAAGGGGACCTGGGGGTACTGTTTGATAGTAGGCTGAACATGAGCCAGCAGTCACCATCACTGGAGGTGTTTAGGAAGAGACTTGATGGGGTGCTCAGTACCATAGTTTAGTTGATTAGGTAGTGTTGGATGATAGGTTGTACTCGATGATCTCAAAGGTCTCTTCCAACCTGGTTAATTCTGTTCTATTCTATTCTAAATACTGCTTAGGCCACACCTGAGTACTGCATCCTGTTCTGCACTCCTCAGTTTAGGAAAGATATTGAGTTGCTGGAACGTGTCCAGAGAAGAGCAAAAAAGTTGGTGAGGGGTTTGGAGTACAAGCCCTATGAGGAGAGGCTGAGGAAGCTGCGATTGTGTAGCCTGGAGAAAAGGAGGCTCAGGGGTGACCTTATTGCTGTCTATAACTACCTGAAGGGAGGTTGTAGCCAGGTGGGGGTTGGTCTCTTCTCCCAGGCAACCAGCAGCAGAACGAGGGGACACAGTCTCAAGCTGTGCCAGGGGAGGTTTATTCTGGATGTTAGGAAGAGATTCTTCATAGAAAGAGTGATTGGCCATTGGAATGTGCTGCCTGAGGAAGTGGTGGGGTCACCATCACTTCAGGTGTTTAAGAGGAGACTGAATGAGGCACTTGGCACCATAGTTTAGTTGATTAATGGTGTTAAGTGATAGGTTGGACTTGATGATCTTGAAGGTCTTTTCCAACCTGGTTAATTCTCCTCTCCTCTCCTCTCCTCTCCTCTCCTCCCTCTCCTCTCCTCTCCTCTCCTCTCCTCTCCTCTCCTCTCTCGAACCTCTCCGAACCTCTCCTCTCCGAACCTCTCCGAACCTCTCCTCTCCGAACCTCTCCTCTCTTCTCCGAACCTCTCCTCTCCTCTCCTCTCCGAACCTCTCCGAACCTCTCCTCTCCTCGAGTCTCCTCTCCTCTCCTCTCCTCGAGTCTCCTCTCCTCTCCTCTCCTCTCCTCGAGTCTCCTCTCCTCTCCTCTTTCATGCTGTCCAGGATCACTGATAAAGCAAATTGACCAACCAGCAAGATCTGAAGTATAAAAAATAGTCTTATGCCCTTTATGTGTGAGGAGCACTTAACTTACTTTCCTTACTGTAGAATATTAATATTTTGAAGTAATATAGCAGAGATACATGTGTAATCACATGGAACAAAATGCACTTAAAATTCTCAATTTTCTTGCACCACTCACTAAGTAAAACCATGATGCTGCAGTGATTCATGGCATTAACAAGTATGTGTGCTTGCATTCTAACATCAGTAGAGCTAAACAAGCAAGTAAAATGTTGCATTCTTATGTTAACATAGATATTAAAACAGAATTCTTTTGTTAAAATTAATAAATTGTTGTGGCTCTTTTTAATGGAAATATATTGCATTATGTTTTATACAAAATTATGAAGAAAAATAGGAAAGACAATGAAAATAGGGAAAAGAATAGCATATTTTCCCTTTCATCCAGCAAGTAACAGCTGTGATTTTGCCTATTTTCAGTATTCTGTCAAGTTATCTTTTCTGTTAATTATTTATGCCAATAACAGGCATGGAAGAAAATATTTTAATTATTTTTCGTCTTTCTGTAATGTCAAGGGTTGGGGGGGAGGCCAGGCCTTCTCCTTCCCCCTGTAAAGTGAAGGGAAGGAAAATTGAAAGGGAAAAAAAAACACTGCCGGATTAGCAAAGGGATTGTGTGCTGTATTTACAAAGCAGTTTAGGGAATGCAGGTTTATATACAGAATTTACAATATTTACAATATATACACAGAAATATACAACAAAGTAACACAGAAATGAGATTCCCTTCTCCCGTATGGAGGAAGGATTTCCCCCTGTACCCCTTCTCTCCCCTTTTTCTCCAAAGAGGGTTAGAAAGAGAGAAAAGGAATAATTTGTTAATTAAAATCAGAAATATGGTTAGAGTAAATGTGTTAGCAGAGGCCTTATCTTTTTCCAAGGTCAGTCTGGCCGAAAGCCCAGAAGCTGTGAGCTGTGGGAAGGACAAAGTGCAAGACTGAGACTAGTCCCACTGGGAATCAAAGTTGCTTTCTACCAATCCACCAATGAAATTAGTTTAGACCTGTCTTTGTTTATAAAACATTCGGCCATGGTGTCCTTTGTTAAAGGCACCGCCTCAAACGGTCACAGTCCACCCCTTCTAAACAATTTCATTGGCTGTTCATACTGTCCATCCAATCCAAGATGATATTTACAGTTCGTAAATAAAGTTCATAGTCCATTCCGGCTATACTCAGATGTGGATGATTCAAAAGTCCAAGAAAATCAGAAAATGAGAAAAATGGAAAACAGTTTCTTTGCCGATGAAGCAAAGAAAAGGGAAATGGATTGTCAGGGTCTCTTAGTTGACTCAGGGCTCTCAGGGTTCTCAGGGTTCATGCACTGTAGATCCCTTATAGATTCTTCCTTTGGACGCAATGTAGCTGTACAACAGTTTGAAATTAAACTCTTTCAGCTAAAGTTAAATTTCTTTGTGGAACACACTGAATTTCACCATTCTCTTGCATTACCCAATAAGTGTGACCCGGACCTTCAGCTGAAACCGCCCTTCAGACAGGTTTAGCCTCTCCTGAGGGTGAAAATACCCAAACAGTTTTACCTAACAGATTCTTTTCTCTAACAATAGGAACTCTATCATCTTCCACTTTCTGTAGTAGATCTGAATGTGCAGGTCCAGCTCGGTTCACTGAACCTCTACTATTTACCAGCCAGGTTGCTTGTGCTAAATGTTTTTCCCAGTTTTTCAGAGATCCACCCCCCATGGCTTTAAGAGTGGTCTTCAACAAACCATTCTAGAGTTCAACCTTCCCTGAAGCTGGTGCATAGTAGGGAATATGGAATATCCACTCAATACCATGCTCTTTTGCCCAGTTCTTTACAAGGTTGTTCTTGAAATGAGTTCCGTTGTCTGACTCAATCCTCTCTGAAGTGCCGTGTCTCCACAGGATTTGTCTCTCCAGACCGAGAATGGTGTTGCGTGCAGTTGCATGTGGAACTGGATAAGTTTCCAACCATCCAGTGTTTGCCTCTACCATAGTAAGCACATATTGCTTACCAGAATGAGAACGTGGTAGAGTGATGTAGTTAATCTGCCTAGCTTCACCATATTTGTACTTGGACCATCTGTCACCGTACCACAAGGGCTTAAGCCATTTTGCCTGCTTAATAGCATCACAAATGTCACAGTCATGGATGACTTGTGTGATAGCATCCATGGAAATGTCTATGGATCTGTCACGAGCCCATTGGTATGTGGCATCTCTGCCTTGATGTCCTGACGAATCATGAGCCCACCGAGCTAAGAATATCTCACCTCGGTGTTTCCAGTCGAGATCAAGATTAGAGTCCATGTCTACTTGAGAAACTCTTGCAGCTAGATCTGCCTGATGGTTGTGTCGCTGTTCCTCAGTAGCTTTGCTCTTAGGAATGTGAGCATCAATGTGTCTCACCTTCACTGGAATTCTCTCGATTTGATCAGCAATGTCCTGCCACAGGTTGGCTGCCCAAATGGGTTTTCCTTTTCTCTGCCAACCACTCTTCTTCCAGTTCTTTAGCCAACCCCATAGAGCATTGGCTACCATCCATGAGTCGGTGTGGAGATGAAGCTGTGGCCATCTCTCACGTTCAGCTACGTCGAGAGCTAGCTGGACAGCTTTTATCTCTGCGAACTGACTGGATTCTCCTTCTCCATCCTTCGCCTCTGCAACTTGGCGTGTTGGACTCCACACTGCAGACTTCCACCTTCGCTTGTTTCCAACAAGACGACAGGAATCGTCTGTGAACAAAGCATATTTCTTTTCATCATCAGAAAGGTCATTGTAAGGAGGAGCTTCCTCAACACGAGTTACTTTCTCCTCTAGAGGTTTAGCACAGTTGGTACCTTCAGGCCAACTTGAAATCACCTCCACTAGACCAGGTCTTTCGAGATTTCCCATTCGAGCTCTCTGTGTTATCAGAGCCATCCACTGTGGCATGATGTGGTGTGGAGCCTTTGCCTTTGTGGTGATTTAGGCTGGATGCTGGCCCGTATGTCACTGCATAAACCACACCTGGGAGGTCCCAAGGGATGGGCCCAGACCACGGGGTGGTCACAGGCAGGTATTGCAATCCTATAATGCCCTGCTCCCCTATAAAATGTCCATGCGGGGTCTTCACTTCCTCTTTCCTCCCCAGCTGCAGCCTAGGTAAAATGGCGTGAGCCGCCTCCCTTGGGCCTGCCCGGGCCCAAGGCTGGGTTGGGAGGGAGGAAAGAGCCCTGGGGGGGTTTGGGTGTACCCCCAGGTGGGGATGGGATGTTCTTGGGCATGTTCTGGGATTTCTCTCTTTGTCACGGTGCTTGTGGTTCTCTGTAAAGCTTTCATTGTTGTTTTTTTTTTAAATTGTTTTTCTATTTAAACTTCCCATCACTTTTGCAATCCTTTTGTCTGAGTCATTCTTTCTGCCCTGTGGTGGGGAGGGGGTTTGCCCCAACCCATTACATTTTTGGTGCCAAACGTGGGGCTCAAACCCACTACCCTGAGATTAAGAGTCTCATGCTCTACCGACTGTGGCATGATGTGGTGTGGAGCCTTTGCATTTGAACATCCAATTCAAAACTGGTAATCTTGGAGCTAAAAGAAGTTGTGATTCAGCTCCAATTACTTCAGAAGCTGCTTTTACTCCTTCATAGGCAGCTAAAATTTCTTTCTCTGTTGGAGTATAGTTAGCCTCTGAACCTCTGTAACCTCGACTCCAGAAACCAAGAGGTCGTCCACATGTCTCACCTAGAGCTTTTTGCCACAAGCACCAGGTTGGACCATTGTCACTTGCAACCGTGTACAAAATGTTCTTAATGTCTGGACCATCTCGGACAGGTCCCAGACCCATTGCTTGAACTACTTCTTGCTTCATCTGGTCAAAGGCTGCTTGTTGTTCAGGTCCCCAGTGGAAATGGTTTCTCTTTCGAGTCACATTATACAAAGGTTTCACAATCTGACTGTATCCAGGAATGTGCAGTCTCCAAAATCCCACTATCTCCAAGAAACATAGGGTCTCTTGCTTGTTTGTGGGATTTTCCATGGTAGAGACTCTATCCCCTGGAATGTGTTGGCGTCCATCCTGCCACCGCACTCCCAGAAACTGAATTTCTGTGGTAGGTCCTTTCACCTTGTCTCGCTTGATGGCAAAACCTGCATTCAGAAGAATGTCAATGATTTTGTTACCTTTCTTGAAGACTTCCTCAGCAGTTTTACCCCAGATGATGATATCATCGATGAACTGGATGTGTTCTGGAGCACCACCTTTCTCCAGAGCATCGTGGATCACTGCATGACAGATGCTTGAGCTGTGGATCCAGCCCATTGGCAATCTGTTGAAAGTGTACTGGATTCCTCTCCAGGTGAAAGCAAACCGAGGCCTGCATTCCTCTGTTATGGGAATAGAGAAAAATGCATTAGCAATGTCTATGGTAGCATATACCAATTGGCACAGAAGGATAATTCTAATTCTTCCTCCAGGTGGATACAAGTTTCATCTGTGAGAACTACACGTCCTCCAAGGAGGTCATTCCAAAACAGATCAAACAGTCACATGTATCATTATTGTTTCATGATAGTGAACTTTTAAATCTGGAAAACACACGAATGTTTTGATCATCTGCTGCCAAAAGATGATGTTTGAAACCTGTCCTTGTGTATGGAATAATTGTGATCCTAATTTCAACAAGGGAAATGTATGTTTAACATCTGTTATTTGTTTTAATTAATGAGTTTGCCTCATCTTTATTGACTTCTTGAAGAAATTCTAGTTGTGAAGCAGTATATCAGCACTGACCAGTTCTTCCTCTTAGATATTATACATAGGTCTTTTTATTACCAAGAAAAATGTACCCTCCAACCTTGCCTGTGGTAGTTTTAGGCTATACCTTTAAAATTAAGCTGCAGATTTTGAGCAGAAAAATAGAAAAATATAAATCAATTCCTATTGAGTGTAAAAAGGAAAACAAAAGATTGTTCTAAACAAATTAATTGGATCAATGTCTGGAATAAGAGAAACTATCATAACAATTCTTCATTTCACTTCCATTCCCATTCCTTTTCTCTTCTCTTATCTTGGTTGTTCTGCTTTGCCCAGGAGAAGATAATGCTTCTGGCTGACCTAGAGATAAGCCAACATACTGCTTTCTCTCAACTTCTCTCTCTCTGGTACAGGGGTGTTTGGGAGGTTTTAGGGGGTGTCAGTGGAGCAGCTTCCCTGGTCTTTTCGACCAGGGGGTTTCCATGGTATTTGCTAATTGTAAATATCTATATAATATTGTAAATACTGTATATTTTGCATATATTCCTTGCATTCCGTTGTAGAGTGTAGTTGTTGCTTGTAAATACAGCTTCATTTGCTTCTAACTGAATTAGTCTGGCTAAAGTTGGTGCTGGGGGAAACTTCCCCTTCCTCATCAATATACCTGTTGCACCCAAACAACAAGGTTTTTCCACATGTGTGCTAAGGACTCCCTAAAGTGTGGGGTTTATTGTACATGCACATAGATGTCTCCTGATTTGTTCCTCATAGCAAAAGAGTGCAGTTAGGTAGCCCCTTGCGCAGACAGGAAACAAACAAAAAAAAATGATGCTTCCTTTTTTTTTAGGTATTCTCAAGAGAAATTAGGAATAGATGAATCACTGTGATGGTGGCATCTCTCAGCCAAATGCAAACTTCCTGGGCAGTAGAAAATTATTTAGCTGTGCACCTCTCCTGTATAATGCATAATCAGCAAGCCCAGTATGACAAGAGCTAAGCTGAGCTGACCCTGGAGGAAGCAGTGACCAGAAGCAATTCACCTACATTTCATTAATCATTAACCCTTTTAGGATTCTGCAGAGAAAGGAATCCTCAGGCAGGGGAAGCTAGTTGGATAAAATACATCTGCAAGCTGCAGATCACCCAGAATGACAGGTGAAGAGTCCTTTAATAGCCTATGGCACTAAACTTTCTTGAGAGGTGTGTTACAGAGCATCTCATGGAGGATTTTGAAGGTCATGTACTGTTATGCCTTTCACTCACATGACCATCTCATGTTAAGCACTCTCGTGGTCTCTGTCATGTGACAGAAGTAGAAACCAAATGCTTTGCTGCTAGTAATTCTTTGCTCACGTATCTCAAATTTCTCCCTGGCTCATCAGCACATTGTAGAAGTATCCATCACCTGATCAGGCACTCATATATAACTTGCCTAGGCATACCTACTCAATGTGCAGGGGTGACTGTTTGAAAGAAGGGCTGTGGAATCACCACAAATGTGAGCAGCAAAAACTGGTCTGAAAAAATAATTCACTGTGCCTGTTGTGATACAAATATGAAATAATGTAAGTAGAGCAAGCTGCTAACTTCCACAGCTATTCCTCTCTGCAATTTAAAATAGATTTCTTAATGCCTGCTAATCCTCTAAAACTGTAAATGCCAATAGATTATAGACTGCAAAATAGGGGGGAAAAATATTATCTACGCTAGTGTTATGGTTTAGCCTTAGTCGGCAACTAAGCACCACACAGCTGTTCACTCACTCCCCTACAGTGGGAAGAAGGAGAGAATTGGAAGGGTAAAAGCAAGGAAACTGGTCATTCAAGATAAAGATACCTTAATAAGTAAAGTAAAAGCTATGCATGCAAGCAAATAAAATAAGGAATTAATTCACTGCTTCCCAACAGCAGGCAGGTGTTCAGCCATGTCCCAGAAAACAGGGCTCCATCACATGTCACAGTTGCCAAATATTACTGTGACTATCTTTCATTTTCTTTCTTTTGTTGTATAGTCTGGTGGGATGAGGAGATCTCATGAGGTTCAATAAAGAAAAGCATAAAGTCCTGTCCCTGGGTCAGGGCAATCTTCAATATCAATACAGGCAGAGGGATGAGGAAATTGAGAGAGGTGCTGCAGACAAGGACTTGGGGTTAGCGGTGGATGAAAGGCTAGATGCCAACGATGTGTACTCGAAGCCCAGAAGGTAAATCACATCCTTGGCTGAATCAAAAGTAGTGTAGCCAGAGGATTGAGAGATGTGGTTCTGCCTCTTTACTCTGCCCTGGTGATACCACAGCTGGAGTACTGTGTCCAGCTCAGGGGACCCCAACACAAGAGAGATATGGAACTCCTGGAGCACCACAAATGAGGGCCACAAAGATGATCAGAGGACTGGAGCACCTCTCCTATGAATACAGGCTGAAAGAATTGGTTCTGTTCATACAGAAAAAAAAAAAAAAACAAGGCTCTGGGGAGACCTTATAGTTACATTTCAATATCTGAAGGCACTGAAGGGGACTTACAGGAAGGCTAGGAAAGGACTGTTTAGAAGGGCTTAGAGCAGTTGGATGAGGGGCAATGGTTTTAAACTAGAGCAGGGTAGATTTAGGTTAGACACAAGTAGAAAGTTCTCTATTAGGAGAGTGTTAAAATGCTGGAACATGTTGCCCAGGAATGTGGTTAAAGGCCCATCCCTGGAGACATCCAAAATCAGATTTGACATGGCCCTGGGCAGCATGATCTAGTTGGAGGTGTTCTGCTTGCTGCAGGTGTGTTGGACAAGATGGCTTTTGAGGGTCCCTTCCAACCCAGCGCAATCTGTGAATCTGTGAACACCCCTTTGGTCAGTCACAGTCAGCTATCTCAGCTGTATTCCCTTCTAACTTCTTGTTCATCCTCAGCCTACTTACTGGTGGGGTGGTGTTTGAAGCAGAAAAGGCCTTGGTGCTGGTAAGCACTGCTCAACAATAATGAAAATATCCCTGTACTGTCAACACTGTTCTGAGCACAAATCCTATACATAGCCCCATACCAGCTACTATGAAGAAAATGAGCTCTACCCTAGGCAAAATTAGCACATTTAGCAAAACTGGAAGAAAAGCTTCTACTTTCAAGTTCTTCAGAAGTGAGGTGATATTTCCACTAGCTAATACATAGTACAGTTAAGTTTCAAGGTCTGCAGATTCAGTGACACACAGAGTTGTATTAATAGCCGTGGCAACAGTGTCACTGGATATGTCTTATGAGGGTTTTGAGTGCACTCCTTGAAGTGGGTAGACACTAAGACACCTTACAGGGAAAGGACAAAAGGTGGGTTGGTGGGAAAAGTAGAGGAATATATCATAGCTCTGTTTCACTTTTATTGAAGACTTTGGAAAATGCAAGTAATTTTCAGATTTTATAACCACATTTTAAAACAACTATGTGTGGTGGGTGAAAGGGTAAGGCCGAGAAGCCTCTTCCCTTCCCCCTTGTAAGGTAAAAGGGAATAAAAAAATTGAAGGGAAAGGAAAAAAAAAAAACTCACCAGCTGAATTAGCAAAGCAGTGGAGCTATATTTACAAAGCAGTGTAGGATTTTGCAGGGGAATATTTACAAATATACAATATCTACAATATATACAAAGATATACAACAGAGTAACACAGAAATGAGAGTAACCCCCCTCGGCCGAGGGGCTTCCCCACCTCCGCTCTCCCCTCTCTTCCCCCCTTTCCCCAGAATGGGATAGAAAGAGGAAGAAAAGAGAGAAAAAAAAATGTTAGAAGCAGTTTGTGTTAGTTGGAAGCAGTTAATATAGACCTGGTTATCTTATCCTTAAGGCCGAGGCCTTGGCAGAAAGCCCAGCACAGAGAAGAGTTGCTGCACCCTGGAGAAGCGGAAGCAAGAGTGACAGAGAAGTGCTGGGAATGCCCACTTCACTCTCAGGCCAGATAGTGCTTCCTCCCACTCGCCCAATGAAAAATTAGTTTAGACTCTTCCTTCCGTTTACCAACTTCCGTCCACCATATTCCCTTTCTTAAAGGGACACCGTCAACCGGGCACACTATGACATATATTAAAATCTCATCCACCAAAGCTCTTACAGGTGTGCGTAACCATGTCTGCAGTCTTATCAGAATATACTTAAACAACTTTAATAGTGCCTCCATGAGTATAGACCATATAATAATATATGAGCATATAGAACATAATGTTTAAAGGTATGGGCTAAAAGTCAAATTTCTTTTGGGATACAATAGATATTTTTATGAGACAATGTTTCAGAAATTCGTGGCAGTAGAAATATGTGTATTTCAATATAATTTCAATGCCTTCTATGTTCTCTTAGCCTTCCTGCCAAATTTACTCTGATGTGTTGGTAACCTACATATCCTTCTATTATATGTCCTAGAGTACCTTGTCATTGCTGTTTAATTACTCTTTTGTTCCCAGATGTTTTATAGGGACATTTCAAATATATTTGAATGAAGATGGGGGGAAAAGCGCTGCTACTTGAAATCCTATGTATCCTGAATTCACAGAGAACATGGAAATGTGACACTATATGAAAACAAAGGTTGAACTAGGTCATAAAACTTTTCTTTCCAATCCCATCATTTTCAGTTTTTTCTTGGTCTTTGAAGACTATAGAAAATTACTCCTGAGCAAATACTGTTTAAAACATAAAATAATCAAATTACATTTGTGACATAACCAAAAGAAAAAAGGAATACATGCTAAAAAAAAAATGAATAGACTTAATTTAATGCATCATTACTGAAATTACCCATTCATGCAAAATATATGAGTTCCAGATGCAAATTCTGTCCAGGGATCCAAAGTAAAGTGCCCCTTTGGGCAAACCTCCAATTTGGAATAAGTTTTCATGTATCTGCAGAGTTGTTTTGACATGTACACATAGTGGATGATTCTACACTCATCAACATGACAATATGCTTCTTAAAACTCCAAATCTGTTGGAAGAAATTGTAGAGTTACAGGCACAGGTAAGAAGAATGACAGCCATATGTACCAGCAGTTCACCATGTATATTCAATAGGGTCCATGTGTGTCATGGAACAAAATGAAGATTGTAATTTCATAGATTTTCCTCCATTTTAAATTTCTTCTTTTTACCAAGATAGTACTATAATTCTAAGCAGAGACTCATACAAACAAGCTCTTACAGTCAGAATCTGATTGGAAATAGGAACAGTAAAAAAAAAAAAAAGATAATTTAAAATATATCCCAAGCCTTTTTGGTCTTGTTAGGATATTAATATATACATATCACATGAGATCACCTCAAAGGTATTGTATAACATTGAAAAAGTCTGAAATGCTCACAACTACCCTGTTTGTTAAAGCCAAACCTATTTTCTCAGGTTAGGTGTTGATTCATCCCTCACTAACCATATCATCAAAACTAGTCATACTTAAAGAAAATAAAGAAATGCAGTTGGAGGAGATTCAGTCTGCCCTATAGCACAGACAGTTAACCTTTTGATGTCATAAAGAACAGACAATAACATTTAGCAAAAGTACAGGGAGTAGAAACTTAAACTGACCTTTCTTTAAGTGAAATCATGTAACAGCTTCCAAAATTATTTAGTTTTTAATCAAATAATATGAAAGCAGTGATTAAAGCATTTGTTGCTAATAAATGGTAATTATACTTATGGAGGTTTATTAGTTCTAGAGAGTTCATAAAATTGTGAAAATAATCATGGTGCTTCACCGTGGTGTTTTGGTTTGGTTTTTGTTTTGATTTGGTTTGGGTTTTGTTTTGATTTGGTTTGGTTTTGCAGTAGTTTTTATCCTAAAGACCAATAAGTATGTTTAATTTTATGCTAAAATTAATGAGTGCATCTTGACAATTATTTCTTTTTTCCAGCTAAATATACCTTTAAAAAATATTGTTAGACATACCTAATCAGTTTTGGATATTTTTCTGGAAATTGAGTAAAACAAGAAATTAACTTGGTTTTGCAATTTTACATGTAATCATGAACAGATACAGACCTAAGATGTAATTAATTAAGATCTTTCCTGAATTAAAGCTTTAACTAGTGGCCTTTACTGAAGAGAACTGTCATGTATACAGAAGTAGTTAACTACCTCCATTTGATAAGAGTAAGTCAATAAGACATGAATATAATATCAAGACCTAATCTTTTACTTGATTTGAGCACACGTCAAATGTCATTCTCCTTATAAAGATGTTTTTTAATATTGTTTTTTATTATTTCTAGAATGACCTGTATTGACAGTATCTGAGCTGAGGGTGCTCGTTAGACTTTCCAAATTATCCCAATAGACTTAAAAGATAACATCATTTTCAAAACCTATTTGAGCCGTGAAAGCTATCAATATACATATAGTAGGGTCATCTATCTTTAAGCTTTTGCCAACCTGACCTACTTTCAAGCGCAATGATGTTTAATATCTTCTAGCATTAAGGATGCAATATTACCCAGTTTCTTTCTGGTGAGCCACCTCCTCATGTTGCTGTTTGGACATGCTATGAGTTCTGACCTGCATTTTGTTCAGGCTGTGCTTCGACCACCTGGATGAGTTGCACTGCATTTACTTATGCTATCTCTCACAATGTCGTATGGCATTCTGTCACCTGAAATTGTCCCCTTGCCTAAATTTAGCTTTTCCTGTCATGGCAGTGCTGTTCCTAGTACCTGAAGTAGCACATTTTGAAGATGTCTGTGGTATCTCTTCCTCTGTTCCATGCTGTAGTTTGCAATGTAGGAAAATATGCTCTCTAATAACACTAAAATACTTCTTGAAATTGCAAGATTGTTAACCTATGTACATATACAAAGCAGGACAAATAAGCATGCACTTCCTCTTTTTTGAATCTTATTGATGCATTTATCTCACATTGCATCACTTTGGATGGGGCTACATCATCTCCTCTTGAACACCTCCAGGGACGGTCACTCCACCACCTCCCTGGGTAGCCCATTTCAATGATAAACAACTCACTCAGTGAAGAACTTTCTCCTCACCTCGAGTCTAAACCTCCCCTGATGCACCTTGAGACTGCTGGTTGCCTGGGAGAAGAGACCAACCCCTTCCTGGCTACAACCACCCTTAAAGTAGTTGTAGAGGGCAATGAGGTCACCCCTGAGCCTCCTCTTCTCCAGGCTAAACAATCCCAGCTCCCTCAGCCTCTCCTCATAGGGCTTGTGCTCAAGGCCTCTCACCAGCCTTGTTGCCCTTCTCTGGACACATTCAAGTGTTTCGATGTCCTTCTTAAACTGAGGGGCCCAGAACTGGACACAGGACTCAAGGTGTGACCTAACCAATGTAGAGTACAGGGGCACAATGACTTCCCTGCTCCTGCTGGCCACACTATTCCTAATGCAGGCCAGGATGCCATTGGCCTTCTTGGCCACCTGGGCACATTGCTGGCTCATGTTTAGGTGGCTGTCGAGCAGCACTCCCAGGTCCCTCTCTGTTTGGGAGCTCTCCAGCCACTCTGACCCCAGCCTGTAGCTCTGCATGGGGTTGCCGTAGCCAAAGTGCAGCACCCATCACTTGGACTTGTTAAAGGACATTCCATTGGATTCTGCCCATCTGTCCAGTTAGTCGAGGTTCCTCTGCAGAACCTTTCCACAGTCTAACTGACTAACATCTGCTCCTAACTTGGTGTCATCTGCAAACTTGCTGATGACTGACACAACTCCCTCATCCAGATCATCAATGAAGATGTTAAAGAGGATGGCGCCCAGCACTGATCCCTGGGGGATGCCACTGGTGACTGGCCGCCAGCTGGATGTTGCACCATTCACCACCACTCTCTGGGCTCGGCTCTCCAGCCAGTTCCTAACCCAGCACAGAGTGTTGTGGTCCAAGCCACGAGCTGACAGCTTAGACAGCAGTTTACTGTGGGGGACGGTATCAAAGGCCTTGCTGAAGTCCAGGTAGACCACATCCACAGGCTTTCCCACGTCCACCAGACAGGTCAGCTGATCATAGAAGGAGATCAGGTTAGAGAGGCAGGACCTGCCCCTCCTAAATCCATGTTGGCTGGACCCAAGCCCTTGGCCATCCTTCAGGTGCACAGTTATTGCCACCAGGATAATCTGCTCCATCATTTTCCCTGGCACTGAGGTCAGGCTGACTGGCCTGGAGTTTCCAGGTTCCTCCATCTGACCCTTCTTATGGATGGGGACCACATTGGCCAGTTTCCAGTCACCTGGGACCTCACCAGTGAGCCAGGACTAGGGGAAAATGAGGAGGAGCGGCTTGGCCAGCTCATCTGCCAGCTCTCTCAGCACCCTAGGATGGATCCCATCCAGTCCCATGGACTTGTGAGTGTCCAAGTGGCTCAGCAGGTCCTGAACTAATTCCTCATGGATTTCCAGGGCATTACACTGCTCCCTGACTCTATCACCCAGCTCAGGAGGTCACTCGTCCTGAACTCCTGCCTTACTGTTAAAAATTGAGGCAAAGAAGGTGTTCAGGACCTCAGCCTTTTCCTTGTCTTCAGTCACCGTGTTCCCCTCCAGGTCCAATAAGGAGTGCAGGTTCTTCTTGCCCTTCTTTTTAGTGTTAATGCATTTGTAAAAATGCTTTTTATTATCTTTCACAGAGGTGGCCAGCTTCAGTTCCAGCTGGGCCTTTGTCTCTCTAATTTTTTTCCTACATAATCTAACAGCTTCCTTGAATATACCTCGAGAATCCTTCCCCTCCTTCCAAAGGTGATACAGCCTCTTTTTTCCCCTTAGATCCTCCAGGAGCTGCTTGCACATCCAGGCCGGTCGCCTTCCCTGCTGGCTCATCTTTTGGCACATGGGAGTTGCCAGTTCCTGTGCCTTCAAAAGCTCCTGTTTGAAGTAGGTCCAACCATCCTGGACCCCTCAGTTCTTGAGGGCTGATACCCAGGGAATTTTACAAATAAGTTTCTTAAACAGGCTGAAGTTTGCTCTCCGGAAGTCTAAGGTGAAGGTTCTGTTGGTGCCCCTCCCTATCTCCCTGCATATTGAAAACTCCACTATCTTGTGGTCACTGCACCCTAGGCAGCCTCCCACCATCACATCTCCCACCAGCCCTTGTCTATTGGAGAACAGCAGATCAAGCAGAGCGTGACCCCTGGTAGGCTCACTTGACAGCTGCATCAGGAAGCAGTCCTCCATGTGCTCCAGGAATCTTCTGGACTGCCTCCTCTCTGATGAATTAAGTTCCCAGCAGATATCTGGCAGGTTAAAGTCATCTACAAGGACAAGATCTGATGATCTTGAGACAGCCTCCAGTTGTTTGTAGAATAAATCATCAGCCTCCTCATCCTGGTTGGGTGGTCTATAACAGACTCCAATCAGATGCCAGATTTGTTAGGCTGCCCTCTGATTTTAATCCACAGGCTCTCAATCCCTTCATTTTCCACCTCAAGTTCTGTGGCAGAGAGTGACTCTCTAATATACAGAGCCACCCCTCCTCCTCTTCTCCCTCACCTGTCTCTCCTAAAGAACCTGTAACCCCGCAGTGTAGCACTCCAATCGTGCGTGTTGTCCCAGCATGTTTCTGAGATGGCGACTATATCATAGTCACCCTGGTGGACCAGGATTTCCAGCTCCTCTTGCTTATTGCCCATGCTGCGTGCATTGGTGTCCATGCACTTCAGCTGGGCTCCCAACTTCTCAATTGCCCCTATTTTCTGCCCTTCTCTTTCCTCTGCAGAGGGACCGATTTCCTCACCCACCCCCTTCAGACCTAGTTTAAAACCCTCCTAATGAGCCCTGCCAACTCTAGTGCTAGGACTCTTTTACCCTTTCTAGATAAATGCACCCCATCAGGATGCAGCAGGTCAGGTGCAGTAAAAGTTGCCCCATGATTGAAGAAACCAAAGTTCCTCTGCTGGCACCATCCCCTGAGCCAATTGTTGATGGTATGGCTTCTCCCATTCCTCTCAGTGTACACCCCTGCCACTGAGGGAACTGAGCAGAACACCACTTGAGCTCCTGCCCCATCAATCAATTGTCCAAGATCTTCAAGAAAAGACTGTATGAGGCACTTAGTGCCATGGTCTAATTGATTGGATAGGGCTATGTGATAGGTTGGACTGGATGATCTTGGAGGTCTCTTCCAACCTGGTTGATTCTATGATTCTCAGTGAACTTCAGAGAACTCTCTACTGAGAAACTACTTAGGCATTTTCAGAAATTGCACCTACATGTCTGCAACATAACTGTGAGCAAAATATTTATCAATGAGAGAAATATTTTATATTCATTTGCATAATAGCTGTCAAAGAATAACCAATAAAATGAAAAAGGATAAGAATTTAAATTTTAAATATCTCTTGATATGTATCTGTCATAGCTATATGTATCTGTATCTCTCTAGATTAATATTGATATATATATATCCATATGTAATGCATCTATTTTGCAGTGTAGGTCTAGACTCCACATTCATATTCTGGTAATAAGGCAAAGTTGTTACTTAGATGTGCTTTGAAAACTCCAGCTGACTGGAGACTGACAAATATGATGTTCAGGTACAAGAAGGGCCAGAGGGAGGATCTGGGGAACTACTGATCTGTTTGATCTTGGTGCCAGGAAAGGTCATGGCGCAGACCATCCTAATTGCCATTAGGCATCATGTTCAAGGCAGACTGGTGACCAGACCCAGTCAGCATGGTACCCTCTCTACAAGAAAGACATTGAGGTCCTGGAGTATGTCCAGGAAAGATCAATGAAGATAGCAAAGGATCTAGAAAACAGCGTCTGTGGGAACTGGGGTCATTTAGCCTGGATGAAAGGAGGCTGAGGGGAGACATTGATCATTCTCCACAGCTACTTGAAAAGAGGTTGTAATGAGACGGGTGCTGGTCTCCTCTCCCTAGTAACAAGTGGCAGGGTACCAGTTGTATCAGAGAAAGTTTAAATTTGATATTAGAAGAAACTTTTTCATGGAAAGGATTATCAATCACCAGAATAGACTCCTCAGGGAGGTGGCTGAATCTGCAATCTGTGGGTGTGTTTAAAAGACACATGGATGTGGTGCTAAGGAATATAACTTAGCACCACGTTTTGTAGAGTTAGATAATGGTTGAACTAGATGATTGCAAAGATCTTTTCCAACTGAAACAATTTTATTATTGTTGAATTCAGTGGCTCATACATTAATTTCTATTCTCAGAGGCATAAGCCAACCATTAACCTTATAGTTTTAGAACAAAATTTTAATGTAAAGGTAATTTTTCACATTTAGTCCCATCAGATTTTATATATCTCTTGAAATAAGCTTTTAAATCTGTGAGATTCAGAATACTGGAATTCGTGGTTAATTGTTCTTAATTGCTGTGGTCACATATATCTGTTGAACAACCACTTCTCATTCTTCATAGGTCTTACAAAAACTATTGATTACTGTCTCATGCTGAATATTTAACATACTGAAGAAACAATTAAAAGTGGAGGAAAAAACAATAATAACACAAAAACAGTCTTCATTCATATGCAGAGGATAAAGTTGAAGGTGATGAGCTTTTTAATGAACAAAGGATCAAAGTATTGAATAATGCAGTGTCTAGATGGTGATGTCCATCTTTATCTTGCCAAGTCCTCTGAATCATCAAATATCCTGTGCTGATTGTTTTCCAAAAGAGTGGAATAGCTGTAGGATCTCAAAATTAGAGATGGATTCCTGGCAAACACTGAACAGTTGTCTGAAATGAGTCTTGAAGAGTAGCTCTGTTCAGTGTGTACTCAGTGAAGTTCTCAGCAGCTACCACCAAGCTCCTGGAAGATAGTAAAAAGAATCCACTTGAATTGCAACAGATGTTGGTGATTTAAACATTCAAGCAGTTTGCACATCCTGTAGTGCTACAGAAAATTATCCCTGTTGCTTCTCCATTGGGAACAAATAGGCAGCATGCTAAGAAAAGTATATGGTTTTCAAATCAACCTGAGTGTGACAAGTTTTTGAATGTCTCTTGTTACTGCAGCCTGCTGTTAAACATCAGAAGACAGCAAGGTGATTGCTACTTTCTCTGTGGCATGGGAATGGGTCTTTAGCATCCATCCCTATTTGGAGCAAGGGGGAAAAAAATGTCCATTTAGTCCAGGTATACAGCGGGTAATTGGAGTCTAAAAGGAAATAAATTAGGGAAAGATTCAGACTAGGATTCCTGTTGTGCGTTTATTTTGTTTTCCAGCGTGTTGTGGTTTGAGCCTTAACTGGAATTTAAGAGCTCAAAGGGTGTGGGGGGGAGCAAGACTGAAAACCTCTCCCCCATTCCCCCTTCCTCTTTCCCAATAGAAAGAAAAAGGGATGGGGAAAGAATAGGGAAAAATAAGGGGAGGGAGAAAAAAAGGGGAAAGAAAAGGGGGTAAGGAAAAAGGGAGGAGGTAAATACACTGAGAAATAATTTGGAGTCAGTTTGGAAGTAGAGAAGATAATTTTTTTTTCTTTAAACAATATATATAAATATATATATTTATCTCAATAACTTTATAGTTTTGCTGGACAGGAAGGGGGAATGGAACAGACTAACTCAGTTTCCTGGGAGGGGATGGAACCGCCTTCCAGGGGGGAAGGAAGAAACTAAGTCCACCTGGAACAGGTTTCCTTAATCCCCAGGGCAGAGCAGGGCTCTCACAACCCTCCCTCCCCCTCAAAGGATGGGTGTAGCCCACCACAGTCCACCTCTCTGTTCCACTTCCACTCTCCTGTCATAGTTCCTTCATCCAATTGTGATATGTGGTATTAGAGTCCACGATGCAAGTCCTTCTTTAACCTGGCTGTCTCTCTCTCAGGGCAGTCTCTCCCTCTCTGGTGCTGTTTGATGTAGGTGGTGCTTGAGCTGGGCAGGGATGTGAAGACGAATCATAGTATAGTATCAGTCAGGGTTGGAAGGGACAACAAGGATCATCTAGTTCCAACCCCCCTGCCCATGAGGGCAACTATGATTGTAGAACCCAAAGCCCTGTCAATGGCACCAGTCCCGGAGCCATGAATTGACCTGTTGGCTCTTCCTCAATGTTCCATCATCCATCAATGACATTAGAAGGAGAGCACAGAACACAACTTGAGCTCCTGATCCCTTTAGCAGTTGCGCTAAGGTTCTGAAATCTCTCTTAATTTATTGTGAGCCTCTCATTGTTGCATCATCACTATCCACCTGAAAGACCAGCAGTGGGTAGTAGTCTGAAGGACTCACAAGCTTGGGAATTTTACCTACAATGTCCTTTATTCAGGCACCAAGGAGGCAGCAGACCTCTCTGTGAAATAGGTCTGGTCTGTATATTGGGCCCTCTGTTTCCTTCAGTAGGGAGTCTCCTATAATGATGACCCTATGAGGTTTCTCTTCCGGATTAGTTTTGCTGGCTGGTCTGAGGCAACCTGTCATTGGTGCAGCTTCTGACCCTCTTGAGTCCTCAACCTTACCTCTTCAACATCTTCATTGATGATCTGGATGAGGGGGTCGAGTCAGTCATCAGCAAGTTTGCAGATGACACCAAGTTAGGGGCAGATGTTAGTCAGTTAGAGGGTAGAAAGGCTCTGCAGAAGGACCTTGACCGACTGGACAGATGGGCAGAGTCCAATGGGATGGCATTCAACAAGTCCAAGTGCCGAGTGCTGCACTTTGGCTATGGCAATCCCATGCAGAGCTACAGGCTGGGGTCGGAGTGGCTGGAGAGCTCCCAAACAGAGAGGGATCTGGGGGTACTGATCGACAGCCACCTGAATATGAGCCAGCAGTGTGCCCAGGTGGCCAAGAAGGCCAATGGCATCCTGGCCTGCATTAGGAATAGTGTGGCCAGCAGGAGCAGGGAAGTCATTGTGCCCCTGTACTCTGCTTTGGTTAGGCCACACCTTCTGGGCCCCTCAGTTTAAGAAGGACATTGAAACACTTGAGCGTGTCCAGAGAAGGGCAACAAGGCTGATGAGAGGCCTTGAACACAAGCCCTATGAGGAGAGGCTGAGGGAGCTGGGATTGTTTAGCCTGGAGAAGAGGAGGCTCAGGGATGACCCATTGCCCTCTACAACTACCTGAAGGGTGGTTGTGGCCGGGAGGGGGTTGGTCTCTTCTCCCAGGCAACCAGCACCAGAACAAGAGGACACAGTCTCAAGCTGCGCCAGGGGAGGTTCAGACTTGAGGTGAGGAGGAAGTTCTTCACCGAGCGAGTCATTCGTCATTAGAATGGGCTGCCCAGGGAGGTGGTTGAGTCATCGTCCCTGGAGGTGTTCAAGAGGAGACTGGACGTGGCACTTGGTGCCATGGTCCAGTCATGAGGTCTGTGTTGATAGGTTGGACTCGATGATCCTCGAGGTCTCTTCCAACCTTAGTTATACTATGATACTGTGATACTGTGATAACCTGTTCCTCCTGCAGAGCTTCATACCTATTCTGTAAGTGCACTGTAGGCAGCATGCTGCTCAAATTAGCAGGCTTTCTCCATTTGCATTTCTTCTGTTGGACAGAGACCTGTTCCCATTGGCCCTGCTCATGTGGGTTTCTTAACCCCTCTCTATTATATTTCAAAAGTCATGGCAGTCTGGGGAAGTCCCCACAGACTGGAAAAGGGGAAACATTACCCCCATTTTTAAAAAGGGTAAGAAGGAGGAACCAGGGAACTACAGGCCAGTCAGTCTCACATCTGTGCCCAGAAAGATCATGGAGCAGATCCTCCTGAAGGCACTACTGGCTCAGAAGAATAGTGAAGAGGTGATTTGGAACAGTCAGCATAGCTTCGCCAAGGGCAAATCCTGCCTGACCAACCTGGTGGCCTTCTATGAACCGCTAACGAAATTAATAGACGTGGGGCAAGCAACTGATGTCATTTACCTGGACCTGAGCAAAGCCTTCAACACTGTCCCGCACCACATCCTGGTCTCCAAACTGCTGACACATGGGTTTGATGGGTGGACCACTAGATGGATAAGGAACTGGCTTGATGACCACACCCAAAGAGTGGCTGTCAATGGATCCATGTCCCAGTAGAGGCCAGTGACAAGCAGAGTCCCTCAGGGATCAGTCCTGGGACCAGTCTTGTTCAACATCTTTGTGGGTGACATGGACAGTGGCATTGAGGGCACCCTCAGCAAGTTTGCTGATGAGGCCAAGCTGTGTGGTGCAGCAGACACGCTGGAGGGAAGGGAGGCCATCCAGAGGGACCTTGACAGGCTGGAGAGGTGGGCACAAGCCAACCTCATGAGGTTCAACAAGAGCAGGTGCAGGGTTCTGCATCTGGGTCGAGGCAATCCAGGGCACAAATCCAGGCTGGGCAGTGACTGGCTGGAAAGCAGCCTGGAGGACAAAGACTTGGGGGTACTGGTGGAGGAGAAGCTCAACATGAGCTCTCAATGTGCACTTGCAGCCCGCAAGGCCAGTCAGATCCTGGGCTGCGTCAGGAGAAGTGTGGCCAGCAGGTCAAGGGAGGTGATGCTCCCTCTCTACTCATCTCTGGTGAGACCACACCTGGAGTACTGTGTCCAGTTCTGGAACTCCTATTACAAGAGGGATATGGACGTGCTGGAACATGTCCAGAGAAGGGCCACGAGGATGATCAGAGGGCTAGAGCACCTCTCCTATGAGGACAGACTGAAGGAGTTGGGGTTGTTCAGTCTGGAGAAGAGAAGGCTCTGAGGTGACCTAATTGTGGCCTTCCAGTGTATGAAGAGGGGCTACAATAAGACAGGGGAGGGACTTCTGAGGATCTCAGGTAGTGATAGGACTAGGGGGAATGGAATGAAGTTGGAGGTGGGGAGATTCAGGCTGGATGTGAGGAGGAAGTTCTTCACCATGAGAGTGATGAAGCCCTGGAATGGGTTGTCCAGGGAGGTGGTTGGGGCATTGTCCCTGGAGGTATTTAAGAGCAGGCTGGATGAGGCTCTGTCCAGCCTGATCTAGTGTGGGGTTTCCCTGCCCATGGCAGGGGGGTTGGAACTAGATGATCCTTGTGGTCCCTTCCAACCCTGACTGATACTATGATACTACCGTGTTATGAAATTAGAGGCACAAATGAGGTAAAAATATCAACGGCAAGGAAATTCATTAACAGAATAAAGTAGACAGAATCAGAAGGAAATAGAGAGAAAAAAATAGAGAGAGAGAGCAAAGAGGGAGAGAGAAGATGAAAGGAATTATATTACCACACCACCCACCCCCCAAGACAGTTTGAGTCTGTGGAGGAAGGCTGCTGCAGCTTTGGCATGGAGGAAATGTCATCCTTGTTGGCTGTGCTGTCCTCCAGCAGAGGAGTGGAGGGAGAGATCATAAAGTCCAAGTCCATGTCCAAGCCCTTCTTTCAGCATTCTCTTCAGCTCCATGAGCTGCAACAGGCAGAACTTGGGACACGGACAGAGGGCTCCTCCTGGTCTGTTTCTTCTAGGCTACATGGTGATGTCTGTCCTTTTCTCTTCTGGTATTTTCTTTGTTTTTCTTCAGAGCAGAACTGCCCAGGTGTTTTCCTTCTCCTGAGCCTGTAGTTGCTCAGATATTTTATACAGTTTTTAGGTATGTGTCCAGGTGGTGAATTCATTGTCCTTTCAATATTGATAGCAATGGCCTCTGTCCATTATTTCCAGGGCAGCTGCAGTCTGGTGAGCAATCTTTATCCTTTGCATCCCGGGAGGTGTTCAAGAGGGGATTGGACGTGGCACTTGGTGCCATGGTTTAGTCATGAGTTCTGGGGTGACAGTTTGGACTTGATGATCTTTGAGGTCTCTTCCAACCTTGGTGATTCTGTGATTCTGTGATCCTCTGTTTCTGGGGTAGCTGATGGGTAGTGATGATCCTGTCTATGCGCATTCCAGAGAGTCATTATCCAGTGGCATCTGCCCAATACACATCAGCTATTGTCTGGGAAAGCAGCAAGGGTGATTTTATGTTTGTGAAGTCACATCAAGAGAGACAAGATTTAGTCTCTCACAAGTGGTCTATAGTAAGCCATTGTAGCACTCGACCTTCCCCACCGTTAGTGCATGGTATGAGATATGGCAAATCCATTCAACCCCATGTTCATTCCCCAGTCCCTTATGAGATGGTTCTTGAAATGGGTTCCATTGTCTGATTCAATCCTCCCGGCAGTACCATGCCTCCACAGGACATGTTTCTCTAGGCCCAGAATGCTGTTGCGAGCATTGGCATGAGGTGCTGGGTAGGTTTCCAGCCACCCTGTGTTTGCCTCCACCATGGTCAGTACATGCTGTTTACCACCATGAGACCAAGGAAGGGTGAGGTAGTCATCTACCAGGCCTCTCCGTACTTATATTTTGACCATCTCCTCCCATACCACAGAGACTTCATGCGCTTGGCTTGCTTGATGGCAGCACAGGTTTCACACTCATGGATAACCTGTGAGATGGCCTCCATAGAGATGTCCACTGATCTGTCCCAAGCCCACTGGTATGCAGCATCTCTCCCTTGGTGGCCTGAATTGTGATGGGCTCAGCAAGCTAAGAACCGCTCACCCTTGTGTTCCCAGTCCAAGTTTATTAGGGAGATTTTAGCTGCCAGATCTTCTTGGTGGTTGTGCTTGTACTCCTCTGTGGCTCTGCTCTTGGGAATGTGTGCATCAATGTGTCACACCTTTATTGGCAGCCAGTCCAGTGATGTCTTGCCCCACGTCAGCAGCCCAAACAGGCTTCCCTTTTCCTTGACACCCGTTCCTCCTCCATTCCTTCAGCCACCCCCACAAGGCATTTGCTACCATCCAGGAGTCAGTGTAGCGGTAAAACACTGGCCAGTTCTCTCATTCTGCCACATCCAGGGCCAGCTGGACAGCTTTTACCTCTGCATACTGACTGGATTCACCCTCTCCATCCCTTGTTTCTGCCACTTGCCTTGTTGGGCTCTAGACAGATGCTTTCCATCTCTGCTTGCTTCCTACAAGCTGGCAGGACCCATCCGGGAACAAAGCATAGCCCTTCTCATTACCAGGGAGATCATTATATGTGGGAGCCTCCTCAGCATGGGTCACTGTCTGCTCTGGTGGTGTTTCAAAGTCAACACCCTCTGGCCAGTTGCTGATCACTTCCACTATGCCAGGGCATTCAAAGCTCCCTATCTGAGCTCTCTGAGTTATCAGGGCCAACCACTTACTCCAGGTGACATCTGTGGCATGATGTGGGGTTGAGCCTCTCCCTTTGAACATCCAAGTCAGGACTGGAAGCCTTTGGAGCTAGAAATAGTGGTGACTCAGTCCCAATTACCTCAGAGGCAGCCCAACATCCTCATAGGCAGCTAGGATTTCCTCTTCTGTTGCAGTGTAGTTGGCCTCAGAGCCTTTGTACCCTTTACTCCAGAAACCTAGGAGCCTGCCCCTGGTTTCAGCAGGAGCCTTCTGCCACAAGTTCCATGTAGGACCATTCTCACTGGCCGCAGTGTACAGCACATTCTTAATCTCTGATCCAGCTCAAACAGGTCCCAGAGCCATAGCCTGGACCACCTCTCGTTTATCTGGTCGAATGCTACCTGCTGCTCATGTCCCACATGAAATCACTTTTTTTCTGTGTTGCATGGAAGGGAGGTTTCACAATTTGACTGTACCCAGGAATGTGCATTTTCCAGAAGCTCACAAGTCCCAAAAAGGACTGTGTCTCTTTCTTACTCATGGATTGCACCATAGTGACTACCCTGTTCACCACCTCCTGAGGGATGTGGCGACAGCCATCTTGCCATTGAATATTCATGAACTATATCTCTCTGGCAGGCCCTTTTACCTTGTTTCTCTTTATGGCAAAGCCAGCCTCCAACAGGATATCAATTATCCTCTTACCCTCCTGGTAAACTTTCTTTGCTGTCTCACCCCAATGATGTCATTGATAAGCTATAGAAGCTTAGGGGCTCCACCTTCCTCTAAGGCAGTCTGTATCACCTCATGGCAGATGGCTGAGCCATGGCTGGGTCCATAGACCCAGCCTTGAGGCAATGATTCCATTGGTACTGTACTCCCCTCCAGGTGAAAGCAAACTGTGGCCTGCATTCTTTTGCAATGGAAATGGAGAAAAAGGCATTAGCAATGTCATTTGTGGCATACCACTCAGCCACCCTTGATTCCAGTTCATACCGGAGCTCCATGTCTAGCACAGCAGGGCTGATCGGAGGAGTCACTTTGTTCAGGCCACCGTAGTCCACAGTCAATCTTCATTCCCCATTTGCCTTCTACACTGGCTATTTCGGGCTGTTGGAGGGTGAGTGAGCCTTGCTGATCACCTTCTGTCTCTCCAGTTGCCAAATCAGTTGGCGTATGGAGTGCAGAAAATCTCTGTTGGTCCTGTATTACCTATGATGTACTATGTGAGAGGCAATAGGTAACTTCAAATCCTGCACCTTATGGCTGCCCACTACGGAGGGGTCATCTGACAGTTCTGGCATGGTAGACAGCTGTTCTTTGTCTTCAGTCTCTACAGCTGCTACCCCAAATGTCCTCTTGTGCCCCCTTGGGTCCTTGAAGCATCCCTCCTGCAGAAAGTCAATGCCAAGAATGCAAGGTGCATCTGGACCAGTCACTATGTCGTGCTTTCCCCATTCATTTGCAGTCAGGCTCATCTCAACCTGCAGTACAGTCAAATCTTGTGAGCCCCCTGTGACTCCCTGTCAAGGTCCGGAGACACTAAATGTCTTGGTCCGGAGACACAGTTCTTTTAAGTATTCCCATGTTGTGAAATTAGAAGCACAAACGAGGCCAAAGTATCAACAGCTAGACTATTTATTACATAAATAAAGTGGACATAAGAAGGGGAGAGGAAGAAAAGAGAGAGGGAGAGAGAGGGAGAGAGAGAAGAGAGAGAGAAGAGGAAATGAATTATATTACCACACCCCTCATCCCCCCCAAGACAGTTAAAGTCTGTGGAGGAAAGGTGCTGCAGGAGATGTTGGGTTTGTAGAGAAACGGTGCTGAGGCTTTTGCTGGAGAACAGCTGTGGTCCCCTGGGGAGATGTTGGGTTGATACAGGAACGGTGCTGAGGCTCCTCTGGGCAGCCTGGGTCTGTAGAGAAAGGGTGCTGAGGATTTGGCTGGAGCTGTGGTCCTCCGGGCAGGTTCTTTTCTCCAGAGCAGCATTGTCCTGGCTTTCTCTTCTCAGCGGCCTGGTCCATCTCCTGTGTTTTCCTTCATCTCCGTTTTTCTCCCCGTTTTTCTCCTCTGTTTCTCTCTACAAACCAGTAGTTGCTCCAGTCTTTTATACAGTTTTTAGTCCTTAGGTATGTATTCATATATTGTCCCTCAGGAATTCCAGTGGCAGGAAATGATCCTTAGGTTCTGTGTATTGCTGTGTGTTTGGGCAAGATCCTGGCTGGAGCGGGGGGGAATCTCCATCTACCCTTTCTCCATCCAGACAAGGCTCCCCACATTCCTTAACACCTCAGGAAACAGGTGGTAAAACCCATTGTATCACCCTGCCCAGGGTACTTGATGGGTGGAGATTATCTTGCCCTAAAGGTGTGATGGCTGGGTCCTTGGGTCCATTGTTGTAGTCCCGTGTTATCACGATGCAATCACAAGCTGATTTGCATCCAGAATTGGTGGACAGGATTCTTTCCACCTTCTTTCCAGTGGCTCTGCTATCAGTTTATCTTTGCTGACTCACATAAAGAGAGACAAACTTCTTAGACTCTCACACTCCCTGAATGCTTACAGGTTCAGCCCCTTTGTACCTTGATGGTATCAGGGTGCATTGGGCCTCTGTGTCCATCAGAGCTCGGTACTTCAGGGCTTCTGAAGTGCCAACCCAGTACACTCTGTTGTCCCTGGCCTCCACCTGGCTGGAGGTAGGGCACCTATAACGCTGATGGCAGTGCTCACAATTGTCACAGAGTCTTGTGTTAGTAGGAGAAGGGTCTCTTGAGTGAGAGGGACCACTCCAGGAAACTGGGGCAGCCCTTCTCCAGGATGAGTTGTCCCCATTTCGGCCACCTTGCAGTGCCTGCACTTTGTCCCAGAGGGCAGAGGTGGGTTGGCCATGCCAGTTGTCTATGTTCTCTCCATGGTCACAGAAGATCCTCCACAGATACCCCCTTGACATCCCTCGATTGACTTGGGATTATCTCCTAGGTGAAGGTCGCTTATTGCTGATTGCTGAAACATGGACCCATTCTGAAGGAGAAGGGGAAGAGGAAAAGAGGGTATCATTCAGTTTTTTCAGTTCAGACAGGGAGGCCTTAAGCCCTTTAATCATATTTTCTATGGTTCAGATTATGAGTTTCTGATTTACACTGTCTTCATATTTCCTTAAATCACCAGCAAACTCACAGACTTCCATCCTGTCCTGTCAGGAGCATCCCTCCTCATGTGTGTGCATGTTTTTGAAGGGCACCCTGGGTGAGTTTCTTTATGAAGGACCATTTCATAGGCACTTCATCTGCATCTGAGGGGAGCTGGCTGTCTCCATAAATTATTTCCAGCACAGCCATCTGTCTCAGATACTGAATGCCCTGTTCCATAGCTGCCCATCTAATTGGGGCTCAGGGCAGGTCATCATTTGAGCAGTACCGGCTCTTTATGTCATTGAGGACCTGGGCCCAGAGAGTGTTTGTTCCATCAGGTTTGGCTAACTCTTTGTCCAGACCTTCATCATGAGACAGGGAGCCTAAAAGCTTCACCTCTGTCTTATCCAGGTCCACCCTTTCATCTGAACATCTCAGGGCCCAGCTTAGTATTGGCTCATCCTCTTTCCGTGTGTAATCCAGATGAGTTTGCCTTAATTCCTTTCTGGGTAGAGATGTACAGTTATTATTACCTGATCTGAATTATCCTCATCCACTGCTGGGTTCTGCAATGTGCTAGGTCCTGCTGAATTGCCTTCCTCACCAACCGTGTTTGGAGATTATTTTTGTACCCTTTTCCTGCATGTGGTGACAGGTGCTAGAGAAATTGTGTGGGCAGGAGCATCAGGGGTTAAGTGAGGAACTGCTGATGGTGGGGCAATACCTTGTGCCTGGGGCTCAGGCTGAGATCAGACAGCCCTTTTCGGGCAACACTCACTACAACCTAAACCCTCCCTCTTTGTGTTTACACGGTGCTTGAAGTGCACACAGCACACACACCCCCACACACAAAAGACTGCCTTGTCCCTCTGCAAAGAGTTCTTAATGGGTTAGCACTTCCCCCACCCAAAATGCCCCTATAAGGATTATATTTAAGCATATAGAACATATTGTAATGTAAGGCAATTTTTCATAATAGACATTTTTATCTACACTGTTAGTTTTGTAGCTCACTTCAGAAAAATTTCCTATGTTAGAGAAATTACCACTGCCAGTAAAATTCAAAGAATTCAAGAGTTACATGCCCAGCTGCATTGGTAACGTTTTTATCCAGTTGAGCAGCATCTCTATCATTAACCACATTACATGGTAAGTTATTAATTTGTAGATATGGGTCCCTTGCAAAAGTGCGGAATGTCAGATTTTTTTAAATTAACATCTCTACTTCCAATCTTCTTCTTTCAAACAAAGTATTACTTTCCAAATAGAATATTAATTTCCAAACCCCCCATTGGAACACCAAAATATGGTTGTGGTTTGAGTCTTAGCAGGAATTTAAGAGCTCAATTAGGAGGCAAGCCTGAAAACCCCTCCCCCACTCCCCCTTCCTCTTTCCCAATAGAAAGAAAAAAGGGAAGGGGAAAGAATAGCGAAAAATGAGGGAAGGGAGAGAAAAGGGGAAAGAAACGGGTGTAAGGAAGAAGGGAGGAGGTAAATCCAATGAGAAATAATTTGGTGTCAGTTTGGAAGTAGAGAAGTGAAAATAGTTTTCTTTAAACAATATATATAAATATATATGTATATATCAATAACGGGAAAGGGTCCACAGGGGTAAGGAACAAGGATGGGTAGGGAGATATACAAAAACAACAGTCCTTTGGAGAAATGTGGATGCGGCAGGGAGAAAGATCAGGCTTGACCACGTGGCAAAGAACAAGGAAGCCAGCAGCAACTCTTGATCCTCTTGCCTGAGCAAGACAGGAGCAAAAGAGAGGGAAAATGGTTGCTGTAGCTTCCCCTTTATAGATTTGCTGGACAGGAAGAGGGAGTGGAACAGACTAACTCAGTTTCCCAGGTGAGGAATCCCGTTTGGGGGGAAGGAAGAAATTAAGTCCACATGGATGAGGTTTCCTTAATCCTCAGGGGAGAGCAGGGCTCTCACAACCCATGCCCCTTCATCAGAGGATGGGTGTAGCCCACCACAGCTTCACTTACTGAATGTATGGAAATCATGCTACTTGTGAAGATTTTTAGTCTTAATATCATAAGACTTAGTACCTCTAGGACCAAGTTTTGCACCCACTGGACTATTAGCCAGGATAATGATTTTCAGCAGGCCTGTATTTCCTCTGGTGAAAAATCCAGATTTGCAAACATGAAAACATTTTGCCTATTAGAATGCTTGACAAAATAGCTTATGCCAAAATAGGTAAAATCTGAGGATCATTTAAGAACCAAATACTTGAATTAACAGTTCATTTTATATTTCCTTTATCTTCTAAAGCCTTTATAAATGTTCATCTTTTAAAAGTACTAGACATTTTACAGCAAATATTTCATATCATCCCAAGCAATTCTTTCTTGATTTGCTGGTTGAGCTGGAATACGAATTAAAATTCACCTTGCATTGGATGAATTCCTCTTTCATAAATTGCCAATGAACCAAGAAATCAGTTATTTCTCCAATTCTGTAATTGTGCTATATATAATAGTTTTCCTAAACTGTCTTCCACCCCACAAAGATCCCCCTGCTAAGTTTGCTTAATTCTAAAAATGAATATGCTTTTAAAACCGCGTAAGACAAAGTTTTCACCAAGCGTAAGAAAAAATAAAAATAAATGCAGATACACCTTATGTTACTCTGACAGCTAGAAAGCACCATTGGCTGTAAATTTTTATTCACCCTGGATGTCCAGCAAGATCTACAGACTCACTGGTAATTATAGATGCTCTCTGCTTCTACTAGCACTGAAGGAAATAACCACCTAATTTTAGTCCATCACATATCTTTTTTTTCCATCTGTGTCTGGTTTTCTCACTGTTAAACTAGAATTATTCTGTTTCATTTAATGTGATGGCTGTGGAGGGAGATTCACCTTAGTTTACAACAGGCAGTTAGCACAGGACTTATAAAAGTGTTTATTGATATACAGGTTAAAAGTTATTTTATTTACACTTTAACAAATGTATGTAATCTATAACGTTATTTTTCAGTTGCCAGCTTTGAGACATAAAAACATTAATCAATGTGTAATGCAGCAGAGTTAGTGTATACCTACTTAATTTTTAATATGTACTATTACAGACATTAATTTATTTCAGTTTAAGATATAACATCTGACAATATACATAAAGCTTCTGTGCAGTCTGAATATTAACACATTAGCTTGGGTTACTTCATTACTTATGTAAAATTAATATAAAACTTCAAGGCCAAGCACATACATACTGATATTACATATTTTATCAATGTTATGTTATACGTACTTTTACTGATTACTTGTAAATATAGATCTTTTTGCTATGTGGATAAACTAAAAGGAATGCCAGAAAAATAAGCGGTGTCAAAACCTCTCAGTGATATTTAATTAGCAAGTCTTAGAATCCTAAAATAAAACATAAGTTTCCCATTTTCCCAGTTGGATAATACCAAGGTTCCTAGGCCAGCTGACTTGTGACTTTAACCACATTACCAATCTGACATGTACATACTACTTAGTAGACAACTTTTTACTAGAGTGTGTTCCAGCTATACTGACTTTAATGTGACTCAGGATCGTATTTGTCAGGTACAAGGATGGGAAAATGAAGGATAGAAGGACACATTAAAGTATTTTTACATAACTCAGATAATGGCAAGAGTGTAACTACTACCCATAAGATTGGAGTCTTAGTGCTGAGGCCAGTTTAGATTAATAAAGTAAAAGGGAAGAGAGACATAAGATTTGCATAGCTGTTCATTAAAAGAAGAGTAAATAGTTCCTCAAAAGCTATTTCTAGATATAAGTGAGCATATCTCACATGAAAGCACACTGACTTCTAGGCATTTTATATCTTTCTGGTAAAACAAAATTACTTAAAAACTGCAATGAAATACTGAACACTCACATGGAGATTTATTTATGATTTTTCTTTTTCCCTTTTCTTAGTTATTTAAGATGTAGTGTTTTATGAAAATAAGAAATTCTGGTGATTCACCCACTTTATCAAAGTTAAGGGACTTTTAAAGACTATGTTTTTTCATTATTTTGTGTAGTTGTTATTGTTTTTTCTATTGTTTTGTTTGGTTGGTTGGTTTGGGGTTTGGGTTTTGCTTGTTAGCATGTCTAATAACCTGCGGAACCTGGAGACAGGTTTGTGGTACAGCTTTTGAAATAATCTCCTTACTTTTTGCTTTTTAACTTGAACTGGTCAGGACAATTATCTCAGCCTCCCTCTTCCCACCTGTGGATCTTCCAAGAGTAGTCTCCATGTCTCATAAAGTTATGCATACATGTGCTGTCAGAAGGAACTTTACCAAAGTCCAACTTGATAAAAAAGATTTCTTAAACTAAGTTGAATGGGGATGGAGGGCAAAAATGGGAAGGAGCTGTAAGAACAAACAAAATATATATTAATGATACCATTTGCTTAATACTTCTGCCCTGGGTTTTTTGTTTGTTCACCTTTTGTCAAAGGATGTATCTGAGTTAAATATCACTGCAAATATTACAGCACAGCAGCAACTGCATTGTTATCCATGCTCTCTCTGTGCACTGGGCAGAGGATTTTTAATTTCATACATCATTTACAACTTGCTGCAGTGATTCCACACAAAGCAGTACATATCTTTCTCACAAGGAACATGAAACTGATAGCACCTTACCTGTCATCACAGGTTCCTTAGTTTTAGATTTGCCAGCACTTGGGTTGCAATCTAGTGATAATGCTTCAGAAGGACACTAGCTCAGCTCCAATGATTGGCAGATAAGTGACTGGCAAATTGCATTTTCTTATGAGAACGTGAAATACATTTGTCTCCAGCTCTGAAAACCACACGCTCTTTGTCAATAGCTATATATATACATAGTATCTGTTACATACTTAAATGTGAAAAATGTTTTATTATCTCAATGCTAAATCTAGTCAAGTGCCTTTTTTAAAAGAAGACCTGATATGTCTTCTACCTGTTAAAAGCAGACAATATTAAAACAATTGGCCGTTCAGATATATTTGGGTAGAGGCATATGCCCCGGAAATAAGTCATATAGAATAACAAATAACTATTTCTGTTCTCCTTGAAAATTTCATAAAGGAGTCCATGTTTGTATATGTTATATATGTATATATATTGGAGAATAGTTTTCCAGATTTGCTTCATATACTATACCCTGTATTTCTGATCATTTAGTGTATCTGTTCAGAAGATTTGATTCTTAAGAGACATAGCAACTGCAGAATTAACTTTAGGAGAAATTATCAAGCCTGGTCTGGGAGGACATGTAGGAGCCTGGGAGAGTGAAGGATGCTGATTTAGCATGTAAAGAGTACAGAAGCCAAGAAATGTTATTTTATGTGATTCTCCAGTCCTCTGGAAAGGACGTAATACAGGTGATCATAAAGATTGAGCAGTGACATACAACTTACAATAGAAGTTTGATTTAATTGTCTTTCATTTCTTTGTTTATTTCTATCTTAGGCTTAAATTTACTTGAAACATAATAGTAACAGAAGGTTAACCTGCCAAGTGAAAGGAAGAATAGCTTTATGGTGTCAGATCTTCAGGTATTGTTAGTGATGCTTGTGATTTTAGTATTGTCTTAGCAGGAATAGTTTGAACTGGCATTGTAGTTACGTTTCAGTAACACCTATCAGACACAAGAGAATATGTATTAATGTGTTAAGTATTAAAAGTCAAATACTAGAGCTTCTGCAGCTAAAGCAGTGTCTAAGACAAGTGACAGTGCATGAAATAGGACTGCCAAAATGTGATTCATCTGTCTCTGTTGTCTTAGAATAACAACGTTGTGGGGTAGATCTGTGGATAGAGGATGTTGTGTAAAATGTCTTCCCGCAAACCATAGTGACAACAGTTGATTGCATTACCATCATTCTTTAAAAAGTCTATTCCTTATTCTTAAGCTTAAGAGAAAAATGAATGCTCTGGAGCAAATTCTAGTGTTTCTACAAGTATTGGTCATAAAAAACAAAGTAATTTACTTTTGCTGAATCTCACCTGGTCATCCAGCATGTTGAAGCATCTATGAATAGCAGCAATGTCTTCCAGTGTATCGACCTTTCCACTGCAGTTCACAGACTTGTTTGGGTCCTGCTGCTTATCCATTGAGCTAGTCATCTCATCACGGACAGCTATCATGTTGGTCAGGAATAACTAGCCTTTGGCACACCCACAATGCTTATTCCCAGTTCTTCATCTTTGTTCCTCACCTAAATGGAAATGGCTTTAAGAAATACACTCATTCATCTTTTCAGGGACTCAGGAGCACTGATCAGTCTTTAGTTGTCCCAGTCCTTCAGCTTGCCGTGCATAAAGATGGGTGAAACACCTGTGTTTCTCAGCTACAAGAAAATGCCCCAGTTGATACAATCTTTCAAAGATGGCAGAAAGCAGCCTTCCAGTGACATGAGTGAACAGTCCCAACACCCTCTGTACCGTGACCAAGTGCCTTAAATGTTCCTTAGTGTATTTGCTTCTGCTGTAAGTAATAATAATAATAATAATAATAATAATAATAATAATAAAAAATAATAATAATAATAATAATAAACCATGTTGGAAGAGACCTTCAAGATCATTGCGTCCAACCTATCAATCAATCCAACCCACCTAAACAACTAAACCATGGCACCAAGCACCCCATCAAGTCTCCTCCTGAACACCTCCAATGACGGTGACTCCACCACCTCCCCGGGCAGCCCATTCCATAGCACAATCACTCTTTCTGTATAGAACTTCTTCCTAACATCCAACCTGAACCTCCCCTGGTGCAGCCTGAGACTGTGTCCTCTTGTTCTGGTACTGGCTGCCTGGGAGAAGAGACCAACATCCGCCTGTCTACAACTTCCCTTCAGGTAGTTGTAGAGAGCAATAAGGTCACCCCTGAATCTCCTCCTCTCCAGGCTAAGCAACCCCAGCTCCCTCAGTCTCTCCTCATAGGGCTTGTGTTCCAAACCCCTTACCAACTTTGTTGCCCTTCTCTGGACTCGTTCCAGCAAGTCAACATCCTTCCTAAACTGAGGGGCCCAGAACTGGACACAGTACTAGAGGTGTGGCCTAACCAGTGCAGTGTACAGGGGCAGAATGACCCTCCTGCTCCTGCTGGTCACACTGTTCTTGATACAGGCCAGGATGCCATTGGCCCTCTTGGCTGCCTGGGCACACTGCAGGCTCATGTTCAGCCTACTATCGACCAGTACCCCCAGGTCCCTCTCTACCTGGCCGCTCTCCAGCCACTCTGAAGTACTACTACATTCTCACAAATTACATCACTAACCTTAGTAAATCTGAGAATAAGTCTTTGGGGAATCAGGGAAAGTCAGGGAATGGTGACTTTGTCAGCAAAAATAATGCAAAACAAGCCCAAGTACATAAGACTTTTTTCTGTCCTTTGTCACTAAGCTGACTTCTCCATTGAGCATTAATCACACATTTTCCTCTCTTTTCATCTATTGTCTTTCATTTCCCTTATAGTTTTAACATCTGAGCTTTGATTTCCCTAATTCTATCCACAAATATTGAATATCAAGCCAAATATTACGTCTGCCCTCAGTTACAATATCTATATGGTTAGAAACAAAAGTGTCTCTCATTTGGAAGGATCAATCGAAATACTGAAAAATATTGCATGCAAGCAGAGATATTCAGAATTTTGTACTTTTTTCATCATCTGATGATATAGGAGATTATATTTTGTTTACATAGTCTGATGTTGACTTAGAGTGTGCTAGAATGTGTGGCTAGATATATATCTGTAATTTACAATGCTTCCAAAGAACAGGAAAGGTAGTTTTCAAAATAATTGTGATACTTGTTTTCATATCCCTGCATTTCTTTCCAAATTGCAATTTTGAACTACAAAATTAAATTAAATATCTATTTTATTTCCAGTGCAGACAGTATCTTTTAAGGTGATACATCATTCTTGCTGAATGAGAAGTCCAAGGTACATACCATCCAGAAACACATATCTTAGGAACATCAGGGAACACAGAGTCTTAACTCACAGGTTGGCCTCAGCCAGATCAGCAGCAACAGCACCACCTGGTAAAATGTTTCCTTTGTTTCTCAGAAATAGCAGAAACATAGTTTGCTGACCATATGTTGTATTAGTTGTGTCTGGACAAGCTCATTAAGCTTGAGTACTGGTAAGTGTCTCTGTGATGAAATAACTCCAGGTGTAACTAAAAGAGAGGTCTTGATCAAAGGAGCTGTGACATAATTCCTGACTGTTGCAAATATTACTATTTTTACTTCATGTGTCCACCATCAAAAACATTCTTAGAGGATATCTTGAGGGCTATTGGCAATGCTGGAGACAGAAGGACTTTGCTTAATGCAGCCAGTGTGAGTGTATCAGTTATTAACAGATGAATTGACAAAATGTCCCAAATGTTATCCATCTGCTCCTATCTTTTCAACCTGCTATAAAACAAAAATTATACATTTGGAAATGAATCTCATCTCTTCTCTAAGGATTGTCTTTATTGACAGAAAACAAAACAAATTTCTAAAACTAAAAGAATCAAGCAAACAAAGAGAAAGTGCTTTAAAAATCAGTTTTCTCAAACCTGGCCCAGGATATTAGCCCAGAGCAGAGTTCTTCAGCAATTCAGATTTCAGGTGAACAAGTATAGTGATTTTCTTCTTACACATGCAGCCTCTTAAGTAACTCTTTGTCTATTAAGCCACTACTTGTCTTGAAAATCTGAAGAATATTAGCAAGAAGAGGAAGAGGAAGAGGAAGAGAGGGGTCTTGCAAGGTTATGTAGCACACCTTGTATATCAACGCAGGACAAGTGCATCATTCCTAGCAGATGTTTGCATCATCTATTCCCGGAGACTTTGGTGACAAACTTGCTAAGAAAAGATTTTTTATTATTTCTAACTTTTTTTCCTGTTACCTGCTTTGAAACCATGTGAAAAATGTGGCTTTTCCTCCTCTCTCCATTTTTTTTTTTTTTTTTTTTTTTTTTTTTATGTATCTGCAAAATGGACTGTTTCAGGAAAAAGAACATTTAAGATTCTCTTTTATGATAACAAAGCTCTAAAAGGTATAAAACACTGGATGTTGTTTCAAATAAAGGTTCTACATTTTCTTTTCTTTTAAAAACGTATGTGTTTTATTTTCTCTGTGTGTGTAGGATGGTGTGTGTTATTTGAGTATTTTGTACATGTTTGCATTTCTCATTACTAACATCAAATGTATGGGCTGTGTCATGCAAAAACAATCTAATTTTATATGAACTTCTGAGAGAAAAATCTGCTAGCTTACTCTAATATCTGATTTGTTCATGTTTTTTGAGGACATCAGACGCTACAAGTACATAGCAGACCCATAACCAGGTTTTCTTTTCCTGTGAAATTTCCTAAGTACACAGTCCACAGTAACTAAAATCAATATTAAATCCTAATTGCTATAAGTTAGCAATTAAGTTAGCGATAGTTATTACATTGGGCCCTACATTTTTGTATATAATGTATGTACAAGCTGATATGAAACGAGTAAACTATGCACATCTCAGGGTTTTTGTGATGGAAGAATTGTTGAGCTATAGGAAAGATCAACTATGAAGTCAACATGATATTCAGCACCTCAATTTTCATGTGCTTTCTTGTGTTAGGAAAACATATCAAAGCATAGTTAAATTTAGTGGTTTTGTGAAAAAGTTATACAGATATCTTCAATGACAGTGCAGCAAGATGTAGCTGCTACTCTGTCAAACTTTTCTCTTTATAGCTAACAATTATATAGTTCAGTTTTAAGAAACCTTTTAAATCTAGTAGAAAGCAACATTTGATGACTAAGGCAAGTTGTAAGCATTTCATGTGTTAAGCTGCAAAGATTATGAACAGCATATGTGGGAAACCAGGAAACTTAGCTGAGAAAGCACAGCAAGGATCTCACCAGGAGTTCATGTAGAGAGGAGGTGTAACATGGAGCTTAAAAAGAGAGAACACAGGGTGGTACATTTTGTAGTGAACAAGAAAAGTAAAGCAGAAGCAAAAACTGCTTTGCAGAGCACAGGAATACATGAACACTGCTGAAGGATAAAATAGAACATTGGGCAACAAAGATGAGAGTTGTCTCAGAATAAGGCATACTGATCATAGCACAGCCCTACAAGGAGAGTAAGAGCAAAGGTTCTGGAAGGTTGCATACTCAAAATCACATTACACAAAAACCATATTACCTGGGCCTGCACTGCACCATTTCACTAAGAATAACCACAGTTCTGGCAGTATTTGTTCCACTGCATGGCATGGAATTTTCTGCTATTACTTATTTCTGTCTTTGCTTTGATGTCTTCCTGTTACTCACACTTTATGAAAAAACATTAAACGGCAGTTGATACTGGATACAGTGTGTGACAGAAAGCAGGATTAACAGACTAGATGGATATTAAAATAGGTGGTGTTTAGATGGACTCATTATGGCATTTAATGGTTATTCTACTGCATTAGAATATATATTGCAGTTAAGCAAAACTAATTGCCTTAAACTGCAGTTCTTGTTCCTGTCATAATGAACAATTTCTAACATTAGTGTCTTGTAAGGTACATTCTAAGTAACTCTTTTAAAACTATTGTTTCTTAAATTAACGTAGATTAAGAACTGATAAGGAATACTGTCCAAAAATTATTGAAAAAGAAAAAAAAAACATTGTGAGCACTTAGGTACCCAAAAACGTGGTACAATTTAATGGTAAGCTCTATATTCACTGAAAAAGCAACATCAGGAAATATATGTTATATTGGTTCTTACAAATATATAGACTCCTATTCCATCCCACAAATCCAGAAAATATTTGATTTGAACTCCACATAAAAGAAATACTGGCCTCAGAATCATTGTAACTGCGGATTTGTTTTCCTGTTTTTCTGTCTACCGCTGTTGCTAGAGATTTTCTGTTTTAATTCTAAGCCTCTGGTGTGGGCCATAACAAAAACAGTTAATTCTGAAGAGTGTGGACTCTTCTTTAGTGGATGTGTAATTGTGAGCAACCACAACCAACATTGAATAATATGTGTCTTTCAGAGTTACTTATCTCCATCGTAAGAAGAGAGAAGTTTTAAAGGAAATTGCAAAACTTTACTAATTATATTGAATTTCTTAGTTTTTGGTATACTGTATAAAATACTGAAATTATTTTTATCATCACTCTCTTATTAAATTAGGATTGAAGAAAACTCTCCTCACTATTCTTTGGTTTCTAATAATTTTTCTCCTATGACAAAGATTAAAACAATGCTTCAGAGAAACTATTCAGTAAGGGGAAAAAAACCCAAAAACCCAAACACCAACTAACCGGTATTTCAGGTAATATACAGCTGAAATGCTTTTATGTGAAGGTATTTTCCTGATACTAAACAAAATTACAAATAGATTGTATTTTGCTATAGGAAAAAGGTATTTTTATTAATATATAAACATAATAGGAATATAGGAATATTATATAGGAATAATAAATTTGAAACTTTAAAAATAATGATAGTTTTTAATTACTAATGTAAAATAAACAAAATATAATAAATAATATACAATAATGTAGGAACATAGGATTAATAAATTTGTATAAGAAAATCTATTTCTACTAAAGGAAAAATCAAATTAAATATCTAAGTGGGAGAACTATCTGTACACTGGTGATTCAGTTAATAAGCAATTAACCCATAGAGTCTTCCACTGAGAAAAAAAGTGCTGAACAAGTTGATCAGATAAAACAAGATAATATTTTTGAAGCAGTAAATGCAAGATTTCTATATGAAACTGATACTTAATAAGCAGTTGATGGTCTCAGAATTCAGATTTTATTTATAACAACTTTAAAAAAAATATTACAGAACTTAATTATCAAGCAATACAGTTAGAAACCTTTTAAATCTATTAAGATTTCTGTAATCCTGTTAGTATACACACTCTTCTTAAATGCACCCTAAAACTGACAGCAGCAATGTGTCAAACTGGACTATCCCAAAGACTTTACTCCACGTTCCACCCAATTTTAAGCCCATTATCCCCAGGAGAAATGTAAATCTCAGTTCAATACCACAATTTAGTTGAACAGGACACATTATATAATTGTTTTAAACTTCAGTGTAAAATCCCAGAAGGAAATAAAAAAAAATCTCTTAAGTCTCACTTATTTTCAATAGAAGTTGTTTAGTTTCACTGAGTCTCACTCTGTTTCTTTTTTTATTATTATTTATTTATTAAAAAAGAAAAAGTTAGTGATGCTTATTCCCAAAAGGTGCTTCAGCACCTGAAGTCACAAAAATCATTTCAGCAACAAGTCAATGTGATACTGATCCCCACCTCTCTAAAAAGTAATTTGCAATACTATCATCCATAGGGCTGCATCTTGTGTGTCTCTAGATGCATATCTTAACAACCAGGTTAGATTAATACGATACTCTTAAAAATCTTGTATATAATCTTCTAAAAAAGGCCCTTCATACTACTCTGCAACTAAAAGGTTTGTTCAGACAGCCTTTTTGCTAGTGAAAGCCGGTTCTTCTTGCTTATTCCTTAGAACCTTAGCCTTAGTGGAAGAACAGAAGATTTCTATTTAGGAAGGGAGCTTTAGAAAGTGGACGATCTGGGGTTTTTTAATAATCTCAGGTTGAAGATGCTCCTCATCTTTGAAATTTGCTCCCTCACACTTCCCTGCCAAGCACTTTTTGAAATAACTCAGCTCTTTATATTGACTATAGAGATCTAACAACAACTCGTTAAAGTCAGTGAAATTAACAAAACAGTTTTGAGATTTAGTGATGCCAAATATGGATTCTTCTTAGCAGTCACCATGGCTTAAGCTCTTTCAATGCAGCAGAAAGTATCAGAGAAACTTAGCTAAGTGAGAAATATATAATGGCTGTTCACACACTTTAATGGTGTACTGTAAAAATAATGTCAGAAAATATCATAAAAATAAAGTTTGACATGAGATAGATTTCTTTTGTAACAGGTTTATACCTATTATTTGTACCTATGAATAGTGAATAGAAAAAATTCTGCATGTTCTATCTGCATCCTGGATTACACTTTAAAAGCTCTTCAGTGATACTCAAAGACATGATCACTGCATTACTGTCAAGGACAGTGAAATCTGAGGTAATGGTTACATAATTGATAATCATTTAATATAATGTGGCCTACAGGGAGAATGGTCACTCAGGGATTTTTCTGAGATTTCACATACGTTAGAAAGATTTTACTTTATTCTCTCCTCAGCTATTTTTTTTCTGACTAATACTGTTATGTTGTCCTAGTCATAACCAGGGTTTTTTGGTGTTTAATAATTGTCCTGTTATAAGTTTGTAGTTATAAAGCTCCACTGTGCTGCTTTTTGCTTCCTGACATAGGAAAAGAAATAGGGGAGTGTTTTTCCTTTAAGGAGCTCGGTGTATGCTGCTGCACTGTAATCACAGAATGAGGAGGCTTCTTAAAATGACCCATTGCTTTCTTCATCTCCCTGGCAATAAGAAGTTCCATACTGGCAAGAAAAACAAACTACAACAAAATCAGCAGTGATAACAGTGGAAAGAATATGAAAGTATGAATCTTGTGTGGTCCCTGTTTTCTGAATAAGCTGGAAATAAAGTAGGCATTTTCTTTGCAGCTCATCAACTTGACAAAACCAGAATATAATTAGGAGGTGGTTGTATTTTTCCATGTCTCTAAAATATCATTAACTTCAGAGGAAGAAAAATAGTAGTCACATGCCAAGTATGTCTCAAAGGAAGACATACTTGGCAAAGGGAGAGTGACTGTAAAAGAAGGGGTAAAAGAAAAATCAGTTAAAACAAAACAGCCATATATTACCACATTCTCTCAGAAACTAACAAAATTTAAAAGTATAGAAGACATACCTATTTAGTATGTTAATGATGCTTTCTACTCAATTACTGAAACTGAAAAAAACAGTAACTAAGGTAGCATAAAGAATATTTTTTGTTTGGCCTGGCATATTCCTGACAATAAAAACGGAAATTGAGTCACTAGCATGTTTAAGAGTCATGCATTTTAAACATTGTTCTTAATTATTAAAGGATGAGAAAATAGCATTTGGTTGATTGTTTCATTTAATTGGGCAACAACAGACATGGCCTGTCCAAGGCATATACTGATGAATCCCAAATTATAAAAGACAAAAAAATAAATTAAAAATAAAACTCTATAAATTCATGTGGTGGCAGGGGCCCCTTTCCAGCACAAATAAGACCTCTTGCTTAAGCCATTAACCTTACTCACACATTAGATTCTTGGGAAACAAATTATCTTCCCTGCTCAATTCTTACCTGAATTGCATTTGTATTAGACACTGAATTTAAAGTGATTTTAGTCTAGCAAAATCAGCAATATTCATTCGACTCCACACAAAGGTGAGGTCCAGTAATGCTCTGTGCTGGCATGCACTACTGGTTTACTTGTTTTAACTCACCTTTAGTTTTAGTGCTTGAAATGTTGGTTCAGTGGATGGAGAACAGACTGAAAATGAGATATTGCTGGGATTCCTGTCTCAGGTCTGTGCCCTGAGTGTCATGCTATCATTAAGCTATTATGCTGCTGGTGCTGAGTGGTGAAAGTCAGAATAACTCGTGTGACTTTTGTAGAATGGCATTTCAGATTCATGGAAAAAATCAGACAGATTTGCCTACACTACAGAGCTTCCTCTCAGGATACAGGTGTTGCATTCTGCCAGATACTTTTAGGAGATAAAATAAGTAGTAGCTTATAGCACCTGACAGACAAAGTTTGCTGAAGGATTTAAAATACTTTAACACTGATGCTCAAGAGTAGAATGTAAAGGGTTGGTGGTTGTAATTTTAGCTGTTATACTTCTAGCCGTTGCTTTGCTGTATGCAGAGAGCAACAGGGATGTGGTTGTGATATCTAGCGTGACTGTTTTTCAAAAAAAGAGTATGGAAAGATGTTACCTTTTCCTAACTTTGTGTTAGTGAGATTGGCAATGACTTCACAGAGCCACTGCAGCAAGTTGCAAATGATGTATGAAATGAGAAACCCTGCCCAGGGCACAGAGGAATATCTATAGTTAGTATTGTGCAGTCACTGAGGCATTGTGTTGTCTGCTGCAACATTAAGCTTGGTCAAGCTGATTAGAGTTATATGGAATTTTAAGGAACAAAGAAAGTAAAACATATAAACGAGTTTTTCAGCTTCCTGGTTTTCTTTTGCTTTATCAGGAAGCAATTGTCAGTGTCATGGATTGAGTTGAATCTGACTTTTTTATTCATATTCTGAGGTGGTTCAGGTTACATCACTATCTAGAAGTCTACCTGTCTACCTGTCAATAGCAAAATGGAATCTACTTGGACATCACCAGCTTTCTCTTAAAACAAGCAAAGGCAGTATTCTGCTTCTTTTCAGAATAACAAGGAACCAGCATCACATAAAAATCAGAAATTACAAATCATGTTTACTAGGGAGGGGAAAAGAATTATTAAAATTTCAAACCTCAGTAAATTTGCAGACAACAAGCTGTTTGGGAGTGTTGATCCACTTGAGGGTGAAAGGTTCTACAGCTGGTTAGGGACAGGATGGATTGATAGGCTAAAGCCAGTTGTATGGTATTCATCAAGGCCAAATGCCAGGTGCTGCACCTGAGACACAATACTATTCAACTGTACAAGCTTGGGAGACAGGAGCTGGAAAGCTGTTTGGTGGGAAATGTCCCAGCAAGTTGATTGACAGCCAGCTGATGATGAGCCAGCAGTGTGCCCAGGTGGTCAAGAAGGCCAACAGTATCATGGCTTATATCAGAAACAGTGCATCCAGCAAGACCAGGGAAGTGATTGTCCCCCTGTACTTAGCAGTGGTGAGGCCATACCTTGAATATTGTATTTGGTTTTGGGCCCCTCCCAACAAGACGGACATTGAGGTACATTCCAGCACCTCAATGAAGAACAACAAAACTGGTTAAAGATCTACAGAACGGGTCTTATAAGCAGCTGCTGAGAGAGGTGGAGTTGTTTAATCTGAAGAAACAGAAGCTGGGGTTAAGGCCTTACACTCACTACATTTCTCACTACAACTACCTGAAAAGAGGTTGTGCCACAGTAGTGATCAGTATCTTCTCCCAAGCAACAAGTGATAGGACAAGAGAAAATGGACTCAAACTGCTTGAGGGAGGTTTAGGCCGGATATTACAATAAAATTACTTCACTGAAAGGGTTGCCAAGCATTGGAACAGACTGCCAAAAGAAGTGATTGAGTGATCATCTCTTCAGGTATTTCAAAGACATGTAGATGTGGTGTTTAGGGACAGGGTTTAGTGGTGGACTTGACAGTGTTATGCTTACAGTTGGACTTGATGATCTCCAAGGTCCTTTCCAGCCTAAATAATTCTATGATTCGATGTTAGAAATACAAGCCTGTACTTGGTAGAGGGTGTTTTTATCTTTCACTGAATTATAAAATAGTCAAAATATTTAATGAAAAGTCCCATAACATTAGGGTTTTAGAATTTAAAAATCAGACAATATTTTGTGTCACAGAATCTAACAGTAATGGACATTAAAGGGTACACCTCAAACACACACTGCAAAGCAAAGTTTAAACTCTATATGCTGAGTAAAAAGATCCTAGAAGTCCCAGATCCAGCTGCTGAAATGTTTCTGTAATACAAGAGAAAACAAAACTGTCACTAAAGATGAATAACCCTGAAAACAATTATATTGTGTTTTCAAAAAAATAATTACATTCATTTAAGTAACAGATAATTAATTTCTTTAATTGCCTCCTGATATGCATTCAGTTCACATTTCTAAGTTTCTTCAGCTGTTTTGTTTTTTTTTTTTTCAAAACAGAAATATCAATATTTCAAAGAATCACAAAATTGCCTAAACTGAAAAAGACCTTTAAGATGTCTATTCCAACCATTAGCTTTAACATGGACAAGTGCTTGACTAAACCATATCCCTAAGCACTACATCTACATGACTCTTAAATACCTCCAGGGATGGGGACTCCAACACCTCCAAGGGTAAGCTGTTCCAGTGAGTGATAACCCTTTCAATAAAGAAATTCTTCCTACTCCCCAACCTAAATTTCCATTGGCACAATTTGAGGCCATTTCTTCTTGTCCTATCACTTGTTACTTGGTTGAAGAGATGGTTCCCCACCTCTTTACAACCTCCTTTCATGTAGTTGTAGAGAGCAATAAGGTCTCCCTTGTGGTTTCTTTTCTGTGGTACAAGCATTCTTCATTATGCAAAGTCGTTCAAGAAATGACAAATAACTTGTGCTTTATAAAAATGAGAGAGATGGTAGCTGAAGGATATTTTTTTACCAGGAACACTTAGAAAAATTAAGATAAATCTACAAAATGTGCAAGGCTAAGATGCTTAACTAATGCACAATAAACCTCTGTTTTGATGTTCTCATTCATCCTTGAACAAGAATTAAGCTACAGACATTTAATGTTGCTTCTGAATGAAAGTATTCTTATAGGATCTTGCACACTTTAATGATCCGTATTTATCTGAATGTTCCCAGGTAGATAGGGTTTGAAGATAATATGCCATTCACCATGCGAACCACTCCTGAACACATGTAACTTCTAAATTATCACTTCTGGTTTTGAACTGCAGTAAGGTTTGTTTACTTGCGCGGATGTCTGTGTACTCTTTTTAAGAAGCCAAATTAAAATCCTCTTATCTTAGAAATAAGTTTAGGGAGAAGGAAGAATGAAATCCAGTATGAATGAACAAGCATTTAGAGGTGGGCTCTTCAGAACATCTGTGAACATGTTTTAATGAGACCTCCGTTCTAATATGACTATATAGTTCCAACATCTTACATTTTCTGCACACAGATATACCCTCCACTCCTCTGTAATTTCCATTTTCTCTTTCCCATATCATCTACACTGCATAAAATTAGAGAAATTGAGGTAAAAATTTAGCAATTACCTGAAACCATGCCATGTTCAATTGTTTTTGCTTGTTTCCTGAAAATTAACTGAAGTTTACAAAACTATTCTTCCACACATTGCAAATGTTTAATCACAGAAAGCTAAAAATCATTGTAATTAATGATAAACACAAGGAAAAATGCTATTGAAAATATAAATACATCCATGAAATTTTAAATCTAAAACTAATTATAGAACATTACTGCTTTTGGTTTTGTTATTATCTTTTGCAAAAACTTTAATTTTATTACTGTTCCTTGATAAAGAGTTAAGAAAGAAGGAAGGAAAGTGTGTGTATGTGTATATACATATACTGAAATATCTTTCAGTATATTTTTATTATTTTATCTCATTATGTCTGTAAAGACTATCAGAACTGCTCAGTGTCACTGTTGTTTGCAAATCTTTATCACAAAACTGTTGCTAGAACTGATGACCTACAACTTAGAATAACCTTGACTAAAAATTGGACATTACTGACAAAGAAAACAAAGTACTGTTACCACAGAATCTCAAAAAATGGTCACTACACTATTTTAAAGATCTTTTAATATATGAATAATTTATCAGTTATATTTTATGAAGGTACATCCACTGACAGATATATTATTATAAGTAAAATTTATTTCTCTATTTCACATTTTCCCTTACCTAAAAACACATAGTCAGGGACCAGAAGATAACACAAGAAAAATAATTCCTCAATTCAGTGACTGGCAGCTAGCCACCATTTGTTTCCCAGCATTTCTGTGACAGGAGTCTTCTTGAGTGACTTATTTGTTGACTTACTTGCTTTTTGCATTGCAATACTCTCTCCATTTGACCTTTATTCCACAAGTAAGAGGAAGCATCAATTTCTTAAAATATGTTTTGAACAATGTGATTTTATTTTAGAGTAGTGATTTTTAAATATCTTACCTTTCTAGACTCTACCTGATTCTGGTCTATTTTTTTCAGTTTCACTTGCTGAACTATCCTTCCTGAAGACCTAGGCATTATTAAATGTAGGAACGTTCTACATTTCTGGACATGTATGTAGAAATAACAATTAAAAAAAATTTCCTTTATCATGAGGAAGTTATTAACAAGTTAAATATGTTCCATAACTTTGCCAGTAATTTGACTGGCATTTTTTTTGAGAAGCATGCTGAGCATGAAAGATGACTTGTCCTTGACAAAAATCTTTTAGTTGGCACAATGTGATAGTAAGTAACTGGATCATGGCTGCCTTTTGCATGACAGTTAAGGGAAATCCAAGTTTAGTGTCCTAAAGAAGTAGATAGGATAGACTATAGGAAAAAGAAAATGCCAATATCCATGCATTCACACATTTTATTTTCTGTTTATGCTTATTTATTTTGAAGCACAGTCATCTTACTACCTTAGTTGTAGTAGGTTAGATTTGCTATTGTGTCTTGATGTGTGGCAAATGATGACACCTTCAGCCCTTTTTTGCTATAAACTCTCACTTTGCCTGTCAACTCCATTACTTACCATTTGTAAACAAGAAAATGTTGGCAGGGGGGGAGGTTTTGAGTTTGAGCACATTGAATGCAGTTTTTAAACATGAATGTTATTCTTGGTGACTGTTAACTATAAATATATGTTTTTCGAGACCTGATAGTCTTCAGTTATTGGAACAATGTGCCACAAACCTCCTCATGTTCTAGCTTTTCAGAATTCAAAGTTTTCTACTAAATTGAAACAAGAATAAGTACATAACATACATTGTTTAATGGCTCCACAACATCTCCAGAAAGTCATAACACCTTCAGGAAATTGATCATCATGAGCTTGTTCTGACATTTTTAAATTTGAAAAATCTGAGCTATGCCTCACCGCGGTCTTGTCATGTAACCTATTGCTAGGCTGATTTAATCCCTCCTGCCTCAACACTAGAAAGATGTTGACAACTGTGCAGTTTGGTTATTAAATTCCAGGGCACAGTGTGATATCTCATTAGTCACTGGCCATTTTAAAACCAGCAAGCTAAACTTCCAAACTACTACTTTTAACATTATCCCAAAAAATAATCTTCAGGAAACCACAGGAAGTAGTTGATATTTATGCACTGAAACTATTTACAAGCTGTTCATAAATATTTACTTGGTTTGTCTCTTTAAAGGCACTGTATTTATTGTAGAAGAGTAATGTCCATATATGAACCAGGTTATATAAAATAACTGTTCCACTTGATGTTTTGTAACAAAAACTTCAGTGAAAATTATCTCAGCTCTCAACACAATAATTGACACTGGATGACAGAAATAAGAAATAAACAAAGGATGATCAGAAGAAAAGATCAGGAAGCTTGATTCTACTTTGAATTTCTAAAGTCACCTAAGATTTTATGGAAACTGTCAGAGTAAACTACAGGGGGCAGCAAATATTAACCAGCTATCACATGAAAGCAAATACACAGAATTAACAGGACTCCCTTTGGAGTGCTTTGATGTATTATATCTTGTACAGTTCGGAGATTATTTGCAAGATTTGTAACTACATACCAGTTTATATTTAGAAACTAATCAAATTATTTTAATATTGTTTAGATGTTTCTTTAAGCAGTTTAAAGGACACTGGTCAGTACTTTGTTCTCAAAGCTTTTATTTTTTTACTTTCCTGTGGAACACCTCAGCACTTTGATTTAATTGATTCATTTTTATTTCATTGTGACAATTCTTTTATACAAAAAAACTTAATCTGCAAAACTCCCTTCTACAAAAGAAAAACAAAAAAATGAAATGGAGTGGTTAAATTTGTTAGTATTAAAGCTTCTGTACATCTGCTTTATGGTTAAAGCTACACTTTTATTTTTATTTTATTTTTTATAAAAGAGAATTTTCAAATCCTAGGGGGTTTTATACAGTTATATTCTATATGTCATAGTATCAAGCATCCTATAAAAATTATTGAACCAGGTCTATAAATCAAAGAGGATTTGACTTCTTTTTAATTTAATCTTTTAAGTTAATATCTGCACGCATCAAAATGGACTCCTGTACCTTCTACTTCCCTCACAGAATTATTTTTACAAGTGCCTCTAGAAAGCAATGCTAATCATTGATTATGGACACCCTGCAGCTCAGAGGCACCTAAAAGTATTCTAAAATAATAGATCTTGTCTTGCATTTCTCAATAACACAAGCAGTTGCATTAGAAACACATTTACAGTTTAAAAATATTGCAAACTACATCATAGAATCATAGAAGGATAGAAGCATAGAAGGATAGAAGCATAGAATGTTCTGGTCTGGAAGGGACCTCCAAAGATCACAGGATGTGAGGATCACAGGATCTTAGGGGTTGGAAGGGAGATCTTCAAATACCATTGAGTCCAAACTCCCTGCCAGAGCAGGACCATAGAATCTAGCAGAGGTTGCACAGGAATGCATCCAGATGGGTCTGGCAAGTCTTTAGAGAAGGAGACACCACAACCTCCCTTGGCAGCCTGTTCCAGTGCTCTGTGACTCTTACAGTGAAGTTCCTCCTCATGTTGAGGTGGAACCTCTTGTGTTGTAGTTTATATTCATCGCGCCTTTCCATATGTCAGGGTGCAATGGAGAAGAGCCTGTCCCTTTCCTCTTCACACCCAGCTCTCAGATATTTATAAACCTTTATTAAATCTCCTCTCAGTCTTCTCTTCTCCAGACTAAAAACTTTATTAGAATAACTTTATTAGAATAAACCAAACCAGGTTGGAAGAGACCTTCAAGATCATCGTATCCAACCCATCAACCAATCCAACCCACCCAAACAGCTAACCTATGGCACCAAGTACCCCATCAAGTCTCCTCCTGAACACCTTCAATGACGGTGACTCCACCACCTCCCCGGGCAGCCCATTCCATAGCACAATCACTCTTTCTGTATAGAACTTCTTCCTAACATCCAACCTGAACCTCCCCTGGCACAGCCTGAGACTGTGTCCTCTTGTTCTGGTACTGGGTGCCTGGGAGAAGAGACCATCATCAGCCTGTCTACAACTTCCCTTCAGGTAGTTGTAGAGAGTGATAAGGTCACCCCTGAGTCTCCTCTTCTCCAGGCTAAGCAGCCCCAGCTCCCTCAGCCTCTCCTCATAGGGCTTGTGTTCCAAATGCCTCACCAACTTTGTTGCCCTTCTCTGGACTCGTTCCAGCAAGTCAACATCCTTCCTAAACTGAGGGGCCCAGAACTGGACACAGTACTCGAGGTGTGGCCTAACCAGTGCAGTATACAGGGGCAGAATGACCTCCCTGCTCCTGCTGGCCACACTGTTCTTGATGCAAGCCAGGTTGCCATTGGCCCTCTTGGCTGCCTGCAGGCTCATGTTCAGCCTACCATCGACCAGTACCCCCAGGTCCCTCTCTGCCTGGCTGCTCTCCAGCAACTCTGACCCCAGCCTGTAGCAATGCATGGGGTTGTTGTGGCCAATGTGCAGAACCCGGCACTTGGATGCGTTAAATCTCATGCCGTTGGATTCTGCCCATCTGTCCAGCCTGTCGAGGTCCCTCTGCAGAGCCTCTCCAACCTTCAGCAGATCAACTCCTGCCCCCAGCTTGGTGTCATCAGCAAATTTACTGATGATGGACTCAATGTCCTCATCCAGATCATCAATAAAGATGTTAAAGAGCACAGGGCCCAACACTGATCCTTGGGGCACACCACTAGTGACTGGCTGCCAGCTGGATGTGGCACCATTCACCACCACTCTCTGGGCTCGACCATCCATCCAGTTCCTAACCCATCGCAGTGTGTTCCCATCCAAGCCATGCACTGACAGCTTGGCTAGGAGTTTGCTATGGGGGACGGTGTCAAAGGCCTTGCTGAGGTCCAGGTAGACCACATCCACAGGCCTCCCCACATCCACCAGGCGGGTCACCTGATCACAGAAGGAGATCAGGTTGGTCAGGCAGGACCTGCCCTTCCTAAATCCATGTTGACTGAGCCTGATCCCTTGGCCATCCTGTAAGTGCTGTGTGATTGCACTCAGGATGACCTGTTCCATGATCTTGCCTGGCACTGAGGTCAGGCTGACAGGCCTGGAATTCCCTGGCTCATCCAACCGGCCCTTCTTATGGATGGGCACAACGTTGGTCAGCTTCCAGTCTTCTGGGACCTCGCCAGTGAGCCAGGACTGCTGGAAAATTATGGAGAGCGGCTTGGCCAGCTCATCTGCCAGCTCTCTCAGCACCCTAGGATGAATCCCATCTGGTCCCATGGACTTGTGGGGATCCAAGCTGCTAAGGAGAGTTCCAACCATGTCCTCATGGAACATAGGGAAACTATGCAGCTCCCTGGCTCCTTCTGCCAGCTCTGCAGGCCAGCTGTCAGGAAGACGTTCTGCCCTTCTAGTAAAAATTGAGGCAAAGAAGGTGTTAAGTATCTCTGCCTTTTCCTCATCCTTTGTTACAATGTTCCCCTCCGTGTCCTCCAAGGAGTGGAGGTTGTCCTTTCCCTTCCTCATGCTATTAATGTATTTATAGAAGGACTTTTTGTTGTCCTTCACAGTAGAGGCCAGTTTAAGCTCCAAGTGTGCTTTTGCCTCCCTAATTTTATTCCTACAACACCTAGCAACATCCTTAAACACTCTGTGGGTTGCCTCGCCTCTCTTCCAAAGATGATACACCCTCTTTTTTTCCCTCAGTTCCATTAAAAGTTCATGAACCATCCAGGCTGGCCGTCTGCCCCGGTGGCTCATCTTCCAGCACATTGGCACAGCCTGTCCCTGTGCCTTCAACAATTCTTCATTGAAGTAGGTCCAGCTCTCCTGGACCCCTTTGTTTGTAAGGGCTTTATCCCAAGGAACCCTCTGAATTAGTTCCTTGAGTAACCTGAAGTCTGCCCTCCGGAAATCCAGAGTGGAGGTCTTCTTGCTGCCCCTCTTGGCGTGACCAAAAACCGAGAATTCAATTATCTCGTGGTCACTGGACCCCAAACACCCTCCAACCACCACATCACCCACCAGTCCTTCCCTGTTGGTGAAGAGGAGGTCAAGCATAGCCTTGCCCCTGGTAGGCTCTCGCAGCACCTGGGATAAGAAGCTGTCCTCCATGCATTCTAAGAACCTTCTAGACTGTCTCCTCTCTGCCGTGTTGAGATCCCAGCAGATGTCAGGCAGGTTGAAGTCACCCATGAGAACAAGGTCCGGAGATCTTGAGACAGCCCTAAGCTGCCTATAGAATGCTTTGTCAACATCTTCCTCCTGGTTGGGTGGTCTATAACAGACTCCAACCACGGTGTCTGCCCTGCTGGTCTTCCCTCTAATTCTTATCCACAAGCATTCAACCCGATCGTCCCTAATCTCCATCTCAATGGCATCTAGTGCCTTCCTGATGTAAAGGGCCACCCCTCCACCCCTTCTTCCTCACCTATCTCTCCTGAAGAGCTTGTAACCGTCAATTGCAGCGCTCCAGTCATGTGAGTCGTCCCACCACGTCTCTGTGATGGCAACTACATCACAATTTTCCTGCTGCATCAAGGCTTCCAGCTCCTCCTGTTTGTTACCCATGCTTCATGCATTAGTGTGCATGCACTTCAGCTGGGCTGCTGGTTTCACCTCCGACTCTAGCTTGTCGCCCCCAGACTCTTGTCTGAGAGGACTGTTTTCAGCCCCTTCCCCCTTCGAAACTAGTTTAACTGGAAACTAGAAAAGTCCCAGGGCTCTCAGCCTCTCGTTATAGGGCACATACTCCAGTCACTTAATTACCCTGGCAGCTCTCCGTTGGACTCTCTCCAGCAGATGCCTGTCCCTCTGCAACTGGGGAACCCAAAACTGGACACAATATTCCAGGTGAGGTCTTACCAGGGCAGGGCAGAGTAGAGGGGGAGGAGAACCTCCTTTGATCTGCTCGACACACTCTTAATGCATTCAGGATCCCACTGGCCTTCTTGGCCACAAGGGCACATTGCTGTCCCATGGATAACTTGTTATCTACCAGGACTCCCAGGTCCTTCTCCTCAGGGCTGCTCTCCAGCAGATCACCTCCTAACCTGTATTGGTGCAGTTTATTATTCCTTCCCAGGTGCATGACTCTGCATTTATCCTTGTTGAACCTCATTAGGTTCCTCTCTGCCCAGCTCTCCAGTCAGTCCAGGTCTTGCTGAATGGCCGCACAACCTTCAGGTGTATCAACCAAGCCACCCAGTTTGGTATCATCAGCAAACTGCTGAGCAGACACTCTGTTCCATCATCAGTATCATTGATGAAGGTCTTGAACAGGACAAGACCCAGCAATGATCCCTGGGTGACTCCACTAGTTACAGCTCTCTATCTGGACCTGGCACCATTGACCACCACTCTTTGGATTCTATTTTGCTCACAAGGATGGTATGTGAGACAGGATGAAAAGCCATACTAAGGTCAGGGTAGACTACATCCACTGGTCTCCCTGCATCTACCCATTCTGTTACAACATCATAGAAGGCTATCAGATTAGTAAAGCACAATTTTCCCTTGGTAAATCCATGCTGGCTGCTCCTGATCATCTTCTCTTCCAAGTGCCTAGAGATGACCTCCAGAATGAGCTGATCCATCGTTCTTCAAGGTATGGAGGTGAGGCTCACTGGTCTGTAGTTCCCTGGAAGCTCTTTCTTGCTCTTTTTGAAGACTGGATTGACAGTAAGCAGTGGCATCCTCAACTAGATCAGGTTGCTCTGAGCCCTGTCGATCCTCACTTTGAATATCTCCAAGGGATGGTGCCTCAACCACCTGCCTGGGTAACCTGTTCCAGTGTTCCACCACCCTCATTGCAAAGAATTTTTTCCTAACATCCAATCTAAATCCTATCCACTTTGAAGCCATTGCCCCTTGTCCTATCACTGTAGACCTTTGTAAACAGTATCTCTCCGTCCTTCTTGCAGGTCCCCTTCAGGTACTGGAAGGATATTAGGTCTCCCCAGAGCCTCCTCTTCTCCAGGCTGAATAGCCCCAGCTCCCTCAGCCTGTACTTGTAGCAAAGGTGTTCCAATCCCTTGATCATTTTCATGGCCTTTTTCTGAACCTGCTCCATCACCTTCATGTCCTTCCTATATTGAGGGCTCCAGATCTGGATGCAGTTACATCTGCATATCCTTATCAATTGGTGACATAGTTAACTGAAATGCATGTCAATATGCCTATTTCTGGAGCTGCTAAGAGATTTTTTAAAAATGAAAATATCTTGTCAACATAATAATTCATCATGGAATTCTGATTAGACCATATATTAAACAAACCCATGCACCCATGTATGCTAGATATAAAATGTATGCTAGATATAGAAAACATGTTTGAAAAATATAAATATTTAAAAGAGTCAAAATACAGAGATGTATGCATACATACATCACATATACGTGGAAGTGGTTAGGATGATCCTAATGAAATTTTCCCATCAGCACTACTGAAATTGCCTCTCTAGTGCACATTAGTCTAGATCTAAGTAGGTGGTAGAAAAGTAGGAGTGTCAGAGATGATCTCTCTTTGGACAAAGATACTATTAAATGGCAATATGGAGGAATAAGAAAAGATTCTTTTTGTTAGCCTGAGCTCCTTGCTCATCAAGTATTTGTGTCAAGAAATTTCCTCCCACTAGGAAGAAAATACTTTTCTATTTGGGAAAAACTAGCAGACCCAAGTGATACATGAACAGATCTGACAAACGGGAATATGTTTTAACTGAAGCAGTCAAATTTCACTGTGTTTTTAGAAATCCACAGTTCTTTATCTCACTACTTTTGCTGTGTTTTTAGGCTTAGCCTTTGTCCATAATACCTCGGACATATGTCATGGCCTTTAATTTATGAAATTAATTTTATTGGGTTTTGCACACAGGTAGAAGTAGTGCTGTATCTGAAACATAAAGTCCCTTCATGAGCATAGTTTCTGTTAATGGTATGTCAGATATTTTTTTTCTCAGAAAATATAACAGAAAGGTAGAAATCACAAGACACCTTTTAAAATATATGTTAATACAGTGTTCTTCCTCCTTTTGTGATAGTTTGATGGGTGATGAGATGTTTTTTAGGTAGTTTTGAGGCGTTCTTTTTGGCTTTTGTAGTGGTGTGATGGTTTAATCCACCCTCACTCACACAAAGCACAGCTAAACTCAGCTGGAGAAGTGAATGGAAAGCTGTATTTTACAAGCCAAACTACACTCTACAATGGAATGCAATGAATATGCACAAAATATACAGTATTTACAATATCATACAAGAATTTACAGGAAATAACACAAGCACAGATCCTCCCGAGGAGAATCCCCCTTCAGGTTCCCCCCAAAACCCCTCTCCCCCTCCTCCCCTTTCCCCTAGTAGTTAAATAGGTGAAAAAGGAGAAAGACAGGAAAAAGGACATTAAGGGAAATTCTTAACTCAAAGCAGTTGTTAAGAAAGTTAGTTATTCTTATCAGTTTGCAGTTCAGGGTCAACATGCATGCAGTCTGGCCAAGAATGAAAGTCAGAACAGCCTGAAGCTGGAGTGAGTGGGAGAAAGAATGTTAGTGATATTTGCTGTGGTATATCTCACATCTGATCAATTAAATTAGTTTAGAACTAATCTTTGTTTTCCTTTTTACACCCAAACATTCAGCTAGAGAATCCTGCAGCTGCCTTTTTCTTAAAGGCACAGCCTAACATGTCACAACTTTCTTCTGAGTTAATGTATTGCCAACTGGTGTTGTGAAGAGGGAATTTGCTGGATCATATCCTCAATATTTGGTAAGGCAGTAAGTCTCACTGTTCACAGAAAACATAAAGCAGTCTTCTCAGATAAATACATATTTTTTTCAAAAATGTGTCCATCATTTTTTTATTTCAACACTATACGTACAAACATTTTCTTAAAAAGCATTCTTCACTTCAGACTCTAGGAATTTTAAGAAGTGTTCATGAAAGAGAAAATATATTTCAGTTTTTTAAATGTTTTCTTACTGCTCCTAAAGTTATGGAACCTTTTTATTGTTCTTGAACTTTATTTTTCTTATTACAATTAGGTGGTATATTTAAAGACAACAAATATTTATTTTAGCACATATATCAATATATAGAGCCAGCAGTCAGTAATGAAGTAAAGAAACACCTAGCTGAATAATTAACTTTCTGTTCAATTTAAAAATACATGTTTTAGCAAATGTTTTATTCTGTTTTTTGTTGTGTTTTTTTTTTTTTGTTTGGTTAGATTGGTTTGGGTATTTTGTGACTTACTTCCTTCCTTCCTTCCTTCCTTCCTTCCTTCCTTCCTTCCTTCCTTCCTTCCTTCCTTCCTTCCTTCCTTCCTTCCTTCCTTCCTTCCTTCCTCCCTCCCTTGCTTCCTTCCTTCCTCTTCCTTCCTTCCTTCCTCCCTCCCTTGCTTCCTTCCTTCCTCTTCCTTCCTTCCTTCCTCCCTCCCTTCCTCCCTCCCTCCCTCCCTTGCTTCCTTCCTTCCTCTTCCTTCCTTCCTTCCTCCCTTCCTTCCTCCCTTCCTCCCTTCCTTCCTCCCTTCCTCCCTTCCTTCCTCCCTCCCTCCCTTCCTTGCTTCCTTCCTTCCTCTTCCTTCCTTCCTTCCTCCCTTCCTTCCTCCCTTCCTCCCTTCCTTCCTCCCTTCCTCCCTTCCTTCCTCCCTCCCTCCCTTCCTCCCTCCCTTCTTTCCTTCCTCCCTCCCTTCCTTCCTTCCTTCCTTCCTTCCTTCCTTCCTTCCTTCCTTCCTTCCTTCCTTCCTTCCTTCCTTCCTTCCTTCCTTCCTTCCTCCCTTCCTTCCTCCCTTCCTTCCTCCCTTCCTTCCTCCCTCCCTTCCTCCCTCCCTTCCTCCCTCCCTTCCTCCCTCCCTTCCTCCCTCCCTTCCTTCCTCCCTTCCTTCCTCCCTTCCTCCCTTCCTTCCTCCCTTCCTCCCTTCCTTTTGCTTTCTTTCTTTCGACCACTAGCTTGAAATCAACAACAGTGAATTTTATATATATATATATGTAAATTACATTATTTGAAGCAGGATAAATCTAAGAATACACTACTGAAAGCTGGAAGGCAAAGTCAAAAGTCATAGCTTGTTTTTACAGCCCCAATTTTGTCAAACATAGTGACCCCTCTGAGGATGGAAGATTGAGAAAAGTATCAGGAACCTTTCATTTGCTTTATGGTATTCAAAGCTGTTCCACTTCTTGGAGAACAGGTGGCATTATGCTGTCATTAAGACCGTTAGTTCTTAATGCTTCCTTTGTCAACAGCTGGGTTTATGGACAAGCATAAACTCTGATTAAGTGAAGAATCTTGCTCTAACTTTAAAGAACAGAAAGGAAAGACTAACTTACACCTAAGAAACATATTGCAGAAGAACTTTGGTTGGAAGAGACCTCTGCAGAATACAGAATACAGAATTAACCAGGTTGGAAAAGACCTTTGAGATCATTGAGTCCAACCTATCACCCAACACCATCTTTATATTATGGCCATTCATAACTGCAATTTTGAACACTTAAAACTAGTAAATTAAAAAGCTACTCCAGTGTACACATCACTTACTTAACAAAAATGCAAATAATACACTCCAAAATATGTGTGACAGGAAGTGATGATTATAAAATAAAGAATTTATACACTGTGCGTCAGGATACAAGCTTCCCTTTAAAATATTGCTAGGGATTTCCAAACAGCTATGTAAGAGAAAAACTGGAGAAAATAGAAAACCTTTCCTGTGTATATTAAATAACCTCATCTACAGCAAGTGGTTGGATACAGAAGAACTGAAGAATTAGCAATAACAAACGTAACAACACAAAAGTTGCAAGATTTTTACTGTCCATATGCTACAGAGCTGTTCAAAAAAGTAGATTCTGGCACTGGGTTTCCACATCAACCTCTTTCTTTGAATTTCTAATTAATTTCTGCCAATCTGTTGATGTCACAGAGAAATACATATGTCCTTCAACTGAATGTCCTAGTTTTTGCTTGTTAATACTATTTATTCCAGCTTGGCTGATAAACCTTGATACCAGTAACTCAATTAGCAGTTGCTGCTGTTTGCTGGAAAACTGTTGCAATATTGTCAACAGTATATGAATATGAAGGAATTTCACTAAGTAGCTCCCAGTATGATGGTGGTGAAGAAAAATAGTGGAAAGGAATAATTATGAATTGATTAATCAAAAGAACACCATCTTGAAGGTCTTTTCCAACCTGGTCTGGTCTATTCTATTCTATTCTATTCTATAATTAATTTGTGATTGGAAATCATAGCAGTAAAAGCACTTCCTCAGGATGACTGGATTCTCTGTTTAGGACTGTTACACAGAACTCTATTCCTTGAACAAACAGAGCAAAGAACAACAGTAAGTTGTCACTCTTCAGAATGATCCAGAGTAGATTCACACACATATCTATCTGTCCCTACATTTGTCAGATGTTTGTGGGCATCAGAATTGAAAGACTAAATTCTGGCTTGTATTCAGTGCTGTGAAGGATAATATACTTCTGCCTTTGAGATATTTTTCCTCCTTTCTCCAAAGACACAGAAATAGGTCTTTTTCTCATCCTCCTGTCTTTCTCTGCATCCCAGTTTTCTTCAATTACCTAGCCAGAATCGGAGTATTTCCAACTTCCTGTTCCAAATTCAGTGATATCCTGAGGTCTACAGAGAGTTTTTCTATTGTAGTTATGGTTTGACAACCCAGAGCAACCAAATTGCTTCCCTTGCCTATAATTAAACACAAAAGCTAGTTACCCATTAAGGCATATAATTTTGAGATGATCCTGTGATAATTATATTTTTTGAATAACAGGATTACACAAAATATAATTCCTTGGTCAGGAAATAATTCTATAAGTGTCACTTGCACCAATTTCCACAGTGAACAATTAATGGCAGAGTTTAGACCTTTTGTGAGAACATTTCTTCTGTCAGTGATCTTTTTCAATATTCAGTGGCTCTTTGGTACCAGAAGGCATATAAGTTATCACTTGAGCAAATTCACCCAAACACTAAAGAACGATATTCATCCAAGAACACCATAACTTTTTCCTTCTACACATCAGTTTTGCAGGTTCTGCTAAAAATATGAGGATAGTACTTCTTCATTAAACAGTTCTTAATGGAATTAAATACTTCTTTCCAGGATTTTCATGTGTTTGGAGAAAGGATTGATATGGAAGAAGTGCTGCTCTGTTGCCAGAAGGCCACTATTGGCAGCAGAAGGTTTATTTACAAAATAAAACCCAACAATAAGCAGGCAGAAAAGCAAATGCTCAGTCACACTAAAATAATAGCCTCTCCTCTACTTACCTGAAAACTGATTACCTATATATAGACTATTGTTAAAAGTAGTAACAGCAGTTGGTAGTTCAGAGTATTCTGAGTTCGTAGTTCTTCAGACTGCGTTGAAGAAGTATTTAGAAATGTCAAAATTAATTTGTTTCAGAATATCTTAATTATATTGTCCAGTGTTTCCTTCAAATGTATTGCCAGCAGGTAAATTTACTACTTTCATTCACAAAACCTGACCATAAAAGGGGAAGAAAAACATGACCAAAAATGGAATGATTTCTCCCCCATAGCTTGTAGCAGTGTATAATGATTGAACAGAACTGTAGCTCACTGTTGTGAACTCTGTTCTGTGATCAGCATTACAGAATGGTTGAGATTGGATCATGGCAGAACTTGCAATTAAATTTCTGGGTGCTCCTAAATTTCTGAAAAGTACGGGTAAGCAGTTAGGTTTCTGGAAGCTTTGGCGTAACTTTGGAATCTGGTTTTTCCTGATGCAGTTCAGCTACAATATACACACCAGATTTTTGTTTTTTTTTTTCATGCTTCACAATTACTTACAGCAGATCTACACCAACTGATAGGAAAATGTAAGGTACCATGAAGTGCCATTGTTTAGACTAGCCAGTAGAACTACTCCTTTGGACATTTACATACAACTTCAACTGAAATAGCTGGGGGGTGGGTGGGTTGTACAGTCAAGATTTTGTTCAATAGGGATAAAATAATTTAAAATATTAATTGGAATTTAATTGAATATTGCATTATATTATTACATCATAAGAGAGAAAATCCAACAAATAAATGTCTACTGGCAGGAAAAATGAAACTTTATAAAGAGCAGCGGCTGTAGAAATGCCTGATCTGTTTTTCATTGGTAAAGAATTTTTCATCAGCAACTCTGCTGGAATAATCACTGTAAATATTACAGCTAGCTCTCACCCAGATAGCCTAAAATGTAGAGTAACTCATAGATTACTCTGAAATACAGATTTCTTATCACTTAAGAAATTGTATAGCTGCGAGGGACAGAGACCTCCATTTAATTAGGGATGTCTCCCACATCCTTACTCCACCCATATCATCTTTCATACAGATTGGAACATGAAAGCAAATGTAACTTATACTCTAGATTCTGAAAACATGGGAGATTTAACATTATGCTTTTCAAAGAGCTTTGTTTGAAAATATAGTCACAATCTTCCCTGTAATGGAAATCTTCACATTTTTTGTTCATAGAAAACTATTTTGCCTCCATTAAAGATATTTGAAACAATTAAAAGAGTTAAGGTGAGTTAGTGCCATTCGGATACTCCATCTCATTCCAGTTCAAGTGGTTTTTAGAGGTCCGGTTAGTTTAGGCAGAAGTTTGTGCTCAGTTCCTAAACTTATAGAATAAAAACCTCTAAAAAGCTTTGAGAACAGACTGATGATATTAAGTACTAAAGATACTTTTTATTGCTTCCTTACAGTCGTCCTATGATGCTTTCTTTTGTAATTGTATAGTGACACAATTCAACAAAAGGTTATTGTTCCTTATGAATTTCATCACTATTAAGTCTTAAATAAGCAATTTAACCTTAAAATTTTTATATTGGGTGATTATATAATAAAGTATATAAAAGCATACATTAATATACAATATTATTGTATCTCAAATACATGTGATCCAAAAATTGAAATTCTTATTTAATACATGTAAAAGCAAACCAATACACTTTTTATAAAAACCCTTATCATTCTGACAAAAAATATTTTTCCTAATTACCTCAGTTATTACTAAAAATAGATTCATTGACTCATAAAATACATAGCATAATTTTCTGTGGTCACAAATCAATTTTTAGGAGGGACTAGTGTAACAGTCCCATTTTTTTTCAACTCTCTTAGTGATGTATGAAAAAAATGAGTCCTGCAATGTCTCACCACTTGGAGATTATGAATTTCTAGAGATATTCTAATGAACTCTCTATGTTGTAAATGGATTTACCTATGTTTATATTACTTGGATCTTTGAAATGGAAACAAAAATTGCATTATGAATTTTGGACTATGGTAACTACAAATAGTTTTTATACATATCTAGAAAATAATATTTTTTGAAAAATAGCTTTTAACTAGATCATGTCAAAGCAGTATTTATGAACCTGCTTTGATTAGATATTAATCCCTGGAAAAGAACATTTTTTTTTATCCTTGGCCATTTGCTGTATTTTTTTTCCTAGTCAATAAACAGCATGAAATGTAGCATGTTATATCCGCAAATGATTTTGTTACATTCAAATAGAGACTTTCTATTAACTTAGAATGATACACTAATGAGTGATTCATGCCTGTGTGCTCTGCCAGTAGCAAATAATGAAAACTTTAACCTGGACAACTGAAGAAGTTACTAATTCTTGAGAAGATACTGCAATATTATTACTAACCCTGAACATTAGTGCAAAGAGAGATTAAAAATAGGATTTTCAAATGGAAAAACTGTCCTCTAATTAAAGGGTTTCTTCTGAAAATAAAACCTAAAAACAAAACAAACAAAGAAACAAACAAAAACCCCAAACAAACAAAACTTTTTGCTCTTATTCAAATATAAAGGAAGTTTTCAGGTATTGATAGCAGACTCAGTTATGCTGACTAGCCAGACTCCATGAATTTCCCAGAGCACTCGTATTTCCACTGGAGATTTGTAAGGAGAGATGAATCACCCTGCTGTATCACACATAGAAGAAAAAAATCTGTGTATGGGAAGGGGCAGTGGATTCTATATAAATTATGAGGATAAGATTTTAGCAGTAAGACCTGGGAATATAATTTCCTAGTATTTCTTTAAATGGTTTTGGTGACAGTAATTTTTTTTATATCTTTGCAATATATTAAATTCCTGTGTTCATACAAATACACTTTTCATAAGGCCTTTTGAAAGTTTCAGCAGACTAGCCTTTAGAGGGAAATGCAACTGTATCTCCTGCCCCTCTACTCTGCACTGGTGAGGCTGCACCTGTAATACTGTGTCCAGTTCTGAGCCTCTCAGCTCAAGAAAGACAGTGAGCTGCTTGAAAGAGTCCAGCACAGAGCCATGAGGATGATTAAGGGAATAGAACATCTTCTGTACAAGGGGAGACTGAGGGAGCTGGGGGCTCTTTAGTTTAGAGAAGAGGAGGCTGGGAGGTGACTTCATCAGTGTTTATAAATATGTATGAGGGTGAGTCCCAAGAGGATGGAGCCAGGCTCTTCTCAGTGGTGCCCCGCAAACAGGACAAGGGGCAATGGATGGAAGTTGAAGCACAGGAATTTTCATGTAAATATGAGGAAAAATATTTTCACTGTGAGGATAACAGAACACTGGAACAGGCTGCTCAGGAAGGCTGTGGAATCTCCCTCTCCGGATATTAAAAACTTGTCGGGATGCATTCCTGTGTAATCTGGTGTAGGTGATCCTGCTCTGGCAGGGGGGTTGGACTAGATGATCTTTTGAGGTTCCTTCCAGGCCCTGAAATTCTGTGATTCTGTGGTTCCGTGATTTTTAATGTCTCTGCTCTTGCAAATGCTTATGCAAGGCAAACACTTTAAATAGAAGAGTCACCTCATTTTGTGTAGTGTGAATGCTGAAGAGTATGCTCTGAATTAGGCACCGGCATAAGCCTTTGTCACTGCAACCTGTTTAATTCTACTCTATTCTATTCTATTCTATTCTATTCTATTCTATTCTATTCTATTCTAATTTCTCTCTTCTTCTCACTTCATTGGGCTGGGAGACACTAACTTGTTTCTGCTTGACCTTGGCTGCATTGTTTTGGTTAAGTCTAACATTCCTCTGCCTCTTTCTCTTGTCCTTTATGTACACGGGAATAAAGGGTAAGGGGTAGGCAGAGAAGTAGAAGCTAGTAGCTTCCCCTGGTCTTTGGCCAGGGGGGTTCCTGTGCTGTTTATTAGTTGTAAATACCTGTAAATGTTGTAAATACTGTATATTTTGTACATATTCATTGCATTTCATTATAGATTGTAGTTTTGCTTGTAAATACAGCTCTCATTTGCTTCCAGCTCAGCTGGTCTGGCAAATTTAATGTTTGGGGAAAATTTTCAATCTACCACATCTTGTAATTTTTATGCATAGAACTACAATTATTATTACTGCTGACAATGCTAGGTACCTTTCAGTATTGGCACTGCGAACAAACTCAAAATACAGCAGTATGAAAGGAAGCATACTGCAGCTATGATAAACCTTTTCTCTACAGCAGTGGAAGTTTTCTGTCTTCCAGATTCCTTTAGATGCAGATTTCTCCAGGCACTGCCTATGCAGGTTGGGAGAACAGAAAATAATGAAAAGTACATCTCATTAGTGTAGGCCAACATGAATCATTAGGTAAAGTGAGCAAAGAAAAATGCTTTTTTAAGCTAAACCAAATAAAGTGTAGAAACAAGAAATGTGGGACATCCACACAGACAACTTTGTTTCTGGAAAGAAGTCAGCAAAAATACTTAGCAGGGTCATACACAAGCTTGCTTACTCAGTGGCTTACACTTCCATGTGATCCAAGTACATGTAAAAAGCTATGGAACTTCCTTTTGTGCTCAAAATTCTTGCTTTTGCTTTCTTATTTAAAATGAAATTGTAATGTATAAACATCTCAACTATTACAGTTTGCTATATTCATGGTCTTCACATAAACTGTATCTATTGGAGTTGGAAGAAGAGGTATGTCTCCTGCTGAGGACATGTCTATTTTCCTCCGCTTAGTAACATCAGAATAAAGAGGTCAACATATTTGTTAGGCTACAATGGATAGCATCCTGGTAGCATGGAACAAAGGACCAACTGCAGTGCTGTTTATATACCTTGGTAACCAACACAGTTTTGATGAGCCAGTAGAATACCTGAGGTTTGAAAACACAGGACTGGAAGAAATATCTATAATAATTTCTTCTTCATATATTTTTTCCCATCATAAATATTGTTCCAAACACACAAGAACAGTCTTCCTGGTCTTCCTCTCTCTAACGAGGAATTCTCAAGTAAAATAACAATCATAGTATCATAGTATCAGTCAGGGTTGGAGGGGACCACAAGGATCATCTAGTTCCAACCCCCCTGCCACAAATCCTTGCTGAATAAAAACATTAGCATCATTGTTTTTCTGTAACTAAATTATCTGTTTTCTTCCCCCAATTGCTCCTTAGTGAAATCACATACAAAATAACTTTCATAAATCTAGTAATTTCTTTTGTTCAGAAAACAAGTGCAAGTCCACTCCCTTTTCATTGTTTAAACCTGCTACGTGGCACAGAAACTGTCCCAACTGAAAGTACTTCACAACACCTCAAGTTCGTCTTGCTCTATTTGGAAAACCTTTCTAGAAAATGGGCTCCATGTGTCTTCATAGAAAGAAAGACAATTTTCATGATAGAATGAGATAATGATTTATTGTTTAATAGCAAACTTCATTGTTTCAAATCATACTGATGGTACACAGTATATTGTTAAATGGTACACAGTATACTGTTAAATATTCTGAGAGCATATTTACAGGAAGACACCTCCATCATCACTATCATAAAGGTATCATTCCCATCTTGGAAGTCAGCATGCAAAAGCAAAAATATTACATCATATTTTCAAGATGCACCTCTTAAATAGTCTCTGCTCATGTGAATCCAGAAAACCAGCTGCTGCTCACTACAGAGTCTGCAGAGATAAACTGTTGAAAGTGCCCTGAGATTTATCATGTTTACAGAGAATTATGCAAATCCTAGGACTTCTACCTTTTTTATTGTCTGAAAAGAGGGGTCAGTCATACTAGAGGTACTTCAATTATCATCTTTCTAATTGCAAGACCACTGCTGTTCTTGACAGGTTATGCCTTCTACTGCTGTTCCTGAAGACCTAATATGACAATTATATTTGTGATCTTTTTCTTTCTCAGAAACTGATAAGACAGTGACTTACCCTTTTATTTTCTTTAATGTTCCATCTCATTAAAATCTTCAAGGAAAACAGCTTATATTACCTGTATGTCACTTCTTTCTGAGATCTGTCTTAGCCCTTGCAGCATCAAAATGAACTGGATCTAGGCAAGGTAATGTGGAATGACACATAGACAGCCAAGCTTTCAGGTACTGAATGCCCTATGAGTAAGAAATACCCAGTGGGATGCTCTGTGTTCAGAACCACTATCTGCATCAGTGCCTTCATCTTCTGAAGGATGTTCTGTAGAACAGTGTAGGTACAGGATGCATTAAAGCGAAGAATATTGTTGTATGCTAATTTGCTGCAGTCTCCTTCTAAATGTCAGCTTGGTCTACTGGAAAGTGTCCCTGTCTATGGCAGGGGATTTGGAACTAGGTGAACTAGAACTAGTCTCCCACAGCATCCTTGCAATTAAACTGATGCAGTGTAATCTTGATGATCAGGTAGTGAGGTGGACTGAGAACTGGTTGAAGGGAAGGAGTCAAAGAATTGTGGTCAATAGGATGGAGCTGAGTTAGAGGCCTGTATCTAGTGAAGTCCCTCAGGGGTCAGTATTGGGACCAGTACTATTCAATATGTTTGTCAATGACCAAGATGAGGGCACGGAGTGCACTGTCAGCAAGTTTGTTGACAGCACCAAACTGGGTGGAGTGGCTAACACACCAGAAGATTATGCTGCCATTCAGCAAGACTTGGATAGGCTGGAGAGCTGGGTGGGCAGAAATTTGATGAAGTTCAACAAGGGCAAGTGCTGAGTCTTGCATCTGGGAAGGAACAACTCCATGCATCAGTATAGGATGGAGAGTAGTGAAGGCAAAAGGGACCTAGGGGTCCTGGTGGATGGAAGAATGACCATGAGCCAGCAATGTGCTCTTGTGGCCAGGAAGCCCAATGCCATTCTGGATTAGAAGGGTGTGGTTAGTAGGCTGGGAGAGGTTCTCCTTCCCCTCTACTCAGCATTGGTGAGGCTGCATCTGGAATATTGTGTCCAGTTCTGGGCCCCTCAGTTCAAGAAAGACAATGAGCTACTTGAAAGAGCCCAGTGCAATGCCACAAGGATGATTAAGGGAATAAAAAATCTTCCATACAAGGAGAGACTGAGGGAGCTGGGGGCTCTTTAGCTTGAAGGAGACTGGGAGATGACTTCATCAGTGTTTAGAAATATGTATAGGGTGAGTCCCAAGAGGATGGAGCCAGGCTCTTCTTGGTGGTGTCCAATGACAGGACAAGGGGCAATGGGTGGAATTTGAGGCACTGGAATTTTCATGTAAATATGAGGAAAAATGTTTTCACTGTGAGGGTGACAGAATACTGGAACAGGCTGCTCAGGAAGGCTGTGGAATCTCCCTCTCTGGAGATATTAAAAACTTGCCAGGATGCATTCCTGTGTAATCTGGTGTAGGTGATCCTGCTCTGGCAGCGGGGTTGGACTAGATGATCTTTTGAGGTTCCTTCCAGGCCCTGAAATTCTGTGATTCTGTGATAATATTTAAGGTGTCTTCTAACCTAAACCATTCTGTGATTCTATGTGTTGAGCAAGAGTGTACTAAGCTGTTTGAAATTGGTCAAAAAAATAAAAACCAAAAACCAAGCAGTTCAGGTGATATTACCTCTTTCCACTATTACATATATAAATCATAATCTATTTCTAGAATGAAAGATGGAAGGATTTGGGAGACAATAAGGTCAATGACAGAGGAAGGAGGAAGACAGAATGAGGTAAATCTTGAAAAAAGAAAAAAAGGAAGAGAGCAATCCAGTGTCTTGGAACAGAAAACTGAGAAGCTGTAATTTGAGAAAGGAGAGATTTAAGGAGAAGAAAGCATAGTCACTTGAAAGAGGCATTGGGTGACGTAAGAAGTAGATGATTCAGGAAAGATACTCTATGTAGGTGGTTGTAAGAGAATGAAAAGAGATTGGTAGCTTCACCGGGAGGAAAGAAATCTATCTGAACACTGTTGCAAAAATCCAAAGTGTACTCACAGATTCAGATCAAGAGAAGGGAAGTGAAAGTAGGTCTGCAAAAGGAACAGTTAAAAAAAAAAAATAATAGTGGCACCTTGAATATGCAGAAACTACTTGAGATTAAAAACATGAATCATGTTGCTATTATTCCATAGACACTGGAGTTGAAATTTATTGCCCCTGTTGTGTCCTTTGTACCTTCTCAGTAAAGGAACAAAATGAGAAAATGCCAGCACATTCTTAGATTGTGGATTTGATTTCTACCAGTTCATGCCTGTGCTAGGTCAGGCCTGTATAAAACCAATTAAATGGAGGTCATTGAACAACATTTTTATCCTAAAAAGATGTTTGATGAAGTTTATAATGAATGGGTTGTCATTTTTATAATATAAGTTTAAAAATGTTTTTTTCCCCCCTTGAAAAAGAAATGTTCCGATTGGAACACTGTGACTCATACATGATTTCCCTCACAGGGCTCGATAGTGTGTAAAAGTGCTTTTCAACTCTGAAAAAATAAAGGACGTGGCATCTGAGCTTGCTAATAATCTGGATTCAATACAAGAGATTTAATATAAATTTTCCTTGTGGTCCTTGTTTCTGATTTAATTAAATTGTTGAGAATGAAAATTATTAGAGAATATTTTATAGTAAGCAGATTTGCTTGGATAATGTGTTTTTAACACCTCTTGTTCTGCACAAAATATATAGTCTTCCTTAAATGGATGTGATAATGCATAGTTTATATACTATATTCTGTAGCACACTAAATGTTCAGTGGGCTTGCATTCAGTGATTAATGGACGGTATTGAAGGAAACATGAACTGAAATAATGGAAAGGTAATATGTGTGTGGTTGGAAAGGTAATGAGTGTGGTTTTAAGTAAAATATTGTTATGTTTCAGTGAAATTCAGTAATATGTTTGCACAGGTCAGTAAAAGCCATACTGCAGAAATATTTCTCCAGCTATCAAAATTCACAGAATTTGCAATATTTTAATTTTTTTACTCAATTTCATATCAAAAATATGGTGAATGCAATGCTCATGAAAACTGCTGAACTATACAGGACTCTATGACAAAGACTTCAGCAGCTTTTCTCTAGACTGACCTGCCAATAACCTTGCAGCTACCTCTGGAGCAATGGTGTTTAGAAATTAAAGAATAATTTGATTTTCCATAAAGTTCTTGAACATAATTATTAAATATTACACCATTTTTGTAATGCGAATATCTGCCCATGAGAAGTTGAGCTGAAACTCTCCCTAGCCACACACTGATAATCAGGGCACAGACACTTTTCTCTATTTCTAATTAGGAAACACAGTATCTGAAGTTAATGGGAATTATGTTGGTGGGAAAAAAATTACTATAACTGAATCTGTAAATGTTGGTCACATTCAGTGGAACAGGTTTCAACTTGGACATCTTGAGACAGACATAAAGATAAGACAAAACATTCTCATATAAAAAAGTCCTTCTTCTGGTAGTGTAATAATAATAATAATAATAATAACAACCCAGGTTGGAAGAGACCTTTATCAATCCTGTTGCTGAAATATTTGTAGGTCTACATTTTTCTTTTCCCTTTTCTGATTGTACCTTACAAGGTTTCATAATGCAGCACGTTTGCTAGGAAAATCCAGATCTTGCCCTCTAGTGCTTGTGTATCACTCTTGATTTGTTAGAAAGGACAAAACTTAAGAGGAATGGAGAAATGCTCCCTCCCTCAGATGACAGAGCAGCTTACTCCATAACAGTCCTATAGTCAAGAAGCAAAAGGCTGATGGTTAGGAAATAAACTAAGACCTCTCCTTCTCTTCCCTCCATCCCTTATTCAGCCTCTAGACATACTACCAGCACAGCCATGTATGACTTTATGATATGAATCTCCTTGAGGTTTATCAGAAGAGAACAAAAGTTCAGGATAACAAGGCTTCAGATGGACCAGTCTTTAGTTTATGTTTGTTTTATATGAGCCGATTTTGGACACTTTTATGTAAAAGAAGTTATGTACACGAAACACTAGTGCCTGCTTAGAAACCAGTATTAAATGAGAAAGTAAGAAAATCTTCCATTTCTGTGAATCAGTTGCAGCATTAGTATCCTCATCTTCTTTCTGAGTTTTAAAATTCAGTTACTTCCAGTCAGAACTTACATCAGATAGTGTTATATAGACTTTGATCTCTGACCTATGGTTGCAAAATGGTGCCTTTAGTCTCCCTAGTGTATGTTGAGCAACCATGAAATAATCATACATTAAGTAATGGATGACAACTCTTTTGATTGTTGTAAAAGTTATGAACTAGCAAGCTGTCATCTGGCTTCTGATTTCCATATCTGATACTGGAAAATATTCCCGATACTCTTAGCACTCTGCTGCTGTCATTACAATTTAGATGTACCTTCCTCCCATGAAGGCTGTATGTTCAAATAAGAAAAGAAAAAAAAAAAAAAGAAAAGAAAGAAAGAAGCCTCATCTACTCTACTGTATTTAAATTGAAAGTAAATCTTGACACAGACTTTCTGCACCGGTGTGTGTACATACATTATATGCATATGCATGTTTTAAAATAAAATTACCAACACATTATGTTGTGTATTCTAAGTATATTCTTTCTAAATAGTTAGCAGATTTCCCATCACATCTGAGATACAATACTCTAGAAGGAAAAGATAAAGCTGTCTTCTGTATCTACCGATCTTATTTACAGCATTCCCTACATATGCTGCTGGTTATTTTCAGTTTGTGGCACACACCATAGTGTACTCTGATAAAGCTGATTCTGCTTCATCATGTCCAAGTTCCTGCAGATTTTCATGTACTGTGTGATTAATTGCTAGTCTTCCAGGCCTCTTGCTCTTGTCAGTTAAAGAAAAAAAACGCAAAACACACAATGAGCTACTAAAACAGGTTGGTATCCTGAAAAGTAGAAACAACCAAGCCCAATTTTCTTTGTATTAACATGCTGCATCACCTCATTCTACCATCCTTTCACCATCATCTAGTTTGAGACTGTGGTAGGACAACCTCCCCTCCTTGGTGGACATGGAGGGGAACGTTGTAACAAAGGATGAGGAAAAGGCAGAGTTACTTAACACTTTCTTTGCCTCAATTTTTACTAGTAGGACAGAATGTCTTCCAGACAGCTGGCCTGCAGAGCTGGCAGAAGGAGCCAGGGAGCAGCAGAATTTTCCTCTGTTCCAGAATGGGGTAGTTGGTGATCTGCTCAGCTGCTTGGATCCCCACAAGTCCATGGGACCAGATGGGATCCATCCTAGGGTGCTGAGAGAGATGGCAGATGAGCTGGCCAAGCCACTCTCCATCATTTTCCAGCAGTCCTGGTTCACTGGCGAGGTCCCAGAGGACTGGAAGCTGGCCAACGTGGTGCCCATCCATAAGAAGGGCCGGTTGGATGAGCCAGGGAATTATAGGCCTGTCAGCCTGAGCTCAGTGCCAGGCAAGATTATGGAATAGGTCATCTTGAGTGCTATCAGACAGCACTCACAGGATGGCCAAGGGATCAGGCCTAGCCAGCATGGATTTAGGAAGGGCAGGTCCTGCCTGACCAACCTGATCTCCTTCTGTGATCAGGTGACCCGCCTGGTGGATGTGGGGAGGCCTGTGGATGTGGTCTACCTGGACTTCAGCAAGGCCTTTGACACTGTCCCCCACAGCAAACTGCTGGCCAAACTGTCAGCCCATGGCTTGGATGGGAGCACAATGAGCTGGGTTAGGAACTGGCTGGAGGGCTGAGCCCAGAGAGTGGTGGTGAATGGTGCCACATCCAGCTGGCGACCAGTCAGTAGTGGAGTCCCCCAGGGATCAGTGCTGGGCCCTATGATCTTTAACATCTTTATTGATGATCTGGATGAGGGCATTGAGTCCATTATCAGTAAATTTGCTGATGACACTAGGCTGGGGGCAGGAGTTGATCTGCTGGAGGGTAGAGAGGCTCTGCAGAGGGACCTCGACAGGTTGGACAGATGGGCAGAATCCAATGGCATGAGATTTAACACATCCAAGTGCCGGGCTCTACACATTGGCCACAATAACCCCACGCAGTGCTACAGGGTCAGAGTGGCTGGAGAGCAGCCAGGCAGAGAGGGACCTGGGGGTACTGGTTGATGGTAGGCTGAATATGAGTCTGCAGTGTGCCCAGGTGGCCAGGAGGGCCAATGGCATCCTGGCCTGCATTAAGAACAGTGTGGCCAGCAGGAGTAGGGAGGTCATTCTGCCCCTGTACACTGCACTGGTTAGGCCACACCTCGAGTACGGTGTCCAGTTCTGGGCCCCTCAGTTTAGGAAGGATGTTGACTTGCTGGAACAAGTCCAGAGAAGGGCAACGAAGTTGGTGAGGGGCTTGGAACACAAGCCCTGTGAGGAGAGACTGAGGGAGCTGGGACTGCTTAGCCTGGAGAGGAGGAGACTCAGGGGTGACCTTATTGCTCTCTACAACTACCTGAAGGGGGGTTGTAGACAGGCAGAGGTTGGTCTCTTCTCCCAGGCAACCAGCACCAGAACAAGAGGACACAGTCTCAGGCTGCACCAGGGGAGGTTTAGGCTGGAGGTCAGGAGGAAGTTTTACACAGGGAGAGTGATTGTGCTATGGAATGGGCTGCCTGAGGAGGTGGTGGAGTCACCATCACTGGAGATGTTCAGGAGAAGACTCAATAGGGTGCTTGGTTGCATGGTTTAGTTGGTTGGGTGTTGTTGGATGATAGGTTGGACACGATGATCTTGAGGGTCTCTTCCTACCTGGTTTATTCTATTCTATTCTATTCTAGTGAATTCAGTGTGACTGCCTCACTTAATGAATGCACGAGGATGAGTGTGTGGACCAGCCTGCTTGTCTCCCTCTACTAAGTCTCTTAATTGCACAGAATTAAAATTAGAATAGAGAATGGATTTAATACATTGTTAAGGGTTAGGGCCAAGTCAACCATTAAGAGAGTAACAGATGTATTCTATCACCTCTCCCATCACAAAGAGTAAGAGAAAGTGAATAAGGGAGAAAGACTTATAAATTGGACAAGAAAATGAAAACAGTTTTAATGAGAAAACAAAACAAACCCCCCTCAAAAAAAAAAACCAAATAACTAAATGAAATTAAGTTTAAAAAACAAAATATGTACTGAATCAATATCAGACCTGGCCCTCCTTGATGGCAATTACATCATTATCACCACCGATTCTGTGCGCAGGCAATGGGGAGGTCCCAGACTAGCCTCCTACCCTCAGTGGCCAATGCAAAGTAAATTCCGGATCTGGATTCTGGAACTGGATTCAGGAACACGGAGATTGAGATCAAAGGAAGAATGAACAGAATCTTCCTTGGAAGAAGAACTTGACCTTCATGATCCCTCAGCTTTACAATGAGTATGATCTACATAGACTGGAATATCTTGTTTATCAGTTTAATATCATTTGTCCTGGCTCCTCCTCCCCACTGGTACAGCCTTTTACTCTGCACTCCCAACACAGGACACAAGATTTATTGGTGACACCAGTCTGCATGCTAATCTGGTGCTAACTAGAAGCAGCAAGCATTATGACTGTCAGAAGCAGGCTCTGTGTATGAAAACATGCCGATAATTTCAGCAAGTGGAAGTTACTAGAATTGAATTAGCTGAGAAATTGAATCACTGAACAGCATTTGTTCTTTTCTGACTTGAACCAGGACAAATGTGCTGGCACACAAAAAAGCTGTTTGGAACACTAGGTGGATCAAACTAGAGTATAAAGCCTTGACTCTTTAAAACAGCAGGGAAATATGAAGCATGGCAAAAATAATTATAAAAACCTACACTTACAATCAATTTCTTCTCTATACCTCTGTTGCTAACTACCTAAGTTTCATTACTTAAAAGAGTTATACAAACCACAGGACAAGTGGCCTCCTGCGCTGGGTGATGGAGTCAGAGAGCAGTATATTGCCCTGGAAATCCATGAGAGATTATTTCGGGACCTGCCGAGCCACTTGGACACTCACCAGTCCATGGGACTGGATGAGATCCATCCTAGGGTGCTGAGAGAGCTGGCAGATGAGCTGGCCAAGCCACTCTCCATCATCTTCCTCCAGTCCTGGCTCACCGGTGAGGTCCCAGATGACTGGAAACTGGCCAGTGTGATCCCCACCACAAGAAGGGTCAGATGGAGGAACCTGGAAACTACAAATCTGTCAGCCTGTAAAATTATGGAGCAGATTATCTTGGCGGCAATAACTGTGCACCTGAAGGATGGCCAAGGGCTCCGGTCCAGCCAACATGGATTTAGGAAGGGCAGATCCTGCCTCTCTAACCTGATCTCCTTCTATGATCAGGTGACCTGCCTGGTAGATGTTGGGAAGCTGTCAGCCTGTGGCTTGGACAGCAGCACTCTGTGCTGGGTTAGGAACTGGCTTTAGGACTGTGCCCAGAGAGTGATGGTGAATGGTGCCACATCCATCTGGCAGCCAGTCACTAGTGGTGTCCCCCAGAGATCAGTGCTGGGCCCCATCCTGTTTAGTATCTTTATCAACGATCTGAATGAGGGGGTTGAGTCAGTCATCAGTAAATTTGCAGATGACACCAAGTTCGGAGCAGATATTGGTCTATTAGAGGGTGGAAGGGCTCTCCAGAGGGATCTTGACCAGCTAGACAGATGGGCAGAGTCAACATGATGGCATTCAACAAGCCCAAGTGACAGGTGAGGCACTTTGGTCACAACAACTCCATGCAGCACTACAGGCATTTCGGAGTGGTTGGATAGCTGCCAAACATAAAGGGACCTTGGGGTAGTGATTGACAGGTGGCTGAACATGAGCCAGCAATGTGCCCAGGTGGCCAAGAAGGCCAGTGGCATCCTGGCATGTATCAAGAATAGTGTAGCCAACAGGAGCAGGGAAGTCATTGTGCCCCTGTACTCAGCACTAGTTAGGCCACACCTTGAGTCCTGTGTCCAGTTCTGGGCCCCTCAATTTAAGAAGGACATTGAGACACTTGAACATGCCCAGAGAAGGGCAACAAGGCTGGTGAGAGGCCTTGAGCGCAAGCCCTATGAGGAGAGGCTGAGGGAGCTGGGATTGTTTAGCCTGGAGAAGAGGAGGCTCAGGGGAGACCTTATTGCTATCTACAACTACCTGAAGGGTGGTTGTAGCCAGGAAGGGATTGGTATCTTCTCCCGGCAACCAGCACCAGAATGAGAGGACACAGTCTCAAGCTGTGCCAGGGGAAGTTTAGGCTCGTGGTGAGGAGAAAGTTCTTCACATAGAGAGTTGTTAGCTATTGGAATGGGCTGCCCAGGGAGGTGGTGGAGTCACCATCCCTGGAGGTGTTCAAGAGGGGATTGGATATGGACCTTGGTGCCATGGTGTAGTAGGCATGATGTCTGTGGTGACAGGTTGGACTTGATGATCTTTGAGGTCTTTTCCAACCTTGTTGATTCTATGATTCTATGAAAGTCTGCAAATCACTTATTTTCTCAAGAGCTTTTCAGAGACACTTCCAATAATTACAATCTTGCATATAATGTAAATGCAGCAGCTCTATACATTCCAACACAGCCCTCCAAATATGCAAGGGCTTACTTAATCCCAGAGAGTTTCCTTGGGTGGCATCTCAATCCAAAAGGAAAGTCCCTGACTGCAGATCCGCTGCTCTGAAGAGTATTGACTCAGACTGGCTCTCCTGCAGGGCCCCATTTATATCCTACTCAATTCTGAAAAGTAGTTTGTGATGAGCTGTCCATCAGCTTCTCTTCAGTCCATTTTGATGAAAGAACAAGGCAATGTCAACTTATTTTTCCCACTGATATGATCTGTCTGTTAGAACTTTCCAGAAATTTGAAACATCTATAAGCAATTGATGGAAATACAGGCTGAAGGAAAACACCTAATGTGGAATGGGACAATCAGCGAAACTGTAATTGAACAGCAATTGCCTCCCAGTATTTGTGCCTTATTAATGAGAGTTTCCAAATATCAGTACAGCAACTCAGAATGTTTCACATAATCATTTTGCACGTCAGTGCTTAACATAATCATAGATTCATAGAATGGTTTGGGTTGGAAGGAGCCTTGGAGATCTTCTAGTTCCAACCCCCTTGCCACAGGCCTTCTACTACATGAGGACTCATCAACTGGCCTTGAACACCTCTAGGGAGATTGTATCCACAACCTCTCTGGGTGTATTGGGTTTTTCTGAGCTGGAGTTAATTTTCCCCAAAGCATCTTTTTTTTAGTGCTGTGTTTTTGGACATCGAGCTTTCGACTGCAACTCTCCGAGTGTGGTCCTCCAGCCAGTATCTTATTCAGTGAGTGGTCCATCCCTCAAGTCCGTCGTATTCTAATTTGGTGACCAGAATGTCATGTGGGACAGTGTCAAATGCTTTATACAAGTCCAGATAGATGACATCAGTTGCTCTTCCTTTATCACAGATGCTGTAACTCCATCACATGCATCAATGCTGTTTTGTGACAAATTATGTTCAATTTCAGACAACACCTTGTCATATATCAATACTAAATAACTGTAATATATTAAAACAAAACAAAACACAAAAAACCAGAGAAACAGGCAACTATAGAGTAACCTTTCTGTTCTCCTCCTTGCTCCCCTTCCCCTCCCTGATCTTACTGTGTAGTACTGCAATGTCCACTGGTTCCAGTTGTTAATGGAATGTCCTACTGTGCTGAAGAGCTTAGTGGCATGCCATTTACAGGGATGCAAGCAACAACCCAAGGCAGAACAGCTGAGAAAAGAATAATACTGCATACTATTAACAGAGTACTATTTAACATATGAAATTCATGAGACATGATGGTGTACGGCTGGTCCTTTGCTTGAAGAGCTATGGCAGAAGTCATTCTGAGTATGGTCACAGGTACGTATCTAGATGAACAGATGGAAAAATGGATCTGTTTCTGTTCTATCTTTCATACATCTTCTGAGTTTTAAACCTGAGCTCATACCCTGCACTTTCGTATCACACGTGCACTGCTAGTATGAAGCTTCAATGACACTGAAAGCAGCTGCATGAGCAGGAATAACAGAATTTAAACAGTTAACTTTGGGTGACAAGAGAAAGACGTCTGTTTTAATAAAAACTCTGAGGGAATATGTGATACTTAACTCCAAATGACAAAAAAACCTTTTTCCTTCCACCTTAAAAAAATTAAAATAATAAATTCATATCTTCCAAACCTAATTTAATTATGCTTTTAGAGATTGCTCAGTGGTTTACAGGAAACATTTAAAAGTTAATAAAATGTGTAAATGCTTTTCCAGTTCAGTGCGGTAGTAACCTTAGAGTAACATACTGCTGCAATCTTGGTTAAAATAGAACACCAGTGTAGAATGCTGTGTTTGATTTTTTTATGTATTTTGAAAAAAAAAATCCATTTTAACAAGTAGTTGGTAACAGATGCATTATGCTTCTTGATGTTCTGTCTTCTCTGAATAGGGAAGAAATGTGAAAGGTGCATTACCAAACCACATATACACATGTATGCATATGTGTACACTACTATCATAAATCTAAAGTTTATGCTACTGATAATAAGTGATGAATGCATCAGATCAACAGTAAATATATGCTATTTTAATGCTGATTCATTAATTTAGGTCAATCCCTCTCTTTTTATTCTGTAGCATCCCTACTACAAACTCAGAAAATCTTACAAATAATATACATTAGAATATCGATGAGATCTGCTTCTAAGATTACTATAGAAAGAAAACCATTAATTCCTAATGAGTACTGTGATGCTGACTGAACAGAAGGAAGATCCACACAACCTTCTTATGACTCTAAGATAACAGAAAGCTAAATGTAGTCCCAAAACTCACATGCACATTGTGATACCACATGAAAAATATAAAATACATGAGTTTATTGCTCAATTCTTCAATGTCACACAGGGATCACAGCATGAAGAGCACTAAAACAGCTAAGTATACTGATAAAAACTGCTGAGATATAACATTAGAATCTGAAATACCTATTTAGTATTACCACTTCACAGCAAATACAGCCCTGCAGTCATTTGAGCCAAGGGGGCAAAGGTGAGGACTTCATTCTTGCTTTCTGTAATCTCATTTACTATGATAAAGATAATTTTGTGCAGCTTTTGATTTTTATTGTTTTACTTTGAAACTACAGTTGACTGTTGTCTTTTGTTAAATAGTTTTGACAAGACTAAAAGTAGCCATCTGTACTACATTTCATGTATTTACCTTTTCACACAAAGTAATTTTTTACAGTTTTGAAATTGGAAATTTGGAAAGGACTAGTGCTCCCTTAAGTGTAAGTTTACTTGGGAAGACAATTTTTTATGATGTAACTGGCAGCATCAAAAGAAAACAGTAACTTACAGGATTTAAGAAGACCTAAATTTATCTTCCCTTCTATCATCTTTCATGTTGCCAGAATTATCTTCCAAGGTACGATAAGATATAATTCTGTGTTATCCTATAACCATAGAATGGTTTGGGTTGGAAGGGACCTTAAAGGTCTTCTAATTCCAATTCTGCTGCCATGGGCAGGGACACTCTCTGCTAGAACAGGTTGCTTAAGGTCTCATCCAACCTGGCCTTGAACACCTTCAGGGAGGGGCCATCCACGACCTTCCTTGTCAACCTGTTCCAGTGTCTCACCACCTTCACTGTAAATTTCTAACATCCAGTACAAATACTCAAATTCTTCTCCTCTTCAGAAAAATAGCAATGATCTGCAATGAACTTTGCATAAACCACGACTGGCTTCAGAATCAGGGGCTACGCTGCTTGTTGACTGTGGACACTAAGCACTAAATTCAGGACAGGAATCACTGTAAGGCAAACATGCACACACATGCAAGCCTTTAAGCCAATCTTTGTGGCATCAACATGAATGGACTTCTGTTACCACGACTAACTAGCGTTTGTTGTATTTAGTCTGTTTATCCCCATTTTGCACAGGTAAAACTGTGGCATGGAGGACATATGCTCCACGCTTCTGAAGATGGTTAAAAGCCAACAGTGAAGTTTTCCAAAGCTCATTGTACCTAAATCACATTGTTTTCAAGTACATTTTATGTGCTGCTGCTTCTTTGCAAAGGATTAGGCAGGCTAGATTAAGGAAAACAGGGACCTTTTTAGTACTACGATACACCACCGATCATGACAAGCAACATGTGGTGTCATTTCAGAATCTGACCATTCTTCACGAAGCCAATTAGGGAACCCCCGGATACGGAACCGTGCACACCTGGGACAAGAAGTTAGGCATCTTAACTCCCGTGAATTTCACTTGTCCGGGGAGGCTTGAGGAATGGAACATGGGAAGACAGCGGGCAGCGTCACTCGAAGCAGCCTGGCGCTGGCAGCCCTGTGGCCTGGTCTCCACCCGGCTCGGCGGCCCCACGTCCGCCGGGCTGGTATGGCAGTGGGCGCCCCCCCGGGCAGACACGGAGTGACGTCACCCTCCCCTCCCCCAGCGCCTAGCCCCACGCGGGTGTGCGTGTGTCCCCGCGTGGCGTGTGGCTCCGTCCTCGGTCAGCCGCGGCCCGCGCTGGGGCAGGCGGTGCCCGGCACCTTCCATCGCTCTTCTCCGCGCACCCCCGCGCACACACAGGCGTGCAGGCAGAGAGCTCGGCAGCAAGCTTTCTCTAGTGCTTGGGGACAGGCAGACCCTGTGATCCACACAGCGTAAGAGGATTAAAAAAAAAATAAAAATCAAAAAACCACACACACACACAAAAAACCCCACCACAAAAAACCAAACCACCACAAACAAACCCAACCCCAAAACCTCAAACCCACGAAACAAGAGATCGTCGTCCCCAGTAGTCTACAAACGCCGTCTTCCTTCTCCGGAGAAGCGAGGCGGGGTGGGGGGAGGGCTGCTCGAGTTTCGGCTCCCAGGGTCCGTTTCTGGGGATTTTTCCTGTGCCTCTGCCCTCCCCGCTCCGCCCGCCCCGTGCCCTCTTCTTTCGCTTTTGTTTGCACTGCACTTTTTCTGGAGGGGGGGCGGAAGAGTGGGGGAGAGCCCGGGTAGGCGACCTCGCTGCTATTTGTAGCGGAAGAATCGGCTAAAAGAGACGAAGGAAAAAAAGGAAGGGGAAAAAAAAAAAAAGGGAGCGAAGGAGGAAGGAGAGAGAGGGAGGAGGAGGGGAAACGGAGCAGCAGCTCGGGAATAGAGAGCGCGCCCGGGAGCAGCAGCAGCAGCAGCCACCGCCGCAGGAAGAAGAAAAGAAGAACAGAGCGTAACGGAGCAGAGCGGAGGAAAGGTGGCGCTGGCAGGAGGAGACAGGCGGAGATCTAGCTCTTCTGGATGCTGGATTTTCGGACTCTAGTTGATTCTCTCTCTCCTCGGCACCGGACTGTGACAGACACGCACCAGTACCAGCAAGCAGCAGCGGGGAACTCAGCTTGTAGCTGCTGATGCTGCTATTAGGACTGCTACTGCTGCCGGGCTTGGATTAAATTGGCCGCCCCGGAGTCGAGCGGGAGCAGTAGGAGGAGGTGGCGGCAGCGGCGGGAAGCGGTAGCGGGCGCGCAGGCGGCGGCGGCGGCTTTGCTGCTGGGATCGCGGAAACCAGGATGACCAGGTAACTGCCCCGCTCCTGACCCGTTTTTTTACCCCGCTGCCTCATTCGGCGCCTTTGTGAGTGTGAGCGCGCATCGAAATATGCGTGTGTATGCGCGCGAGACGGTGCGCGCGCGTGTGCAGCCTGGCACGCTCGTGCCTCACACGCAGCTCTGCCCCCGCCTGCCCCGGGGCTCCCCAGCGGCGGCTGCCGGCCCGCTCCCTTCTCCCCTCCTCTCCTCTTCTCCTCCCTTCTCTCATCCTCTCCGGCCGGTCTCTCACCCTGGCGGCGAGGCCTGCTCGGGCGGCCGCGGTGCGGGGACGGGAGACGGAGCTGGATAAAGGCGAGTGATGGATCGGAGTCGACGTTTCCACTGAATGCCACTCTACACGGGCGGGAAGAGTGGAGGCTACGCTAATTACACATTGGCTGTTTGCTTTGGCGAGGGAACGGTTATTAATATTATTTTGCTTAACGGATGGGGTGAAGGAAGGTAGAAGGGGTGAGAGGCGAGGCACGTGCCGCTGGAGAGGGATTGTTGGGGAGAGTGGCCGGTGGGGACCCCGGGCGCCCGTCCGAAGAGCGCTCCGTTCTCCTCCTTCCTTCTATTTTCTCCTCCTCCTTCTCTTTCTTCTCCTTCTCCTCCTCCTCCTCCTCTCTCTCGGCGGAGCGGAGAGGCACGGAGATGCGAAGCTTTTCACAGGTTAGGCTTTTAATTTTTTTATTTACTTTCCCGAAACCACTTGAAAGGCAGCGCATCGGCCTGAAAACTCAGTTTTCCGAGCGCTTTCAAAGAGGTTCTTCGATTTGTTCAGCAAACTTAGCAACTCCCTCTGCACCGTCTGGCCATGCGAGCAAGCGCTCCTCACTGCTGCAACCGGGCTCTCCCCAGCTGGCAAATAAAACAGTGGTTTTGCCTGTTTCCTATCCTCTCCCTCCGCGACAGAACGGTATTATTTCCTTTTTAAGTGATTACCACTCACCCTTGCATATATGGCTTTTGAATGTCCGGTTCGCCTTATTACTTCTCCAGACTGCTGTCATGCATATTTTATTGTTTTGCCCGGCCTTTGGACAGTTACTGTTTCGTGGAAGGAGGCAGCTTCTTCACCATGCTTATCATGTGCATGTTCTTGGCTTCAGTATACACAGGAGGGTCATTTTATTTACGTAGAGTAGTTAGGGTTTTATGTGAACCTTCACTTGTCACCTAAGACAGTGTTGCATTTTAGATGGGTCTATAGATGCTCATTGGCTTTGGAGAAGCTTCTATTAAATTTAGGATTAATGTGGGAAGTTATGATTGTCTTCCTTGTGTTTCAGAGCTGGCTTGCAAGATGCCTTTTGTTTAGGCACATGCAACTTCTGTCGTGTTGGGACATGTATCAGAATTTTTGGTGCAGAGATGAAAATGTGTGTATGTACCCTACTTCTTCCTCTGGTATCTTCTAGTAGTTTACAATGTTGTAACATCAGAACTTTCTTTCTGTAAGAATGTATAGTAAATAGTATAATTTTCTTCTGGGACGAGAGCACACTAAGCTGCTATCATTCTTCTTATTAAACAGAGCAAGTTGGAAGAAGAAAAATATTCTCCCCTCTTCTAAGTACTACCATATGTACTTGTATCTTACCTTAGATGGCAGGTTTTTGATAAGGTTCTTTGAATTCTGTCTCAGGAGGTATGCTGTTACTATTTTATTTTTTTTAATGTGTGAAATTGACAAACTGGTCAGTTTAATAAATTTAGCTGTCAAATGTTACCCAGTCAGAATAGCTAAAAGCTGTAAATGTACTGCGTTGTGATTATCAAGACAATGTTACAAAGAAAGGAAGAAGGATTTAATGAGAGACTTTTTAGAGGAGTAGCTTTCCAGGTTTAGTTTTGTCACTTGTGGTAATATGTTGGCATATATTTAGACTTTTCTCAGTGCATAAATGATGTGTAGTTTATTTGTATCCACTTATATCACTGAAAGCTTTGCCTAAGTACAAGACTTCTACTCTAAGAAGGCACTAAGAAATTCATCATGGTTTGTGTGTACTGTGGCAAGCTGTCAGGAATAGTGTGTGGAAAGGAAAATGTTATCTCAGTATTTTTTGATTTCAGAACGCCTTAGGACCCGCTTTTAGACCCATCAGCCATACTATTTCTAAAACTGACGCTAAAGAATAATATGAATTAAGTGTTCTGCTGTGATGGTTATGTAACTCGAACACTAGCACTATCAGTGAACTCAACCAATGGTAGTAAATCAGTGCTTAATCTTAGGAGAGGGTTTGCCAGATCAGCCTATGGCATGTACAAAAGAGTGAAATGACTGGAGACTGAAATCAGTCAGGTCAGTGATTCATCTTTCATTTTTAATATTGCCCATGATTCCTACATTTGAATAATGCAGGGACCAACACTACATAAGCTGAAGAGCAGGAATTCCCCTTCATTTGCTGTTGTGTGTGCTGAACCACTAGGGGCCTGTATAAACTGCTCTCATACAGCAAATACCAGTACATGGCATATGCTCACTCTTTCACCAGATGTTTTTTACACAGGTGTCTAATGTCAAAAGCAAAGTTGCCAGTCATTTATTCCTTAGTAATAAATGAGACTGCAGTTACTTAGGAGATGCATACAAATTGTGTATTATTTTGTGGGTATTTTTACCCCATTCCATCCTCTTTTTCCAGACCTGTATGGTGTCAAACATAGTTATTTCCTTCCTGTTTTCCTCAGTGCTGTGGCAATTGGGGGTGAATATTGACCGCAGAGGTGCAAACATGTAACAAAATTAGATTTGAGTGTCTCCCCACATTTCTATAAGCTGAGAAAATGAGATTTGTTGCCTATGTGTTTCTTCTATTAGATTAGTAATGGTACTGTTCCATGCAAGTGTAGGGTTGAAAGATAAACTAAACAGGATTACTTGAAGGCAGGAACAGACATAGATTGATGATGTATTTAAACTAGCTTTGTGTTATATAAGTTTGAGTGTGGCTAGAGTGTAGTCAGCATTTATGTGATCCAGGCGGAAGATGCACTACACATTTTATAGTGTTAGTTTCAGAAATTTAAAATCAGTAGTATCTTGATGGACATTAAGCAGTAAGGTCGAGTATACTTACACTGCTCCATTGTTGGTTTTCATTTTTTTCAGACTGATAAGGCAGACAATTTGTAAAAGAGCACAGCTGAAATATTTGCATATTGGATTTCCTTCAAAATGAACTTCCGTTACTAAGCTCTTTGAAAATTCTAATTTAGAAGGATTTTTAAGCAGAATCAGAGTAAGGTCATACGATCAAAATGCAGTTTTTCTGTGGTATGTTAATTTTTTAATAAACTGTCTTCAGAACAGCAGAGTTTTTTGTGTTGTGGTGTTGGGGCATTTACAGCAAGAAGCTTTATGTCATATTACTGATGACAGTTGTGTAAATACTGAGTTTAATTTTCTGAAATATGTGTATGCACACAGGTAAAGTTGTGATGAAAGTCCACTTCAAAGATCTTCTCAAATGATAGATGTATGTTCAGAACTCTTAAGTCTTGCTTTAGTGTGAGTAAACCAAGGCAATGTCTCCAAAATGCAGAGGATAGGCATAACGTTTGCACTTGGGATATCAAAAGGAGTAATACAGTACATGTCTGCAAATCATTGTACATAGGTTTGTGGGAATTTTTAACATTTTGTTCTTCAACAAATTGAGAAAAAAATACTTTAAGTTCAGCATCAGAGTCATGTAATGTCATCTTTTCCAACAGGAGCGTATGTTTTAATTCTGTTTAAAAAAGGTGTAACACAGTCAATGTACAGTTTCATGTATCTGTGAGTTGCTTACTTATTTGCTTAATCCTTGTTTTCTTTGGAACAGGCCTTAAATCAAGCTAATTAATGAAAGTATGCTGGAAACTTGCAGCCTAAAGCAAGAATCTGTGTTTAAAAATGCTCCTTTATATACTGTCAGTGAGTAGTAGCAAAGAGGAAGTGTTACTTCAGGTCATCTGCTACAGTGAGAGCTGCAGTACAACTGGAGAAATCTGGTGATATAGAAAAAGATTGCATGAGAGTGCTTTGTCGGTAAATTCCTTTGCAACAAGCTTCACTTCACTTGTTTAAGCCGCCGTGTGCTGGTATAGAACCATATGTCTAGTACTGTGCAATTTTAACTTATATTGCAGCTCAGATGGCTTTTGGTTGGTGATTGATAGTATTTATTAAAACACTGAATGTTTGTGTCTTTCTATAGGAAGTGAATAGCTAAAATGCAATGAAAATAAACATGAAATAATATGAATGGTTTGTTTGAAGAAAAAAAAAGATTGAGTACATCACTATGTAAATATTAAAAGCATTTGCTTTTTAAAAACATTATTAGTCATGTTCTTTCAATTCATAAAAGTGACAATTTATACTAGACTCTGTTTATCATCTTATTTTTAATTACATCAGCAGGTTTACACTGTTTGTGTATAAGATATAAAGACCTAAAGATATAAAGACCTAAAGACCTAAGATATAAAGACCTACAGCTTTAAGTGTCTCATGCTTGTATGCAGTGACAGCCTTCTCCATAATCTTGGTAGCACAGTAGCTAAAAAAAACCTCAAGACAACAAAAAATTCCCAAACCAGAGAGTGATTGGACTTGTAGTAGAGTTCCAAAACAGAGAATTTGGTAAAAATTGACTCTCCTGTATACGCTACCGTGGTATTGTGTGTTCTTTCAAATTAAAACAATGTGTAGAAAACTTCCGTCTCTGCCTAGTGAAATTGATGGAATTTTAGGCACTTTGATTTACTGTATCAGAGGTATGTCCTAATGTATTATTATGCACTGTGCTTCTTCATAGTTAAGCATAGTGCAGTTATTTTGAGTTTTTCAGTAATATTCCAATTATTGGAGTCGCTCCACTGGTACACAAATTAATTTGTTGTTTGCAGACAATCAAAATGGATGTTCTGGTTAGTGCCAGCCGAACTGCTCACTTATTGTTGTAGTCAGATAATGCATACTTTTTCCCCAAGCAATACATCAAATGAGGTATGTGGAGTAACACAAGCAAGCTCTTCCTTTTACAGTTCTTACTGTGCTGGAAAACACATATCTGTAAGTCAGAGTTCAGTAAGTGGTGTGTAAAATCTGGCTTTTTGAAACATAGAATTGACTCATTCTAATGAAGAATACAGTTGGTGCCAACCTGACTGAAGCAGATGTGGCTTAGGTCTTAAATTTGCGGTGTACACTGTTCTTTGCAAATTTGCCCAACCCATTTCAATTTCTGTTTATTCACTGGTTTTACACAGAAGTCTGTCTTTTTTTTTTGTTAATTACTTTGACTCACTGAAAGTAAATTCAGATGCATTCTGATAACAATGTCATAGGCTTTGACCTTCAGAAGTAATTGCTGAATTTGGACTCAGTAATTCTACTGCTTTACAATGATTGGATTAAAAAATTCTTAACTGTGTTTTTGAATTGTCTCTAGGCTATATAATCTTATAAAGCTTTCCCTGAAAAAGATGCATTCTGTGTATGAGGAATAAGGAGACTGTCATTTTGATTTTCCCTTTCCCTTTCCCATTCCCTTTCCTTTTCCCTTTCCCTTTCCCTTCCTGATTTTTTTCCCCTCGTTTTTCACATTTGTGTACACATTTGTAAAAGCACATACTCTTAATTGATGAATGCTTTAAGTTTATTTTATCTCAGGGAAAAAAAAAAGTCTCTTTTATTAATTAGGGATATTCTGTACTTTTTACCTTTCTTTCATCTCTTTATGCCACAGAGAGATGGGGTTTATGAGACAGATGTGTGTCACAATTTGTAGCATAGAGACATAGTTAATTTGTCTGTGATCACCTGCACGATTAAATTTCTGTGAATCACACTTAAATTTTTTCTTAAAGGAAGAGGCTTCCCACCCCCAGCCCCCGGGCTGTGGTGTATACTGTAGACAGGGAGGTCTTTTGTCTTTTTTTTTTTTTTTTTTTTTTTTTTTTTTTTTTTGTGTGAGATGTAGTTTATAGGTGTAGGGCTAGAGATTTCCTGGCCTTGCTTTTCAGTGGTGTGAACATCAGGTGCATCATTTCTTTAACCTGCTATGCTACATTTTATTAAAATGCTTTAAGAAGTGTACAGTGTGTTAATAAGTGTAAGCATTTGGTTATTTTACATTAACAAGCAAGCAGCTGTATTTTGCATGTTAGAAAACAAAGTTTTTTTTAAGAAAATGGTTACTAGAATGGTTTTTAAGAAAATGGTTTGTGGTTACTAGATTAAAAATTGCTTATGTGTAGGTAAAGGTAATGAAGTTGGTGTGAAAATTTTCTAAATCATTGTCCAGAAAATAGGACAAGAAGTTTTATTTGTTTATTTAGGTTTGTTTGGGATGATAGTGTGTCTTAGAAAGCTGCTTAACTGCTACCCAGTGCAGCTGTCCTTCCCTGAAAGATTAGGTTTCAGGAGCAATGATGGATGTTGAATGCCTGTAGCCAGTTGTGGGGTTTGCTCTGAGGTCAGTGGTACTGATGGAGGATAGGAATTTATAGCCTTATGTCTCTACACCAGCGTAACCAGTAGCATTTCTCAAGGAAAAAAGAAAAACAAACATACAACACTTCCCCCCCTGTCCCCCCAAATTAGGTATGTTGTGTTCATTGCTGAGCTTGTATGCCGCATAGTTCAGAAAGCTATCTATGCTAGTGAGAAAAAGTGAGTGGATTTGTGAGTAATGACAGATTTACTCATGACTGTGCCCTTTTGTTTCACAGAAACAGCCAGAAAATAGCTATAAAAAGAAAAGACAATGGTGTGACTGTATTTAGATTTTCTTAACATACCTTTTTACAATCTGTTAACAAATTTGGAATTTGCATTGTTGACTTGTTATTTCAGTTGTTTTCGATATGCTTAAGTTTTTTAACAGTTTACTGAGCATGAACATACTCTTTTTTATATTAAGATATGGTGTCCTTTTTTTAATTGGAAAAGAATAGTAAATTGTTTTCAGTAAGCTTAGCCAAGGTTAAGCTGATAATCATCAGTAATGAAAGGGTACATATTAATCAGTTAGAAAGGGTAAATGATATTGAATGTTACCTTTTCTGGTTTGGGTATCACAATATGTATTTCCAATAGAAAGGGGTAGTCTGACCTGTCCTTTGAAAGAGTTTAAGATTAGACTTTCAGGCTTCATTTATTGACTGCCTGCCTTCCATGAGCTGTTTGTTCCTGATACATAGTGATTAACTTTTACAAAGTGGCTTTTGGTAGAGAAAGGTGTGCAATGAAACATGGGTTTACTTTTAAACTTGCAAACCTTTTTGGGTTGTTTGTGTTAATTTATACCTTAACGTGGTTATAGGTGGATTTTTTTTGTTAAGCATCAGAACGACCATTCTAATAGGCTCAAAGCCCTAAGTGGTTGATGAGAAAGGTTTCCTTTGACAGAAGCATTGTTTTGATCAGATCCATGATGCCTTTGCTTAAATGATATAACTTTTACCTCAGGTAGTCCTAGCCATGGTTAAGTTCAAATACTTGACAAAAGCTTAACAAAACCCTTAACAAAACCACCTGATAAGCTGATTTACAGTTATCTCATGAATCAGGGAGTAGGAAGCATTTTTTGGTAAAGAGAAACATGTATCTAGCAAGAATCGATTTAGAACAGTTTTGCATCAAGGAAATGGCATTTTGCCAAATGCCAATGTATCCGACTTACTGGCAGCATGCCATCAACTTTTATTTGGAAAACTGTCTTTGCTTAAGTAATAAATATGCACTATTTGGTAAACTCGTGATACATTTTACTATAAATAACAGATGGATTCAGTGGCTAGTGCGTTTTGTTTTTTTTTTTTTTTAATTTTCTTTCCTTCCAATTAATTAATTAATTAAAAGCTATTTCACAAACATTGGAGTTTTGCAAAATATTATTAAGTGTATCAGTGACCTAATCGTGATTGACAGAATTTTCCAAACAGCAGAACTGTTACGTTTGACTTGTTTGGTGATTTGGATATATTTGGGTATTATTTTTCCTTAATGTGAGAAGCATTGAATTTTTCTATGTTGCACGACATGTGAAAGAAAAAGTATAGCATTAACTTGAAGAAATGTTTCACTTAGTTGTTATTATTGATACTTTAATGCAGTTTTTTTTGAAGGGTAGTGGATAATCAAGTGTAAGTTTTGTTTTGTCACTAAGTCAAATACACCAAATATACGCCTGTTTGACATTTAACATATTTTAAAGCTACCTTGAATGGTCACGTGAAATTTAAGCGTACCGATTAGATGAAAATTTTAAACCTGTCATGGGCAGTAGTTAAGCAACATTGTACTTTCTAATGCTAGCCGGTGGGACAGATACATGTCCTTCTAGTCAATGTAATCCCTAAAAGCGCAGTTGATAGGACTGTATCTCTGGATTGCTTTATTAATCTAGTGTACAAAGGTAATCTTATTTCAGAGATATTAGAAAGCGTGGAAATATATACTGGACTTCTTAGAGATGTTGACTTTTCTATCTTTTGAGCAATGCTAATATAAAATCTCAGTAAATCTTTCTACTTTTTAGAAGAGGGTACATAGCCTGTAAATTGTGCAGTGGCCTTAAAACTGTTGCAGGCATCCAGGCTAGAGAGAGAGATATTAATTAAAAACAAGAAAATAGATTGTATATGAGTTGTGTGTAGAAGAAAGGTGTGATGAGATTTTTCTACCATGCTGATGAATTAATTACTAGAATGTTTATATAGTAAGAAGTATTTAACAACTGTACTGTCTTAATAGATAAATTCTTAAAATGTGTTCCTGGTAGGTTTGCCATCTTGATGCAAAAGTTTCCCTGGCTTAACTTGATATTACAGTTGCTAGTCAGAAGATCCAGACAGAATTGCTTCTTGCAATTTGTACCTGTTGCTGTTGTAATGTTGTTAATATCTATTTAATATTTAATGAGAAAGAACGCTTGTGAACACTGAAGATATTTGTCATGGGAGGCAACCTGAATTCACCCACTTGAAGGAGCAAAGAGTAAAATTTTACAACCTCAGAAGTTTCTCACTACAGCAAAACTGCTGCAGAATCAATGCCAAAATAAATACTATGACTGGGGATGCCCCTTCCCTGTGTCTTACTTCTCCAGGTTGTACTCCATCCTAGTTTTGTACTGCTAGGAACATTTCACCTGGAGATATGCCCTCAGTATAAAAAACAACAGTTAGTAAATCAAGGAGAAGTGTATGTTCCTTGAGAAATGCTGACCCCTACTTCATTCCAGCTCTTCCATACTGTAAGTCGTTCTGTCTTGAATGAGTCTTCAGGCATCCTTTACAGGTAACTCTCTGCAGTAGTTTTTGCTTCTTGTTGATAGGTCAGATGTGATGGTACAAAGTCTCAAAAACTCTGAGAAGGGCTTTCTAGGCTGTACTTACTTGAATTGTGTTCCAGAAATGTCCTCTGAAACCTGCTGTCACTGGGATTTCAAAAGACTTCGTTTATGTTTTTCACATCTTCTGTTAGGTATTGTGGGCTTGTCCTTTTTGCATTGATCTCCAATTTGACTATGTATAAATTTATAGAAAACAGTTTTTCAGTGTAAACTCTTCTATCCGCTCCTGTACTTAAGATATCACATGTATACCTGCACACCTGCCTTTGTGAAGGTATTTGGATAACTTTGGGCTAACTATTTTTTAAAAAAGTTCTGTGCTTTCTTTCATGTCTCAGGATACAACATTGTCTTTTGGTTCTTCATGAAATCTTTACTTTCTCATCCACTTCTCATTGTTCACATCAGGAGGCTCTCCACATTGTGAGAAGGAACAAAGGAAGAGAAATAGACCTGCCTGACAGTTTCTACTGACTTGCTGTGTCTGGACAGCCCCAGGGGTGTCACAACAAAGAACTGTGTCTCTTAGATACCATTTTGGTGTTTTTGTCTCTAGATGCAGAGGTAACAGATTTAGATTTAACTGTGGGTACCATCTTTTGTGCAAGTACAGCCTTCCAATTAAGTCTTTGTGTTACTCAGTTGAGAAGAGTTGCTTACACAGAGTCACAGAATCAACCTGGTTGGAAGAGACCTCCAGGATCATCAATTCCAACTGATCAATTAACCCTAACTAATCAACTAGGCTATGGCACTAAGTGGCTCATCCAGTCTTACCTTAAACACCTCCAGGGACATCAACCCAACCAGCTCCCTGGGTAGCCCATTCCAATGGGCAATCACGCTTTCTGTGAAGAACATTTTTCTAAGATCAAGCCTAAACTTCCCCATACACAACTTGAGACTGTGTCTTCATGTTCTGTTGCTGGTTGCCTGGGAGAAGAGATCAACTCCCACCTGGCTACAATCAGTCTTCAGGTAGTTGTAGAGAGCAATAAGGTCTACCCTGAGGCTCCTCTTCTCCAAGCTAAACAACCTCAGCTCCCTCAGCCTCTCCTCATAGGGCTTGTGCTCCAAACCCCTCACCTGCTTTGTTGCCCTTCTCTGGACATGTTTTAGCAACTCAACATCTTTCTTGAATTGAGTGGCCCAGAACAAGACACACTCTCAAGGTCTGCCGCAACCAGTGTGGAGTACAGAGGTAGAATGACTTCCCTGATCCTATTCCTGCTGGTCACACTATGCTTGATACAGACCAGGGTGCCTTTGCCTTCTTGGCCACCTGGACACACTGCTGTCTCATGTTCAGCCTACTATCAACCAGTACCGCTGAGTCCCTTTCTGCCTGGCTGCTCTCCAGCCACTCTGACCCCAGCCTGTAGCACTGCATGGGGTTGTTGTGGCCACTCTGCCACTTAGATGTGTTAAATCTCTTGCCCTTGGACTCTGCCAATTTGTCCAGCCTGTCAAGGTTGTCCCAGTCTGTCAGAGTGAGTCAGCTTTAACAGATGCACAATCCTGGTGATTTTTTTCTCACAGATGATGTGGTAAAAGTGGTGCAAGTTTGCTTTCTGATGAGAAACTTCAGGAGTGTAGGACAGAATCATATAATTGCTTCTATTTGAAAAGACCTTTTAAGTTCATTGAGTCTAATCATCAACTACCATGTCTGGTGCTGAACCATATCCCTTGGCATTTCACATTTCTGTATCTTCTAAATACCTTCAGGGATGGGGATTCAGCCACTGCACTTTTTAATAACTCTTTGACTTAAGATAATTTCTTCTAATACCCATTCTAAACCTCCTGATGCAACTTGAAGCCATTTACTCTTGTCCTATTACTTCTTACTAGGGAAACAGGTCCAGCCCCTACCTCAGATACAGTTGCAGAGAGTGATAAGGTCTCCTCAGTCTGCTTTTCTCCAGATTAAGAGGGGTTTCCCAAGGTTTCAAGCTGACTTCATTGAATCACAGAATCAACCAGGTTGGAAAAAAACTCTGAAATTATCAAGTCCATCACCACCTGACATATAAACCACGGCTCCAAGTGCCACATCCGATCTTTTTTTTGAATGTTTCCAGGGATGGTGACTCGGCCATCTCCCTAGAATCAGAGCCAGGTATTTTTCAGAACACAAAACTGCTGTTAATGTTTTGAAGCAGTAAATTTCATTACTAGACACCATTTGTCAAACTTTGTCTCACTCACTGTACTTCCCTTAGTGTGGCTTTTTTTAATATGTTTAAGGCAGGTTTTCACTGTGCTTTTTTCACTGATGTAGTTACTATTCCAGCTGCTGAGCTTCAGAGGTATTATTAGTTAACAATGTCTGCTTTTCTTGACTTACAGATACATATACACATATGCAACAATAAGCAGGATTTCCCCCAGCTTTTGTATCTGTGAGTTTTGACTCTGCTAGTGTAGGATTACGATCGAAAATATGGGTTGAATTACTAGATTTCTGGTGTTTCCTAGAATTTTATGTATTTATTTAGTAGCTGCTGAGGGGACCTAGGGGTATATGATACTACTACTGGCAAAGACAGTTGTAGAAACTGAGTTTTTCTGAGAGCACAGGTAACCACACAACCTTGACACAAATGATTACTTATAATTTTGGTTGCCTGTTTTAATGCCTTAAAGCTAATCCTGAAGTTGTGTAACATATCTGAGTCTACACAGAGTCTGAAGCTTCTCTCAAAGTTAGTTTTTTGGCTGTTTGGACATGGCTTTTGGTATGTGCATGTTTTCAGAGTCCTCTTCTCACAAAGACCAGTTTTCAGGAATATCTGTCACTGAGACCTTGTACTTCACAATGTGTTGCAGAGCTTGTTTTGACTGTTTTCTCTTTGTTCTCTGTTTGCAAATAGCTCAGCTATTTGGTGGATTAACATTTTGATTTATCAGTGCTTTCTTTCCTGATAAGCTGTTTCCAGTTGTTGCCTTCAGACTTGCTGAAAGAAAAAAATATGCTCAGATTTTGTTCTCTGTAATTTTCTTCTATGTTTTGCTGCAATGCTGGTGAATTTTTAATTTTTTTTTTTTTTTTGTTAATGGTGTGTAAACTGGGAGAAATGTAGGAAGTACATCTCAAAGCAGCTCTCCCTTACAGTATTTCCTTGAACATATCAAAACTTGGTATCTTCCTTTAGAAGACTGTGAAAACATATTTTACATCCATTGATTCCTTTCAAATTTAGACTGTGAGAACAATAAGGCAATTTTCTGACCTTTCCTAGCCCAAACTAGTGAGGCTGTGTGAAAGGGCTTAACATGTAACTGGTAATCAAATAACTGATAATAGAACTAGCATCAGTGGACTGAGTTGAAGTTAGATTGTTTAGATGGCAAGCAGGAATTAAGTTCATATTCTCAGATGGGCAGTATTTTAGATCTCAGGTGGAATAAATAATACTAAATGAACTAAAATTTTAGATACCTATGCAGTCTTTTATTGGTTGTCTATAAAGGGTACAAATTGTCCTATAATAAATTTGTTTGCGTTGTTAGTTTGTACTTGAGCTATCAAAAATAGTTTAACTGCGTTTTTAGGATGGCTCAGAGGTATGAAAGAATTGTACGCTTGTGCATCACAAATGCACTGCCCAGACAGAGAGATTATAGAGCTTTGCAGAGTGATAAAAAATAATCTAGTAAACTGTACTTTGAAAAAATCCCCTTACTGTTTGTGCTGTTACATGTAAGAAGATCCTTGTATGTATCTTCTGTAGTTTACAGTCTAGAATTTAGTCCCTAGTTTGTGTCATTGTCTAATTCCTATGAATAATATAGAAAAAGAGTCTTGTCTGTGAACTACCCTCATTTTTCCTATTCCCTCTTATTCTTTACTAATTATCTAGAAATCCAAACATAACTTTGAAGAAAAAGAATCTTTATAGATATATAGCCAGAAATAACTATAGGTGCTGAGAGTCATGTAACCAGACAGCTTGAAATGATGTTAAAAATACAGAACATTCATGATTGCTGCTAATGCTAACATACCAAATCAGTGAGGGAATATAAATGGCTTTTTTGAATGTTGGGATAAAATTTTTCTATTTTAAAATAGTCCTTCGTTGTGGAAGGACAATCTTTGTGTGCAAGCACTCCTTGGTAATAAGAGCTGTGTGCTGCGTATGACTCACTTTATTCATGCTCATACTCCCACAGTATCAAGTGAATTTAATAGCACATCAGGTTACTAGGAGCTCTTTCTTTGTCCTGACATTCTATGTAGTAAAAGTTACGTAGTAAATATCTGAAAACATATATATGAGAATGTAAGCAAGGACAGAAAGAGTAAAGAAAAATATTTAATTTAAGATAGAATTCAGTGGGGAGGATAGGCTCACTCATACCCATAAATGTGTGTCTAGGTATCTTCACAGCTATGTAATACCATTGAAATTTATGAGGGTATAATGTGGATTTAAAAATAAGCATGTATTGTTTAAAAACAAGCATGCACACAAGTGACTTTTTAAATTTTGACATTTAATGCTGGAGGGAAAGGAAGTGAAAAAAATACTTGCTTTGTGTTACACATTTTACTTCAGAGTGTTCAATAATAATAGCACAACTGAAGAGATGGAGTACTTTACTGCTTTAATTGGTTTATGGAAAGAATGATATACCAATGCTTCTATATGATACTGTTGTTTTTCTTTTCCATTTGCATACAGAGCAAGCAAGCATCTCCAGACTATTGAAATGTAAAATAGATAGGGGGTTTTTTTCAATTCATGTGTGTTGTGGAACACTGTCATCGACTACAAGAAAAAAATACGAATAAATAAAAGGTCCGTAACAAGACGCAATCTGTTGTGTAAGAATGATGACTGCAGTTCATGAACACACTTTTTTTTTTCTTTTTAATCTTACGTGATATGTTTCACTTTGTGGGGCGTTTCTGTCTTTAATGAAATCAAAGTGCAGGACTGAAATGCTGAACCCAATCAAGCCAAGAGATTCTTTTAATTGATTCATACTGACTAATATTTTAGTGTAAATCCATTTCAGTATTTATTCAAATATCAGCTGAGATATGTGCGAAAATTCAGAGGCATGATATATGCTGAGTTTTGTTTTTGCATCTATTCTAATATTTGTTTACTTTTGTATTTTGTTGTCATACCTACTCATTTTTAAGACTAGTATAAAAAACTACAGCACCAGATTGTAAAAGGTGAACTAGATTGCTAGGGCTTTTTGAGGGAAATAGGAAAGTTTTAAACAGAAAGTGATCTTATTACTGCTAGTGGTTTCTCCTTTGGAGGAATTGCAGAATAAAAATTCTATTGTTGTGTATAAAATGAAGGGATTGGTAAAATTTAATTCTGAGTCTAGTAACCAAAGAAATAAGTAAGCCCTCACACTGGGTTTGTGCTCTTCAATATCATTTTATAATCTTGTAATTATTCATCATTATGTAGCACTGATGATGGAGAAATAATTTAGGTGAAACAGTTCATCAGTTTATCTTTGCCTTTCAAAAATAATTTTGCAGATATTGAAAACAGTAAACAAGTTGATATGTGATGTAAATCTGTGGAACTGAATTTGAATAGTAGTTGGCATTTCATTGTAAATTATGATGTATAAATAACTTACTTTCTGTGGTTTTATATGTGATGCTGTTACATATTAGTGCTGTACTCTTTGTTTAAAAAGGGGCTTTATCTTCATTGCTCTTTAGCTTTAGTGTTACATTCTCATAGGCATTAAAACCTTTTCCCTCAAAAAGGTTTCCTTGTTACAATCCAAGTCTTCTGTGTTCTCTTTCTTTGAGTACCTTTTGTACAGTTTTATTAAAGTGGATGAGCTGAAGGACAGAATACTTTGGAATTTGTATTTATTCATTGGAAAAATCTAGGATTATGAAGGAGTGTTTTCTCTGGATTGTTATAAAGGTAATTTTAAGTCAGTGTGATTTTAACAGCTTGATTTGATGACAGACTGACATATATAGCATAGACTTGTTTTGTTTTAAAAACACAGTGTTATTAAATTATATGACCCACATGTGGGTTGTCTTCTAATTTCTTCTTTGTCTAATTTCTTCAATGAGTCTTTGATTCCTTATATAGTTTTATAGACTTCAGTACACAGGAATAAACATAGAGCTATCTGAAATCTCTCTACATGTGATAAAGCCCAATATTAATAAATCATATATGGGTGATAAGAATCATATGAGTCAAATAAAGGTATAGCCAGGAGGGTATTTTCTTGGAATTGCAACACTAAGCTCCAGTTTTCTCCTGCTATGTGAAAATAAAAGCTGTCTAGGAATTAACTTTTTTGCTTGATTTTTTTGTAGGACAGAGACTCTGTTATATACCTAATCTATTATTTGTTGCACTTCTAAAGTAGTAATATAACTGAAGTCACCATTTTGATATGTTTTTGGTGTATGTGTTTGTAATGCACATAATTAGAAGGCCGTTCTTCAACTCTGGAAGAAGGTACTAAATAGAAATCCTAATCATGGATAGCATTAAATGTTGCATAAAACCAAAATTTAAATGGAAACATAAACTAAAATCTTAAAGGCCTAATTTTGAGTTCTATTGACATCAGTTGGAGTTGGAATACAGAATGTAACATTTAACATATACAGAATGTAACATTTAAAAGAGTATGGGCTCTTTATGGTCTCAGACAAAAAGAGCCTTCTAGGAAAATGTGTTAATTTTCTGTTTTATACACCTTTTAGCCTGTAGATTGTATGGGCTGCTAATCCTAAAAATATTTCACTATTACTTGTGATGAACTTTCTTTTCATCTTGTACTTCATAGCCTGGTTTACCGGTAATTATCACACTATTGATTGTTATTTGTGTAAAAACCATGATGGCTTCAGCTACCATTAGCCTTGTGTTTGACGTCTTTTTTGTTGTTCTGCTTTTATGACTATAAAAATATGCTATTCCCCGCAGTCAGAGTTTGGCAAGGTCTAGAAGGATTTTTCTCAAAACAGTTATGTGTTCAGGTAAATTAAAGTCACTCTGAGAGCTTTAGGGATTACTGAATCAATGCACATCATTTTACATAACATTTTCTTTGCTAGATACTGAAATACATTTAGGAGTTGTCTTACAAGGCACCAGCATGACTTTGTTAAGTATGTATATGTTTGTTTTTTAATTTTTATTCTGTAATTGCTGTTTGTATTCAGTGCACATTATAGCTCTCTGAAGACCAAGAATACTTTTCATTATTGCTTTTTATCTGTCATGCTGTTTGAATGATTTTACTGGACACAAGTAAAGAAAGAAATTGATATAAGCAAATTATGATTTATGTCTATTTCTACTGCTGGAAAATCACTAAAGGAAGAATAGAATGTGCCTTCTATAAAACACAGTATTTTGCAAAGCAATTTTTGTCAAAATAGTATATGCAAATTGTCCAGCTTTTGCTGTAGGATATAAATGTTTACAACTACAGTTGACTTACAAAAATTATGTAGGATTAAGCCATATAGATTCATATTTTTAAATTGATTTTTTTTTTCCCTAGGAAGTGAAAAATATTATGATTACTACAAAACAGATGGGTTTCTTTTCCTTCTTTTTAGTCTCAAGAGCTCAGGCATGCAAACACACATACAGACAAATGCACGCATACATAAATCATGAGAATTTCATAGTGGCTGGGGAGATTGCATGCATGTATTTGATTTAGTTACTATTTCTGCACACCAGAAATGAAATTTTGAGATTTTTTTTTTTTTTTTTTTTTTTTTAATTAATGGGATTTGGAAAATGTTGGCATTTCTTGGAAGTGCTTTTCAAATGTGTCCTCATTTAGATATACAAAGTTCTCCTGTAGACTACTGATTATTCTACACGTGATGAACAATTTTTTCTGTTGGTGTTCTTATTCTTTACCTTATTCCTTCTGTGCTTTCCTCACAAGTTTTAATACCAGCAGTATAGCTGGTCTTTTTTCTGGTAGCATTAGGTCTGATAGCCACAATATATATAAATGTATAATGTATCTATGTGATATATGTGATCTCTATAAGAGGATAGATGGCAATGGACGTGTTTGGCTGGTGCTGCTGTAATGCTTTGTGTGCATACAGGGTCGTTGATGACCTGCCTATTGTACTATGAATAGGATAGGTTATTAGTTTCTGTCTAAGTACCTGGATTTGAGTCATTTAGATGCTTGGATCTGATGATCTCTGGAGGTCCCTTCCAACCTCTAATGTACTGTGATGCAATTTCTCTAACTAATTTTAGGTACTCTTCTTTCCATAAGGGTAAGAAGTCTGAAATTCTTTAAATACTCAGTTACTGTGTCCCATTCTGGGCTCCTCAATTTAAGAAGGACATTGTGGTACTTGAGTGAGTCCAAAGAAGGGCAACAAGGCTGGGGAGAGGTCTCAAGCACAAACCCTATAAGGAGAGGCTGAGGAAGGTGGGATTGTTTAGCCTGGAGAAGAGGAAGCTCAGGGGAGACCTTACTGCTTTCTGCAACTACCAGAAGGGAGGTTGTAGCCAGGTGGGGGGTTGGTCTCCCCTTCCAGGCAATCAGCAACAGAACAAGAGGACACAGTCTCAAGCCGTACCAGGGGAAGCTTGGGCTTGAGGTAAGGAGAAAGTTCTTCACAGAAAGCGTAATTGGCCATTGGAATGTGCTGCCCAGGGAGATGGTGGAATCACTGTCCTGGAGGTGTTCAAGAGGGGATTGGATGTGGCACTTGAAGCCATGGTTTAGTTAGTTACGAGGTGTTACGTATTAGGTAATAGTTAGGTAATAGGTTGGACTTGATGGTCTCTAAAGTATTTTCCAACCTGGTTGATTCTATGATTATATGAGTACAGGATAGGATGGTTGAGACTGAGTCTCAAAATTTCTTACCAGTTTCCTTATACATGAATTATTTTTGGGGAAATCATCTGGAAAAAGATAACATTTTTTCTTTAGTTTCTTTAGTGATCCAATGTTTCTCTGTAGGGGGTATAGTCATTACTGACTGTGATTCTTAAATCTTTCTTGTCCTGAAATTGGACTGAACATTTTTGATATTTAAATTACTTATTTGAAGTTTCAGGAATTAAACCAAAATTTTTTAATGTAGCACTAATAGTTTTAAACAGAAATATAAATTGAAAAATGTGACAGTTGAGATTTCTCAATAAAGATGTTCTTACCTCTGAATTACATTACTGGTGGGATAGAAATTTGGTACCTTTTTATTAGCTGCATTTCTTTTTTTTGCACATTCTATCTTATATATGGATTTTAAACTAATATTTAAAAAAATAAAACACTCCAGTCTTTTCATCAGCAGTGTGGAATTATAATGTCTCCTTTTATTCATTTATAAAGCAAATGGGTCTCAAGTGACACTGCTTTGTATTTATAAGAAGGAAAATAATACCTTTCTGTGAATTTTATTCTGTAATGATGTGAAAATTAGAAACACTTCTTGAGCAAGCTGCTCCAGACTGGTTTGTTCTTTTACTAAATTTTATTTTCTTTGTTTTGAGTAAATAAAAATATTTTCTTACAGTATACATAAGTAGGAGGTAAAGTACTATAATGCTGATTGAAGTGTGCCCAGGCAGCCAAGAGGGCTAATGGCATCCTGGCCTGCATCAGGAGCAGTGTGGCCAGCAGGAGCAGGGAGGTCATTCTGCCCCTGTACACTGCACTGGTTAGGCCACACCTCGAGTACGGTGTCCAGTTCTGGGCCCCTCAGTTTAGGAAGGATATTGACTTGCTGGAACGAGTCCAGGGAAGAGCAACAAAATTGGTGAGGGGTTTGGAACATAAGCCCTATGAGGAGAGACTGAGGGAGCTGGGGTTGTTCAGCCTGGAGAAGAAGAGGCTCAGGGGTGACCTTATCACTCTCTACAACTACCTGATGGGAAATTGTAGACAGGCGGATGATGGTCTCTTCTCCCAGGCAGCCAGTACCAGAACAAGAGGACACAGTCTCACGCTGCGACGGGGAGGTTCAGGTTGGATGTTAGGAAGAAGTTCTATACAGAGACAGCGATTGCCCATTCGAATGGGCTGCCTGGGGAGGTGGTGGAGTCACCGTCATTGGAGGTGTTCAGGAGGAGACTTGATGGGGTACCTGGTGCCATAGGTTAGCTGTTCAGGTGGGTTGGATTGGTTGATGGGTTGGACTCGATGATCTTGAAGGTGTCTTCCAACCTGGTTTGGGGCAACAAAGTTAGTGAGGGGCTTGGAACACAAGCCCTATGAGGAGAGACTGAGGGAGCTGGGGCTGCTTAGCCTGGAGGGGAGGAGACTCAGGGGTGACCTTATTGCTCTCTACAACTACCTGAAGGGGGGTTGTAAACAGGCAGAGGTTGATCTCTTCTCCCAGGCAGCCAGCACCAGAACAAGAGGACACAGTCTCAGGCTGCGCCAGGGGAAGTTCAGGCTGGAGGTCAGGAGGAAGTTTTACATGGAGAGAGTGATTGCCCATTGGAATGGACTGCCCGGGGAGGTGGTGGAGTCGCCGTCACTGGAGGTGTTCAGGAGGAGACTTGACAGGGTGCTTGGTTACATGGGTTAGTTGATTAGGTGGTGTTGGGTGATAGGTTGGACGTGATGATCTTGAAGGTCTCTTCCAACCTGGTCTATTCTATTCTATTCTATTCTATTCTATTCTATTCTATTCTATTCTATTCTATTCTATTCTATTCTGTTCTGTTCTGTTCTGTTCTGTTCTGTTCTGTTCTATTCTATTCTATTCTATTCTATTCTATTCTATTCTTGTTTATTCTATTCTAAGTTTAATCCTTTTATGGTCATCGTAATTCAGTGTGGCTGAGAAATGAACATAGAATGTAAAAACACATCCTGAAAAGATGAGTACTTTTAAGATTCCCCACAGACTTAGTTTGGCACTTATATACCTGTTTAGGTGGTTGTAAAATAGTGTGAGGATGCGCTGCTTTACTGTTACAGTCAGCCTTTAGTCATTTATGTGGATATTAAAAAAAAGATTAATTTGGATATCATAAAACTATAGGAGTGGCCGGAAGATCTGAAATGAATGAGTTATTGCAAAGGTAGAGTTGGCATTGCATGGAAATCACAGTTATTTGCCTTGTAAGCCTGACCAATTAGATACCTTCAGGTCGTGTAATATAGGAACATTTTCACTAGGAGCTTTTGAAAGATGAGGTAAGAAAAATGCACAGTAATACTGAAGTTTGAATCAAATTCTTATGTCTGTTTTGAGCTTTACAATCTTCTTTTTTTTCCCACCCTCCTCACAATTTATAAGCTTTATTTATGATGTATGGCTCCTGAGTGTGGCTGGTTGCTGTGGGCTGCCGGTCGTGCTGGGTTAGTCCTTGGACTTGGTGATCTTAAAGGTCACTTCCAACCAAAGTGACTGTGGAGAGGGACTTTTCATCAGGGTGTCTGGCAACAGGACAAGAGGGAATGGTTTGAAGCTGAGGGAGAGTAGGTTTAGACTGGATTTTGGGAAGCTCTTCAGCATGAGGGTGGTGGGACTCTGCAATAGGCTGCCCAAGGAGGCTGTGGATGCCTCCTTCCTGAAGGTGTTCAAAGCCAGGCTGGATGAAACCTCGAGTAGCTTAGTCCAGTTGAGGCTGGCGCAGATGATCTCTGAGGTCCCTTCCAACCTGAGCCATTCTGTGCTTGTGACATGATCAATAGGTCTTTCTGGTGAGGAATATATTTGTCCTGTACTATTCTGATAACAGAATAGCGGTCTGATAACAGAATGGCGTTATCTGAATGCATTAAATCATAATTCAGATGATATTCTGGACCTGAAATACATGGATAAATGTTGTTGTCACATGCTATCGACTAATAGTAGAAAGCATCATTACCATGTAAGCTGTTTTCAGGGTTGGATTTGCTGGGGTCCCTTCATTTATCTGGGATACTATCATGTGTATTTCAAAGATTGAATGTTAATTAATTTTTTAAATTGTTTTCCCCTACACTTCTTAAAGAAGTGATATTACGACAGTCCCAAACCATGTTTAATTAGAATAGAATGGAACAGAACAGAACAGAATAGAATAGAGTAGAGTAGAGTAGAGTAGAGTAGAGTAAAGTAGAGTAGAGTAGAGTAGAGTAGAGTAGAATAGAATAGAATAGAATTAACCAAGTTGGAGAAGACCTTTGAGATCGAGTCCAACCTATCACCCAACACTAGCTAATCAACTAAACCATGGCACCAAGCACCCCATCCAATCTCTTCCTAAACACTTCCAGTGATGGTGACTCCACCACCTCCCCAGGCAGCCCATTCCAATGAGTAATCACTCTATGAAGAACTTCTTCCTAGCATCCAGCTTAACCTCCTCTGGTGCAGCTTGAGACTGTCCTCTTGTTCTGGTGCTGGTTGCCTGGGAGAAGAGACTAATCCCGACCTGGCTACAGCCTCCTTTCAAGTAATTATAGACAGCAGTAAGGTCACCACTGAGCCTCCTCCTCTCCAGGCTAAGCAACCCCAGCTTGCTCAGCTTCTCCTCATGGGGCTTATACCCCAAACCCCTCCCCAGCTTTGTTGCCCTTCTCTGGACACATTCCAGCAAGTCAACATTTTTCCTAATGTGAGGGGCCCAGAAATGGACACAGTACTGAAGGTGTGGCCTAATCAGTGCTGAGTAAAGGGGCACAATGACCTCCCTGATCTTGTTCCTGCTGGCCACACTGTCCTGTTACAGGCCAGGATGCCATTGGGCTTCTTGGTCACCTAGGCACACTGCTGTCTCATGTTGAGCTTACTGTCAACCAGTACTCCCAGGTAACCTTTCTGCCTGGCCGCTCTCCAGCCACTGACCCCAGCCTATAGCACTGCATGGGGTTGTTGTGACCAGTGTGTAGAACCCGGCACTTAGATGTGTTAAATCTCATGCCCTTGAACTCTGCCCATCTGTCCAGCCTGTCAAGGTCCCTCTGCAGAGCTCTGCTACCCTCTAATAGATCAACACCTGCCCCCAGCTTGGAGTCTTCTGCAAACTTACTGATGATGGACTCAATACCCCTGTTCAGATCATCAATAAAGATATTGAACAGAATGTGGCCAGCAGTGATCCCTGGGGGACTCCACTAATGACTGGCTGCCAGCTCGATGTGGTACTATTCACCACCACTCTGTGGGCTCGGCCCTCCAGCCAGTTCTTGACCCATTTCAGAGTGAATCTGTCCAAGCCATGGACTGACAGCTTGGCCAGGAATTTATTGTGGCAGATGGTGTCAAAGCCTTTGCTGAAGTCCAGATAGACTGCATCCACAGCCTTCCTCACATCCACCAGGCAGCTCACCTGGTCATAGAAGGACATCAGGTTGGTCAGGCAGGATCTGCCCTTCCTATATCCATGTTGGCTGGGCCTGATCCTTTGGCCACCCTGTAAGTGCTGAGTGATTGCACTCAAGATGACCTGTTCCATAATCTTGCCTGGCACTGAGCTCAGGCTGACAGGCCGATAATTCCCTGGCTCATCCAACTGGCCCTTCTTGTCGATGGGTATCATGTTGGACAGCTTCCAGTCATCTGGGACCTCTTCAGTGAGCCAGGACTGTTGAAACATGATGGAGAGTGGCTTGGCCAGCTCATCTGCCAGCTCTCTCAGCACCCTAGGATGGATCCCATCTGGTTCCATGGACTTGTGGGGATCCAAGTGGCTGAGCAGGTCTCTAACCACTTCCTCCTGGATCACAGGGGAACTATACTGCTCCCTGCCTCCATCTGCCAGCTCAGGATACCAGTTGTCCGGAAGAAAACCTATCCGTTTCCACTAGGCAGTGGAGGTTGTCCTTGCCCCTCCTCTTGTTATTAATATATTTGTAGAAGGATTTTTTGTTGTCCTTCACAGCAGTGGCCAGTCTAAGCTCTAAATGGGCTTTTGCCTCTCTAATTTTTTGCCTGCATGACTTAGCAACATCCTTAAGCATTCCATGGGTAACCTCTCCTTCCTTCCAAAGATGATACACCCTCTTTTTTTCTCTTCATTCACTCAGAAGTTCATTGCCCACCCAGGCTGTCTGTCTGCCCTGGGGGATCATCTTCCAGCACATTGGCACAGCCTGTTCTTCGCCTTCAAGATTTCTTTCTTGAAGTAGGTGCAGCCCTCCTGGACCCCTTTGATTTTAAGTGCTGTTTCCCAAGGTACCTTCTGAGTTAGTTCCTTGAAGAACCTGAAGTCTGCCCTCTGGAAGTCCAGAGTGGAGGTTTTTTTTCTGCCCCTCTTAGTTTGACTGCATATGGAAAACTCATTATTTTATGGTCGTTGGACCCCAGACAGCCTCCAACCACCACATCTCCCAACAGCCCTTTTCTTTTTGGTAAAAAGAAGGTGAAGCAAAGCTTTAGCCCTGGTAGGCTCATGCAGCAGCTGGGTTAAGAAGCTATCCTCCATACACTTTAAAAACCTTTTAGATTGCCTCCTCTCTGCTGTGTTGAGTTCTCAGCAAATATCAGCTGGTTAAAATCACCCATAAGAACAAGGTCTGGTGATCTTGAGACTGCCTCTAGCTGCCCATAGAAGAATTCATCAATTTCTTAATCCTGGTTGGGTGGTCTATAACAGACTCCGACAAGGATGTCTGTCTTGTTGTTTTTTCCTCTGATTTTCACCCACAGGCACTGAACTTGGTCATCCTTGATCTCTAGTTCCATGGCATCTAGAGCCTTCCTGATGTCCAGGGCTACCCCTCTACCCCTTATCCCTTGTCTCTCCTGAAGTGCCTGTAGCCATCAATTACAGTGCTCCAGTCATGTGAGTGTGCAGTGTGCAGCTTAAGATGGGATCTGTTTTCATGCAGCCTGATTATTGCTGTTTGTGTTCTTTTTTAACTTCTGTTTCTTTAATGAGGATTAAATAAATTAAAATAATTGAATAAGATTACTCTAAATAAAGAGGTAAATATAGTAAAGGTAACCTTTTACATATTATAATCACATAAGCTTTGAACTCTTAGCATTCTGTCTTTGACATGCAATCTGATAAAACACAAGGATATTTAGTGGTCGTTAATCTAAAATCTGTGTATTGATTAATGTAATGCCATTGTGTAAATGCTAATATTTACTTCAGATTCTGTGGGTGCCTGGTGTTCTTGCATATAGGTGGGCTGATGTAGTTTTATTACCATCTGCAAGATTATGAATTTGGAATCCTTATTTCCCATACCTGTTCTGTGACTAACAGTTATACTGTTTTCTATGAAGTTATGATGTGTCTGGCTGCTTCAAGTCTGATGGAGATTCTCTGTGTATCTCCCATAGTTCATTAGAAGCACCACCCAATCTTCACTGGCCTACACTTCATATAAAGGACTTTGATGTAGAGACCTATGTGTTAAAGCCACTATATCTCATTAACATTCCTAAAACATCTTGTTCTCATACAAAATTGGCTACAAATTAGGGAGAAAATTACAGTTTAAATGTGATTTAAAGAAAGTTAAGTGGATGACTGAGGAGAGCCATTGCAGCAAAAGGGCTGTATGTCAGTAATAAATCACAGCCATGGGAGGAAGAAACCAATATTGTGTAAAGAGTGAGGAAAAGTACATGAAAGGTTTACCTAGGGAGGTTGTTGTAGCACAGAAGGAAGAGCTGGCCCCTGAATAGCCTTTAAAAAAAAAAAAAAGGAACTTTAAAATTAACTTTGAACTAAATTAGAAGTGGTGTATTGAGTGTTTATAGATTCTGCCTGAGATAAAAATCTCCTGTATACTATATAAAAAAGTAAAGAGACTGCATAGGTTGTAAGCATAAAGACTGAGTTGTTACGGCTTTCCATCAGGCCACACTCTCTCATTTATGTCCTTTGTGTATTTGGTTTCTGACCTGATTGAGGCAAGTCCTCTGGGAAAATTATGTGATTTCATTTGATGTCTACTCTCATCCAACTGTATTTAATTTTTAGTTGCTTATCACTGATACAGAATATATCTTTAATTCAGTTCTGAGATAAATGAACTGATTTTGTTTCTTCAGGAAAAATTACATCAATTAGCATTGTTGTCTGACTTCAGAATTTTTGTGGGCCACATTGCAACACCCTTCATATAGGCTTTTGCAACTATAGTTGGACTGTATTTGGTAGCAAGCAGTGCAGAATGCTTGCCATTGAACACTGATATCTGGTTTGTGTGTTCCATAAGTGAGATCCCAAAGGGTGTGAGAGGAGCTTATCCTGGTTTATTGTCATCCAAGACTTTAAGAGTACTTTGACCCATATGCAAATCCCAGCAAAAAATCACCACCGCTCCCCAAACCCACCACGTACTGTTTAGTATTGTTCTTCAAGAACAGTTTGAATTAAGTAGGTTTGTTCTTGCCTTCATTTCTTTTGCCAAGGAATTCCCATGTTAATTTATGTTGCTTCTACCATTGTGCTCAGCGGGCCTGAAATATGGACTACTTGGGCTTTTTTTCTGGCCACATGCCCTAGTGTTCCTAAGCTATATTTGAATGTTAAGGTAATTTAAAACTTTTAACAGTTTGGAGCTCTGCTACAATGAAGAGAAACCTCCTGAAGCAAAGCAAGCTGTTCTCCTCTGACAGGTTCAGTGGAGCTTTATTCTTTTGCCCAGACAAGTTGCATGTGTCTTTCATAATGAAGAATTGTAGCTGTTTTCAGTTGATGCCACTTGATATAAATGTAATTGTTTTTTTGTCTTGGCTATTATCCTGAACTGGCCTGATTAAAAAAAGAGTCATGGAAATATTATTATAGTGATTTGTATTGTGTATTGAGATTTTCTTGTATTTTTTAAAAAAATGTGTTGACTTATGAGTGTCTGGGTAGCTGAGCTTGTTCAGTCTAGAGAATAGGAGGCTGAAAGGAAAACTCTTCGCTCTCTGCAACTACCAAGCCCTATGAGGAGAGACTGAGGGAGCTGAGGTTGCTTAGCCTGGAGAGGAGGAGACTCAGGGGTGACCTTACTGCTGTCTACAACTACCTGAAGGGAGGTTGTAGACAGGCGGATGTTGGTCTCTTCTCCCAGGCAGTCAGTACCAGAACAAGAGGACATAGTCTCAGGCTGCTCCAGGGGAGGTTTAGGTTGGATGTTAGGAAGAAGTTCTATACAGAGAAAGTGATTGCCCATTGGAATGGGCTGCCCAGGGAGGTGGTGGAGTCACTGTCATTGGAGGTGTTCAGGAGGAGACTTGGTGGGGTGCTTGGTATCATGGTTTAGTTGTTTAGGTGGGTTGGATTGGTTGATGGGTTGGACACGATGATCTTGAAGGTCTCTTCCAACCTGGTTTATTCTATGCATTCTATTCTATGTAAGGTTGGAGCAAGGAGGGGCCCAACTTCTTCTCCTTGGTGGCAAGCGACAGATGCCAGGGGAGGTTCAGGCTGGATGTTAGGAAATACTCTTTCAGATGAGAGGGTTATCGAACATTGGAATGGTGTGTCCAGGGCAGTAGTAGAGTCACTGTCCCTGGAGGTGTTTAATCAGTGCGTGGACCTGGTGCTTAGGGACATGGTTTAGTGCTGACCTTTCAGTGCTGGATCGAGGGTTGGACTGGATGATCTTTGAGATGTCTTCCAACCAGATGTTTTCTGTGTTTCAGTGATCATAGGAAAAAGTTCTTCAGTAAGAAGGTGGTGAGACTCTGGAATAGGTTGCCCAGGGTGGTTGTGGATGCCTCCTTCCTGGGGATGTTCAAGGCCAGGTTGGATGAGGTCTTGGGCAGCCAGGTCTGGTTGAGAGGCATCTCTGGACATGGGGTGTTGAGGTTGGAGAAGATGATGAGGTGACTTCCAACCTAAGTAATTTTGTACTTCTATGATTTCTCAGCAAAACTTATTTCAGAAATGGAGTGTGTTTTACGAAGTTTTACCGTAAGTTTATGATATAGGCCAGTCTTTCCATATAACTTTTAACTATGGAAAGGATGTCATGTTTGCCTCATGATGTTTCTTCTACTGAACTATACTTAGCTTACCTGCCAGTTCTATAGTTATTTTATTTGAAATATTTTAGTCGCATATTTGAAATTAATTATATTAATGTGTCTGCTCTATCCAAAGTATTGTGTTTTTTTCTCACCTGGCCTTAGAATCTATAATAACAGTGACAACCAGACCTTTTCAAGTTTACTCCAACAATAGTTTTTAATTAAATATAAAAATTTTGTTGTGGGAATCACTGTCAGATTGTCTTAAAATGTAAATTCTCTGTTGGGTAGGTTAAGCCTATGTGATTCAGTGGGTAGGACCTAGGCATTGCGAGCCTGTTCTGCTTTAAAAAGGTCTTAGGGACATGGTGAGATGAATTATAACAGAAGTGCTGTGAGGCATAGTCTATTGGAATTTGAAATCACACAGTAAATGAACAACAGCATTTTGATACTGGCTTTCTCCCATAGGAGAGGCACTGCACCACACAGACATAAGAAATGGGGGTTTCATAGAGCTGCTACACTGTGGACATAATCATATTTTCTGTGAGACAAGCTAAAAAGTCGAGAATTCAGTCTAGCTTTATGAACCCTCAGGGCTGGTGCTTTTGGAAACATACTGATTATTTTTTTTTTTTTTTAGGTTGTAAGAACAAAACCTTTTATTTGCATGAGTCAATGATTTTTCTGAATATACCTTTGATGAATTATATACATTTTATCCAGTATGAGATATAACTCCCAAGAAACGTGGTACATGAGAATTTTTTTACTACATTCTGAATCCTAATGGTATTTACCTGTTTATGCTATTTTTGTTGCTGTATATTATACTGGAATATAAAAGAGAAAGATAAAAGTATTTGTAACTTTCTTTCTTGTGACACTCTTGTAGGAGTTCTATTTAGCTATTTTCATAATGATTTTGTTTTGATATCCTTGTGCTCTTATGCCTTTTTTTTTTTTTTTGGCTCAATCTCAATTCTAAACGAGGCTTATTCTTGCTTGTGGTGATCACTCTATACAATAAAAAACTTTATTCTTTCAGAAGACCTCACATCTTTGCAGTGCAGAGTCTCTATCACAAGGTGGATTCATAACCAAACAATCCATTGTTTTGTTTTGCTTCTTTGTTGTAGTATAACTGCTGTCAAAATTTACCAAAAGTACAAAATTGATTTAATACACTTGATTGTTATTATTAACATCATAAGTGCTGATTAAATGTGCCTAAGAATGTTGTACTAGATATTGTGGTTATGTATAGATTTGCAAAATCTTCTATTTTGTGCAATTTTAGGCCTATTGTTTTAAGTGGATCTCATTCAGATTCAGTTCTCTATGCCCTAATTGGACTAGTTTAACACATTATACTCAATAAAATGTATTGAATAGATGCTTCTAAAAATTAATACAGTGATTAGAAATGTATTGTGTGTACCTAAATATATTATGTTAATTGTTTGGGCTGTTGAAATTTAAATCATAATGATTTGTTCAGTGTTATTTGTGAAGAGATCCTGTATGTGAAGATGCTTAAATTCTTAAAAGCTAAAGTAATAAATACTGTCAACCTTTAGATTGTAATGCTTCATAATTCTAAAGGCTTTGTAGGAAAATAAGCCAAGTAATTTCCTTTGTGCTGTATGCACACACTGTGCTGTGCTTCTGTTACTGATCCTTTACAATGGATCTTACTAGAAATGACCTCGAACTGCTGTTTATAAAAGTAGGGATGCAGCTAAACAGAAATTCCTGGGAGAAATTTGAAGAACCCCTGAATACAGGGACCTATAAAGAAAATGAATGTCAGTAATAGTCAAATTATTTAGTTATGTTGTGAGACTCTGTACAAAATGATATCTATATGGGCTTCTTAACTCTACTTTTGCGTTTGTTGTTACAACCTTTTACTAATAAACCCGATACAGTTACTGTGTGGGGGTAAATACCCAATTATGGCAAAAGACAAGATATTCTTAAAGTATACAAGAAGCTTTCAGATCTTTATCAATGTTAACAGTATTTTGTTCATAACAGAAAATAAAAAAATTGTGAAGAATCACAGTTGCTTTGTCTTACTTGGAGAGGCAAATAAGATCCTTACTGAACTAAAAACTGATCTGAAAAGCTGCATTGATTTTCACAATTGCTGAAACAGCAGCACTGTGGCCTGTGAGACTTGTCTGAGGATTCTTGTGTTTTACACCTTTTGATTTTTGCCAAAGGGTTGAGTTTTACTTCAGAAATCCTGTAAAGCACAGCTGCTTTATTTTTAATGCTACTGCTTGAAGTTACTTGGGTATGCAAGAAGTCTTAGATTTTGTCTATTCCTGTTGTCCAAATCTCCTTCCAATGCTCATATAATGACTTAATCTGTGTAAACTGCCTACGAGGCTACATTTGTAAACATACAATTTTCATTGACTTGTTCCCCATTTAAAAAAGTTTCAGTGACAATCAGGCCTAATGTTTGAGAATACTGCTTTTGTGTTTTTCTTAATGTGGCAAAATGTTTAAAAAATGCTACATACTTTTAATCTTTGTGACCATGATAATGCAATGACTGAAACATTTTTATTGAAAGAGAAAGATATTAAATTAATGTTCACATAGGTGTGAAAGAATCTGTCTTCTGTGTATCAAAGATTGGATGGCCATGTATGAGTAAGCCAGTGGCATTATAGGTATTTTCTGATAGTTGGGCATGTGGGAAGCAGACCTGTTAAAAATTCTGGACACTTTTCTTCCACTGCTTTAGTCTTTTTGTCTTTAAAGTGGAGATTCAGTACAAATGGGCGTGCCATTGAAGTAGATAAGACCTTCAGATTTAGTTTGATATTTGAGAAAAGTATAATGTGTAGTACTTTTTAACAGTAGTTTCAGGAGTTGTCACAATTGTCTGAACTTTTGCCTTCTAAGATGTAGAAACACTCCAAGATGAATTCTTATAGTCTATCCCTGATGCAGTAAAAGCAATTGAAGATTATTTCGTATGCAGAAGGAAACCAGCCTCATCTCTCTGCCTGGGAAGATCGTGGAACAGATACTCCTAGAAGATCTGATAAGGCACATGGAAGACATTTGATTTGAGACAGCCAGCATGGTTTTACCAAGGGCAAATCCTGCCTGACCAACCTCATGGCTTTCTACAATCTCAGTGGACAAGGGAAGGCCGATGGATGTCATCGATCTAGAATTCTGCAAGGCCTTTGACGTAGTCCTCCACAATGTCCTTCTCTCTTAAGTTGGGGAGATAACAGATTTGAAGGATGGACTGTTTAGTAGACAAGAAATTGGCTGGATGGTTGCATCCAGAGAGTAGTGGTCAATAGCTCAAAGTCCAGATGGAAATGGGGAACAAGTGGTATCCTTCAGGGGTCCCTATGGGTGCTGTTTTATGTCTTCATCAATGATATAAACAGTGGGACCTAGTGCACCCTCATCAAGTTTGCAAGTGACATCAAGCTGAATGGTGTGGTTGATACATGAGAGGGATGGGATGTCATCCAGAGGGACCTGGACAAGATGGAAGAGTGTTCCCTAATGAAGTTCATGAGCCAACAGTGTGCACCTGCAGCCCAGAAGGTCAATCGCATCATGGGCTGCATCAAAAGAAACGTAGCTAGCAGATCAAGAGAGGTGATTCTGCCATTCCGTTGCTCTGGTGAGACCTCACTAGATCTGGGGCCCTGAACACAAGAAGGACACAGATGTGATGGAGAGATCCAGAGGCAGCCCATAAAAATGTTCAGAGGGCTGGAGCACCTCTCCTGTGAAGACAGTCTGAGAGAGTTTGAGTTGTTCAGCCTGGTGAAGAAAAGGCTCTGAGGAGGCCTTACAGAGGCCTTCCAGTACCTGAGTGGGACCTGCAAAATGATGGGTAGGGACTGTTTACAAGGTCATGTAGCACTAGGTCAACTAGCAGTTTTAAACTAGAGAAGAGCAGGTTGAGATTGGACATTAGGAAGAAGCTCTGTACTATGGTGGTGGAACAGTGGAATGATTGCCCAGGGAGGTGGTGGAGGCCCCATCGTTGGAGAAATGCAAGGTCAGTCTTGATGGGGCTCTGAGCAACCTGATCTAGTTGGAGATTTCCCTGCTAAATGCAGGGAGGTTAGACTATGATCTTTAAAGATCCCTTCAAACCCAATGCGTCTGTGACCCTATGAAAAAACAAAAAACAACCAAAAAAACCCCAAAGAAAACCCAGACAAAAAAAAAAATCAGCAAAACAAACAAACAAAAATTGCAGCCAAAACCCCCAAACCCAAACCAGTCAACCAAACCCAAACAAGAAAAAGATGAAGGGGCAAGACCATTTCTAGCTTGACTTCTAGATACTTTTGTTTATCCTACATTTCAATCTTGTTTTAGACTTAGTAGCATTTTTTCTCATTTGTGGGAACATGTTTGTTGTAATATTTGAAGGCTCCACAGAGGAAGTCAGTTAAGCATATGCAAGACATGCCAACATAGTTCTCATAAGAGTAATGTCCTAAAATCTATGCAAACATACTGAAATGGATTTTAGGATAGCCTAGCTGGGATTATATTCTTGATCCAATATGCAAATTAGGTTCCTAATGGCATACAGGTAACAGTGTTCAATTGAGATTTTTGGGCCTAGTAAAGGTGAGACATGAAAAATAGAAACTTACCTGTGTTCTTTACCTAACAATGTATTTGCTATGCTACGTGATGTACTTAATAATAAAATTATCATCTGCTCCTTATCTGAAGTATAAAGGAACTGTAGCTTTAGTAAGTTCCACATTTTGATGGGTAGTAGTATGAGGCAGGTTATGCATTTCCTTAAAACTATTCTAGAAGTATTAGTCTATGTCCCATAAGATATACTTGTAGACAAAAAGCATATGGATAGTTCAAAGATATTACATGGGTGATAAATGTCATCTACAAAAGTATGTATGTGTGATGTCTGTGTAGCAGACTATTGTAGAACCATGTGGTGAGTTAAATTTACTGTGGGCCTTTGACCAGATAGCCTTGCAATTGGTCTTTTTCTTCAGGAAGTTACTCTTGTAATAATCCATGCCACTGGGCCGCCTCAAATAACTGAACATTTCAGCTAACTGTAAATGCGTACACTAAAGCACTAGGGCATTTTTATGGTCATTATAGATGATTTCAATTGTATGCCAGATACATATAAATATTTTTGATTGACGTTAGAATGTCTTGTTGAGGGGAAAGAGAGAAGACTAAGCGAGATACTTAATTACAGGCAGATTTGGATTATGTAAAGAATGTTTATCCATCATTGTTTGATGGTAGAGGATGTTTTTGTTACATTTGTTTTTTTTATTCTATAGTAAGTCCTCTTGTTTTCTCTTCCTTGGTGTTCTGAGACACTTCAATGGCAATTTTGGTAGGAGATACAGGAGCATTTATGGTAGCATTTTAGGGTTTTCCAAGCTGGTACCATGTAGCCAACTTCTGCTGCTGATGGTTAAATTTGAATAAAATTCAATATATTCTACCTTTCTTTACAGCCTCCTCTGCATATTTATATAGGTATACAGAAGTATATGAAGATTTTCTTTCACTGTTCTAGTCATTATTGAAGGTATTATGTAAGAGTACATGTACAGAAATTAACAAATGATCCTGTACCCTCCTGGCAGTGGGGAGATATTTTCTTTACACATCATGATAATATTATTTCAGCATAATTTCTGAAATTTCTTATGATCGTTAGGGTTACAGAAACTGTGCTAATGAGTAGCCTCTTGAAAACCAAAATAAAATTGAAAGAAAGGAATGGCAGGTTTCTTAGTGTCTTGTCATTGACATTTGTGATCAGCTGTGGGCTTAAAGAAATCCAGTGATAGTCGTTTTTTGGGTTATTTTTTCCTCCATAGTAATACTCAAAAAATATAGTACTATAGGATGTGTTTCATTATTGAATTTCGGCAATGACTTGGTGAGTCTGAATGTTTGAAATAGTTCTAGGCTTCTGATTAAGACCTGAAGAAGTTTCTCACAGCATTCTGCTGGAAAAACTGACTGCTTATGGCTTGGATGGGTGAGTGATTCACTGGGCTAAGTAAGAACTGGTTTGATGTACAGGCTCGAAGAGTAGTGAGGCAGAATTAAATCCAGTTGGCAGCCAGTCACTAGTGGTGTTCTCCAGCCTCACTATTGGGGCCAGTTCTCTTTAATTTCTCTATCAATGATCAGAATAAGGGAATTGAATCCTCAATAAATCTGCAGATGACACTAAATTGGGTGGGAGTGTTGATCTGCTCAATGGTAGGAAGGCTCTTCAAAGAGATCTGAACAGGCTGGATTGATGGGCAGAGGTCTGTTGTATGAGGTTTCACAGAGACAAGTGGCAGGTCTTATACTTGGGGTGCAACAACCCCATACAATCCTGTAGGCTTGGGGCAAAGTGTCTGGGAAACTGCCTGGTGGAAAACAAACTGTTTGTTTGACAGCTGTCTGAACATGTCCCCAGGTGGCCAAGAAGGCCAACAGCATTATAGTCTGTATCAGGAATAGTGTGATGAGCATGTGTAGGAAAGTGATCGTTCTTCTGTACTAAGCACTGGTGAAGCTGCATCTCGAATACTATGTTCAGTTTTGGGCCCCTCACTACAAGAAAGACATTGAGTTGCTGGAGTGTGCCAGAGAAGGGCAGTGAAGCTTGTGAAGGGTTTAGAGAACAAATGTTGCAAGGAACAGCTGAGGGAACTGGAAATGTTTAGTTGGGAGAAGAGTGAAGGGAGACCTCATTGCCTGAAAGGAGGTTGTAGTGAGGTGGGGGTTGGTCTTTTCTACCTGGTACTGAGTGATGGAACGAGACAAAATAGTCTGAAACTGTGCTGTGGAGGTTGAGATTGGATATCAGGAAAATTTTCTTTACAGAAGGAGTGGTCAGGCATTGGAACAGGTTGTCCAGGGAAGTGGTGGAGTCAGTGTCTCTGGAGGTGTTAAAAACATGTGGGTATGGCATTTTGGGACATGGTTTAATGTGGTCATTGTGGTGTTAGGTTGATGGTTGGACTTAATGATCTTAGGGGTCTTTTCCAGCAAAAACAATTCTGTGATTCTGTAATGCATTCACACATACAAGAAGACCCTTTAAATTAATAATTAACTAAAATTTAATCAAAGTAATTTTATTTTGTTTACTTTATACATTACTTATGTTTCAATATCATGAACAATACACATAATTTAAAATGTATGTATATTTCCTGAAGAATATATATGCATGATATTGGGGCATCTGTGATGACACACAGTAAAAAAGTTTTAATAGTTTATATCATGCTTTCTAGATAGCTGTGTGTAAATCTTTGTCTTCTTGCTTTTTGAGATAGCCAGTATCATCTGCAAACAGTGTAGGGGAGCTGTTTCCATTATTTCATCCTTTGCTTCACTAATTAGGAAGTGTGTCTGCAAACTATAATTTAAGAAAAGCTATGAAGAAGGGCTTAAATTTCTTAATTACTTTTTAAAACAGTTGTGTTGCCTGCTTGTACATCAAAAAAGGTGGTGGGAAATATTTTATTAGTAATTTTTTACCAAAGCAGCAGAACTCTTTCTATCATCCTTTTAGCTTTTTATAGTTTTGGTTTTGTAGTTTAAGAAAGGGTAGTTTATAAGCAAAAATATGTCAGTCTCAGTTCTATGAAGTGTTTAAAAAGAACACTAAGTCTTCTGAATATCTTTCATAGTTGTGTCATGAATGTAGTATGGGAAAGAGCTGATGGTGCAGTAATTACATAAATTACTTAACCTCTTTTTGTGCGTTAGCTTTGACCTGTGTGCACTCTGGAGAGAATAATCTGTAAGAAGAGGTAGAGTAACTGCCACTGCTATAAAAATAGCTGTAAATTATATTAAAACTCAGACTAATCCTGTAACTGAATTGTTCAAGATCAGGAAGTCCTCTGGCTGGTCACTGTAATGCCACTGTAACTCTGCAAGTGATTAGGAATTAATAGGATGATTCAAAGATTTTCCTGGCCCACTGAAGATGATGATGGGTTTCTGAAGGGATGCAAGTGTGAAAAAGTCTTAGAACATCTTAGTCTGGTTTTGTTTCCTTCAAAGTGATTGCCTTGACTAGTAACATTTGCTTCTGCTGGTTTTGTGGTTTGAGAGGGCATGACCTGGATAAGGAATAGTTTGTCCAGCAGGAGTAGCAAAGTGATTGTGCCCCTGTACTCATTACTGGTGAGGCTTTATCTTGAATCCTGGGTTCAGATTTGGGCTCTTCACTACACAAAGGACATTGAGATGCTGGTGCATGTCCAGAGAAGGGCAATGAAGCTTGTGAAGGGTCTGGAGAACAGGTGTGGTGGGGAGTGGCTGAGTGAACTAGGGATTTTTTAGTCTGGAGAAAAGGAGGCTGAGGGGAGACCACATTGCTCTCTACAACTCCCTGAAAGGAGACTGGAATGAGGTGGACATTGGTCTCTTCTCCCTAGGATCAGGTAACAGAACAGGAGGAAATGGCCTGAATTTGTTCTGGGGAGAGTTAGGTTGGATATTAGGAAAAATTTCTTTACAGAAAGAGTGATCAGGCATTTGAATAGGTTGCCCAGGGAGGTGGTGTAGTCATCATCCCTGGAAGCATTCAGAAATGTGTGGACATGGCACTTTGGGACATAGTTTAATGGCCACTGTGGTGTTGGCTTAATGGTTGGACTTGATGACCTTAGAGGTCTTTTCCAACCAAAACAGTGCTATGATTCTATGATAAAATTACCAACTATATTTGAAATGCTGGATGTATCATATGTGAGTGTGTAAAACATGAATGCTTTTTCTGATGACAGTGTTACAATGTGATTATTCTCCGGAATGAGATTTTGATCTCTTATGTTATTACTCAAAAGGCTAAATATTAAGCTGTACCACCATGATTCTCCCTCAGAGACTCAGTGGGCATCCTAATTCTTCATATATCCTGGGACCCAGACTGCACATTAACTGTCTTTTTTTTTTTAATGCAGTCTGAAAGGGTCAATCTTGTCTATGTCATAGTTTGTTATATTAAAGATGTTGACTTGGCTGAAACATGTCTAGAAAAGGGCAACAAAGTTGGCGAGGGGTTTGGAGCACAAGCCCTATGAGGAGAGGCTGAGGGAGCCTGGGTTGCTTAGCCTGGAGAAGAGGAGGCTCAGGGGAGACCTTATTGCTGTCTACAACTAACTGAAGGGAGGTTCTAGACAGGTGCGGGCCGGTGTCTTCTCCCAGCACCAGAACAAGAGGACACAGTCTCAAGCTATGCCAGGGGAGGTTTAGACTGGATGTTAGGAAGAAATTCTTCATAGAGAGAGTGATTGCCCATTGGAATGGGCTGCCCAGGGAGGTGATGGAGTTGCCATCACTGGGGGTGTTTAGGAAGAGACTTGATGGGGTGCTCGGTGCCATGTTTAGTGGATTAGATGGTGTTGGATGATGGGTTGGATGTGATGATCTTGGAGGTCTCTTCCAACCTGGTCTGGTCTATTCTAGTCTAGTCTAGTCTAGTCTATTCATTTTAAGGGCTACAGCTTTAGTACATACTGCAAAATGTGATAGAGCATAGTGCTGAATTACTGTGATAAAGTCATCCTTTCTAGAAGAACAGTTTTAGGTTTACTTTTAATCATTAGTGTTAGATTAAACCTTCCTGTCATCATCTCTGTAAGTTATTTAAGAAATGTACACTGATTTTGCAGAGCTAGCATACACTTTTAATAAGTTTAGCTTGAAAATTTGTTGTTTCTATGAAAGACAAAATAAATTGAATGTTTGCACTAGATTAATGGCATTTGATATATAACAAAGAAATTGATCACAATTGAAAGAGTTTTCAAATTTGTTTTTCACGGTTTTGAAAAATAACAGGCTGTGCACTTCTTGCACAAATGTTATTAGCAGTTAAACGATATTAGCATGCTACACAAGATCCATGGAATACCGAAATGAGAACACTAGAAATGAGTGATGGAAATACTTTTCTTTTTTATTTTTGTTTGTTTGTTTGTTTGTTTGTTTTTATTGAACGAATACACAACTTTAATGCAAACTGAGAGATTACAGTGTTGAATTTTCAGACTTCCACTTTGTCATATAGGTTGCACTCAGAATGATATTAATACAGAATATAAATAACATTCATTCATATTATACTCAGAATAAAATTCTATACTTTCCATTCTACTATGTATGTATCAAAGTAGTTTAGTTTAATGTAGTGAATTAAAAAAAAAAAAAAAAAAAGAAGTATTTGTCTGTCCAGCTAGGTAAAACTACGTTAAACTTTACTTATATGTAGATACAACAGACTGATCAGTAGAAGATCTGGTAAATACTGAAACACTCATGTCTACTTAGATTTCCATTTATCAAAATTGTGATATGCTAAGAAGAAGTATTTCTGTGAAGCTTTTATATGTTCACAGAGAACAGGTGCTTTCGTGATATAAAGCAGTGCTATATCAGTTAAACATACATAATTCATGTGGAAGTTTTTAGCAGTAACTGAGAAGAAATTTTACCCTACATTACCTTTACTGCTGACAGCTTTCACTAATTGTGCTACTATGCTGTAAAGTAAGCTGTTATGCATCTTGTAACCATGTTGGAAGATGACAGTTTCATCTTAGATTTTTTTCCATAACTTAGTATAAAATGAGTAAAGTGAATGATCTTTGTGGAGGAATTATCAGTTTCCCAGGTCAATCTTTAGAAATTTAACAATGTCAGTGTGAAAAGTAAGAATAGAAAGCCATATGGTCATACGCTAGCTAGATGAAGAGAATGAAATATGCCATCTGTTTATCAAGAAGACAAAGGGTTTTGACGCAACATGTAGTAGGTAAAAGTGTAAAGCTTAATGAATTGGTGATAAACTGTTGTTTATGCTGTCTTTGCTGAAGAAGAGGAGGATGGGCTTGAAAAATGTTGAGTGCAATATTTACCAGCATTGTTTTAAAAATTGATTAACAGCAAAGTAATGCAACCATTCACATTAAACTTTTCTGGTCAGAACTCTGAAACCAGTCTGAATTCCGGGATCAGGTGGGCCCATGTGGAAGAGCAAAGATTTCCTGGCAAAACTGAAACATAAGCAGGAAATGTAGAGAAAGGGGAACCAAGGACAGGTAGCCTGGGACATGTACAGAGATACTATCTAAGCAATGCAGAGAAATAGTTAAGAGAACCAAAACCCAGCTGGATGAAGGTTGTCAGGAGAAGGTCTTCTTTAAGTATGCAAGGGACAGAAGGAAAACTAGAGGAAATGTAAGCCTACTGCTGAAAGAGAACCGGTCCTAGTGACACACAGCATAGCAAAAGTAAAGATCCTGAATGTGTTCTTCACCTCCGTCTTTACTACTAAAACCAGACCTAGGAATTTCAGGCCCTAGAGATCAGGTGGAAAGTCTGGAGTAAGGAAGTCTTACCCTTGATGGAAGAGTTAAATAAACTACTAAGTTACATGTACTTAAAACAGTGGAAGTGCAGACTCTGGTACCTGAGAAAGAATAACCCCAGGTACCATTACATGCTAGAGGCTGACAGGCTGATAAGCGGCTTTCCTGAGAAAGCCTTTGGGGACCAAATTGATACCAAGCTGAACGTGGCCAGCAAAGTACCCTTGCACAGAAGGCTGATAGTATCTTGAACTGTATTAGGAGGAATGATGGAAGCGGGTCACGGGAGGTGATCTTTCCTGTCTATTAAGCACTGGTAAAGCCTCACCCTGGGGTACATGGTCTAGGTTTGTGCTTCCTAGTATGAGAGAGACACAAAGAGAATACAACAAAGGACCACTAAGATGCTGAAGAAACTGAAACATTTATCATAGGAGAAAAGTCTGAGAGTGCTGGAACTGTTTAGCTCGGAGAAGAGAAATGTTAGGAAGATTTTACCAATGTGTATACATACCTGAAGTGAGGGTTGCATAGGCAATGGAGCCAGTCTGTTTTCAGTAGTGTTCAATGACAGGGCTAGAGGCAATGGGCACAACCTTAAACATATTTGTTTGCCATTAATTAACATGTTTATTTTCCTCTTTTGGAATCACAGATGAAAAGAGAAGCCAAGTTCTTTCATTCTAAGTAATGAAATAATTTATTTATTAGTTTCTATGGAAATCTGAATTGCATTCAGTTTCATTAATTCTGAAGGAGTAGTTTTATAATGTATTCTTTTTCAAGAAAATTACTTTCATCTCTAACAGCTGTTTAAAGAAGTTTATTTTGTTTTCAAGAAGCTGTGGAAATCGAAGTGTTTTGTTGTTTCATGGTAATTTGATTAGTTTCTTATGTTCCTTTTCAATGGTCCTGATCTCATATTTTCTGGTGGGTCATTATGATATTCACAGTTTTACACAGTTCATGACAAGCATATGTATAGTATTTCCTGTCAGCTCTTCACAGTCAGCTTGAATTATTAACTGTTGCTTCAGCATATATAAAATAAGCTCTCTTGTTCTTTGTCCTGTGATCCCAAACCTGAAAAACTGGGAGATACTATGTCTGGTTATTTATCTCCTCCCCTCCTCCCCAAATAATTAGTTTTCTTTCAAGTCCTTCAGTTACTTTGGAATCTGGTTTCTTGTTTGCAACTAATGGCATCTTTCCCACTTGTTAGAATAGAATAGAATAGAATAAAACAGGTTGGAAGAGACCTTCAAGATCATCGCGTCCAACCTATCACCCAACACCGCCTAATCAACTAACCCATGTAACCAAGCACCCTGTCAAGTCTCCTCCTGAACACCTCCAGTGACGGCGACTCCACCACCTCCCCGGGCAGTCCATTCCAATGGGCAATCACTCTCTCTGTAAAAGTTCCTCCTGACCTCCAGCCTGAACTTCCCCTGGTGCAGCCTGAGACTGTGTCCTCTTGTTCTGGTGCTGGCTGCCTGGGAGAAGAGACCAACCTCTGCCTGTTTACAACCCCCCTTCAGGTAGTTGTAGAGAGCAATAAGGTCACCCCTGAGTCTCCTTCTCTCCAGGCTAAGCAGCCCCAGCTCCCTCAGCCTCTCCTCATAGGGCTTGTGTTCCAAGCCCCTCACTAACTTCGTTGCCCTTCTCTGGACTCGTTCCAGCAAGTCAACATCCTTCCTAAAGTGAGGGGCCCAGAACTGGACACAGGACTCGAGGTGTGGCCTAACCAGTGCAGTGTACAGGGGCAGAATGACCCTCCTGCTCCTGCTGGCCACACTGTTCTTAATGCAGGCCAGGATGTCATTGGCCCTCCTGGCCACCTGGGCACACTGCAGGCTCATGTTCATCCTACCATCAACCAGCACCCCCAGGTCCCTCTCTGCCTGGCTGCTCTCCAGCCACTCTGACCCCAGCCTGTAGCTCTGCATGGGGTTGTTGTTGTTGTCTAGCTGGGATTTGAAAATATGCATTGAAAGCCTGTGCATCTCATCATACATTTAATTTTTTACTATACATGGCATTATGTTCAAGCATGTTGGTTGATATGATGTCTTGGTTCATAGAAGTATGCAAAAAAAGCATTATATTCTCAATAGCTGTTGATGTAGAGTCTTCACTCAGAAGACAGTTTTCAGAAATAGGCTTACATTTATCATTTGGTTTGGAAAGGAGCATATGTGTTCCTGAAAGTTGATCTGTGCTGGAAACAAATGATAGTTTTGGAAACAGAAATAACATGTATTATAATCAAGGTAGTTTCGTTATTTCCTCAGTTCTTTTTACAATAGAGAACTCACAGAAGACAATGCTTCTGCATCACGTGTAGTATCACATTCCATTTTGATTAAATATTTTCTTTCATTTGCTCATTATAAAAACCCTTATGAACAGGATTTTTCTTTTTGTTTCTTTGAATCAGCTGTTCTTTCATTGATTCCATCTTCACAATTCACTCACTCAGTCTCACTGTCAGTGACAGATTGCAATACCAGTGATGAAATGCATCATTATAGATAATTTAGCCACAGTTTTTTATTTTCTCTCATGGAAGAGAAAAGAGGATGTAAGCAGTATTTGCATTACAAGGCAGTTGCATACTTATATTGAGGTGAAAGCACACTCCATAAGGGTCTTAGTTTCTGGGAGAGCTCATTTACTGATAGTCTGGTCATGTGCGTTCTCACATCTGATTCGTCATACTCAGCTAAAAGAAATCTAGAGCCTTAGTTGTTAGTTCACTTAGTTTCTGTGTAAGAAAGGAATATTAACTTCTACCTTGAGTTCTTTTTTCAAACTTCCATGGACAACCTCTTGGCTTCAATAAACACATACAAAAATTACATTTTATAGTGTTCTAGGTGTTTTTATATTGTTTTAATTTCTGAAGAGTGAACAATTTTGATTTGTCTGATTGGTTTTTTTGAGTTTTGGGTTGGGTTTGTTTTTTGTCATAGTGAAGTTTTATTGGACTTTGTAATGGAAGTGGACCAATGGCTGACTGACCGGAAACTAAGCATCAAACAGCTGCTTTCTCACTTCTCTATGCCACTAGTGATGTGGAGGAGAGAAAAGGAATGAGAAAGGTGAGAAAACTTTGTATGTCAAGGTAAAGAAAGTTTGATAAATGATGGTAATATTAAAAAAAACCAAGCAAGTAATGCAGAACCAGTCACTCAACACTTTGCAGAAATGCACTGATGCCCTGTTAGTCTTTGATCAGTGGCTATCTCCCCCAAAAAAAAACTCTGCTATCAATTTTTATTGCTGAGCATGATGTTATATGGCATGGACTATGCCACTGAATCAGTTGGAGTCATCTGTCCCTGCTGTGTTCGAAATTCTTGCCCATCCTGTCCTACTTACTCTAAGGTACAATAGGGAAAACAGAGAGTCTTTGCACTGTGTACATGTGGCTCATAACAGCCAAACTACAACTATTCTATAAGTCAACCAAACATTGATTTGAGTCATGATAATAATAATAATAATAATAATAATAATAATAATAATAATAATAATAATAAAAAAAAAAACAGGTTGGAAGAGACCTTCAAGATCGCATCCAACCCATCAACCAATCCAACCCACCTAAACAACTAAACTGTGATACCAAGCACCCCACCAAGTCTCCTCCTGAACACCTCCAAAGATGGTGACTCCACCACCTCCCCGGGCAGCCCATTCGAATGGGCAATCACTCTTTCTGTATAGAACTTCTTTCTAACATTCAACCTAAACCTCCCCTGGAGCAGCCTGAGACTGTGTCCTCTTGTTCTGGTATTGGGTGCCTGGGAGAAGAGACCAACATCCACCTGTCTACAACCTTCCTTCAGGTAGTTGTAGACAGCAATAAGGTCAACCCTGAGTCTCCTCCTCTCCAGGCTAAGCAACCCCAGCTCCCTCAGTCTCTCCTCATAGGGCTTATGTTCCAAACCCCTCACCAAATTCATTGCCCTTCCCTGGACTCGTTCCAGCAAGTCAACATTTTTCCTAAAGTGAGGGGCCCAGAACTAGACGCAGTACTTGAGGTATGGCCTAACCAGTGCAGTGTACAGGGGCAGAATGACTTTCCTGCTCCTGCTGGCCACACTGTTCTTGATGTAGGCCAGGATGCCATTGGCCCTCCTGGCTTCCTGGGCACACTGCAGGCTTATGTCCAGCCTACCATCGACCAGTATCCCCAGGTCCCTCTCTACCTGGCCGCTCTCCAGCCACTCTGACCCCAGCCTGTAGCACTGCATGGGATTGTTGTGGCCAATGTGCAGAACCTGGCACTCGGATGTGTTAAATCTCATGTCATTGGATTTTGCCCATCTGTCCAGCCTGTTGAGGTCCCTCTGCAGAGCCTCTCTACCCTCTAGCAGATCAACTCCTGCCTTCAGCTTGGTGTCATCAGCAAATTTACTGATGATGGGCTCAATGCCCTCATCCAGATCATCAATAAAGATGTTAAAGAGTGTGGGGCCCAGCACTGATCCCTGGGGCACACCACTAGTGACTGGCTGCCAGCTGGATGTGGCACTATTCACCACCACTCTCTGGGCTCGGCCCTCCAGCCAGTTCGTAACCCAATGTAGTGTGCTCCCATCCAAGCCATAGGCTTACAGCTTGGCCAGCAGTTTGCTATGGGGGACGGTGTCAGAGGCCTTGCTGAGGTCCAGGTAGGCCACATCCACAGGCCCCCCACATCCACGAGGTGGGTTACCTGCTCATAGAAGGAGATCAGGTTGGTCAGGCAGGACCTGCCCTTCCTAAATCCATGCTGGCTATGCCTGATCCCTTGACCATCCTGTAAGTGCTGTGTGATTGCACTCAGGATGACCTGTTCTATGATCTTGCCTGGCACTGAGGTCAGGCTGACAGGCCTATAATTCCCTAGTTCATCCAACCGGCCCTTCTTGTGGATGGGCACCACGTTGGCCAGCTTCCCATCCTCTGGAACGTCTCCAGTGAGCCAGGACTGCTGAAAAATGATGGAGAGTGGCTTGGCCAGCTCATCTGTCAACTCTCTCAGCAGCCTAGGATGGATCCCATCTGGTCCCATGGACTTGTGGGGATCCAAGCGGATGAGGAGGGCTCCAGCTACCTGCTCATGGAACACAGGGAAACTATGCAGCTCCCTGGGTCTTTCTGCCAGCTCTGCAGGCCAGCTGTCTGGAACATGTTCTGTCCTTCTAGTAAAACTTGAGGCAAAGAAGGTGTTGAGTACCTCTACCTTTTCCTCATCCTTTGATACAACGTTCCCCTCCATGTCCACCAAGGAGTGGAGGTTGTCCTTGCCCTTCTTCTTGCTATTAATGTGTTCATAGAAGGACTTTTTGTTGTCCTTCGCAGCAGAAGCCAGTTTAAGCTCCAAATGTGCTTTTGCCTCCCTAATTTTCTTCCTGCATGATTTCGCAACATCCTTAAACATTCCATGGGTTGCCTCACCTTTCTTCCAAAGATGATACACCCTCTTTTTTTCCCATAGTTCTATTAAAAGTTCATTAACCATCCAGGCTGGCCATCTGCCCCGGCAGCTCATCTTCCAGCAATTTTGCTAGAACAGCGGTTTTACAAAGGGGAGATGACAAAAGTTTTGCTGTGATTCAGAAGCATATTACTAGCACTGTCTGTGTTTTGCCTTGGTATATCTGAGGTGTCTCACTTCCAACTTTCTTACTGCTTACTAATGTTAATTCAGAAACAGATGCAGAAAATGTTGTCTTAATTCTCTTCCAGCTACACAAGTGATTTTAACAGATGTGTAATTAGTCTTGTTATTGTCCCCACAGTCAACAGGTCAGAGGAATAAAGATGAATGTGATAGATAGAAAAAATTGACTAATTTGACCATCCAATCAATAGCAATTTTATAATTGGTATATGTTGGGGTAAATTTTACTCTGGTTTCATAACATGCACAATTCCCAGAAAATGGAACTTAGTTTAGTAAAAGGAAAACAGATTTGGGCATAGTGTACTAGAAGAAATATTGCCTCTGATATTCAGGACAGTCATTAAAGACTTGGGATTGGGCAGAATGGACTCCAGCAGTCCCTTCGAACCCCTGTAATCCTGTGCTTATACAAAATGACAGGTCTATTTGTAACATGTAGACATGGAACTTTTGGACATAGTTTAGGGGGCATGGTGGTGTTGGGTTGATGGTGGGACTCAATCTTCAAGGTCTTTTCCAGCCTTAATGATTGTATGATTCTATGGTAACTCTGAGGATACCTAAGAACAAATGGTCAAAAAGGAAACAATTAATATATGTGACAGTATTTTACCAATGTACTGATTTGGAAATGTTTTCAGCTAATGTCTGATGCATGTAAACTGGTACGTATGCTTGAAGAGCTGATGATCCTGAAGATGGGGCAATCTGTAAGAAGAAAATTCATTCTCATATTTTCTTTTTTCAGACCACCTTTGCCCTTCCCAGATAACAGAATTCTACCATGGGACTTGCAGCTGGAGTTTTGCCTGAAAAGGACAGATAGGAAAAAAATATTAACAAATATATTGAGGCAGATTTATGGCTGATATTAACAAATGTCTGAGCAAACTTACAATGTCATGCTACTTTTTCTATGTAAATGTGAGCTTTAATTTAGATAGATTAGAAGAGATTATGTAGTGTGTAGGCTAAACAGGTATTTGAAATGTTAGATCCAATATCCAAACCTGTAATGAAAGTCTTTATTTTAACATAAGACTTGAGGTTTTGCAGAAGTTTGGTGTTAAAAAAAGAAGATTCAGGCATTCAGATAGGTCTTGCCTCAAAGCTAAGCTTCTCTTCTGTGTCAGAAGACATAAAAAGGGGCGGGGCCCGGTGGGGAATGCTGCTTGTAGCTGGGAACTGGAGGGGCAGGCGGATGGGGCGCCACCTCTCCCCCGTTTTGGAACGCATGGTCATGGGGCACCTGGTGCTAAATCATTCGTAGACGACCTGATTCTGGGTCAGGGTTTCGTACGTAGCAGAGAAGCTCCGTCGCTGCAGTCTATTGAGAATCATCCCTCGACACAAACTTTTGTCTAAGCTGTCAGCTTGTGGCTTGGACAGCAACACTTTGTGCTGGATTAGGAACTGGCTGGAGGGCCAAACCCAGAGAGTGGTGGTGAATGGTACCACATCCAGCTGGCAGCCAGTCAGTAGTGGTGTCCCCCAAGGATCAGTGCTGGGCCCCATCCTCTTCAACATCTTCACTGATGATCTGGATGAGGTGATTGAGTCAGTCATCAGTAAATTTGCAGCTGACACCAAGTTAGGAGCAGATGTTGGTCAGTTAGAGGGTGGAAAGGCTCTGTGGAGGGACCTCGACCGACTGGACAGATGGGCAGAGTCCATTATGATGGCATTCAAAAAATCCAAGTGCTGGGTGCTGCACTTTGGCCACAACAACCCCATGCAGAGCTACAGGCTGGGGTCAGAGTGGCTGGAGAGCTCCCAAACAGATAGGGACCTGGGGGTGCTGATTGACAGCCACCTAAACATGAGCCAGCAATGTGCCCAGGTGGCCAAGAAGGCCAATGGCATCCTGGCCTGCATTAGGAATAGTGTGGCCAACAGAAGCAGGGAAGTCATTGTGCCCCTGTACTCTGCACTGGTTAGGCCGCACCTTGAGTCCTGTGTCCAGTTCTGGGCCCCTCAGTTTAAGAAAGACATCGAGACACTTGAATGTGTCCAGAGAAGGGCAACAAGGCTGGTGAGAGGCCTTGGGCACAGGCTCTATGAGGAGAGGCTGAGGGAGCTGGGATTGTTTATCCTGGAGAAGAGGAGGCTTAGGGGTGACCTCATTGCCCTCTACAACTACCTGACAGGTGGTTGTTGCTGGGAAGGGGTTGGTCTCTTCTCCCAGGCAACCAGCACCAGAACAAGGGGACACAGTCTCAAGCTGCGCCAGGGGAGGTTTAGGCTCCAGGTGAGGAGAAAGTTCTTCACTGAGAGAGTCATTCGTCATTGGAATGGTCTGCCCAGGGAGGTGGTGGAGTCACCATCCCTGGAGGTGTTCAAGAGGAGATTGGATGTGGCATTTGGTGCCATGGTCTAGTCATGATGTCTGTGGTGACAGGTTGGACTTGATGATCCTCGAGGTCTCTTCCAACCTTAGTGATACTGTGGTACTGTGATACCCTGAAAAAGTGTGAGTGACAGCATTTGTGAACATGTTTTATCTCAATAGTGTAAATAATGAAGTAAAATATTCTGCTTTATGGAGGCTTTCACAAGTATAATGGGTTATTCCAGAGTAACTGCTTTTTTTTTGCTTCATAATTAGGGATAATTTTTGCAAAAATATAACAGGATACAGTCAATTCGGGTTTTAGGCATTATCGTCTGAATAAAGGCAAGTAGAATTCTTCTTCCGTGTCAAATGAAATTTAACTTAATTATTCAGATAAGTTTTTGACAATGTTTTAAAAGCATGTAATTTTAAAAAGGGAAAAATTGGAAGATAGATTAGAGAAATAATGTTCCATCTGCTTTTGTTGTGCACAAAACCAAGTGAAGAATAACATAACTGACTAATTCTGCTTTTGTGGATCATAGAAAGATGGGACTCAGTCCTCAGATTTCTTGAAGGATTTTACTGCAAGCAATTGAGGAACACAGAACTAAACCACTGGATAAAGGACCATCCTCAGAGGTTTTAGAATCATTAAGTTCGTTAGAGCAGAGTTGTTGGGAGAGTGTTTTCCAACGAAGTGTAGTTGCTTGCTTAGCTGCTGGAGCAGATGACCATTAAAAACATAATTTAAATTGATATTTTGCTGACAAATCAAACCTTGTTAAATCTGAAAAGAATTAAAGTTCCAAATCATAAATAATTGCTGTCTACACAGACATGAAAGCAAAAAGAGCTTATGCTTTTCCTGCCTGCCAGTCATGTGTACAAACTCATCAGATGAGATTGCAATTTCATGGAAATGGTGTTTGAACTAAAATGTCTTCCTCTTTGAATTTTTATGCTTATTTGAAATATTTTAAAATTACGGATTTTGAAAGTTACTTTCAGTGTTTTTTTAATTACTAATGTAATTTCCAAATACTGGCTGGAAATATAAGAACAGTGTTATGCTTCTATTCCAAACAACAACCAAATTATTCCTGCGTCTCAGGAGACTAGTAAGTGTTCTGTTCAGAAATTGTGATCTGCAGGTACTCTTCTTTCCTTTCTCCAGGCTCATCTATGTATTTTTTGCTGTCACCACGGTATTTTTGTGTGTATTTTTGCTTCTTTGTGATTCTTAAATCCCTCTTCTGAAAATTAAATGTAAACTCTTTCAAATGTCTTCAGGATACTTAATTATAAATTCTAGTGTCAAACTATGCTTAAGAAGCAATTTATAAGTTCTGATGGAAAAAGCTTTTCTCCACATTTTTCTTCTCTTCTATGTGTGTCAGTAGCACAAAATGGGTAGAAAGGCATGAAGGAAAAGATATCACTGTGTGTAGTCCAGGGCCAAGTGAATTTTTTTTTAATTGATAATTTTTTTTTTTTTGTTTCCTCTGAAGTACGAAAAACATTAAAATTAACACATATTTCTCCATCTTTCTTTGCAACAAACAGCTGACCAAATTTGAAACAGCTTTTGAGTACTGGCCAGTTTATAATTGAAGAAGTGTTGGTAATTCAAAGATCACCGTAAAGCAAGGCAAAGCAGAATGGGAAGGGGAATAATTACAAGAAAACCATATTTTTTGTGTAAAGGAAAGAGGCTTGCTTCTTTTCCAAGAGAAATCTAGTCCCTTAGTGGGAATTAGGGAAAAAGCATTGCTTTGGGATCATTGACTAAAGGACTTGGGAATACTCTGAATAATTCATCTGTGGGTAGACTTTGTTTGGGGATCTGAGTTATCTTGAGTGTGTGAGGTTAGATGTTTTTTAAGTTTTGATTTTTTTATGAAATAATAAAATATAACATAAGCTCAGATTTACTCATAATTTTGTAAACTTCTTAAGAAAGGAGTCTGTTCCTTTTACACCATTTGTCACTTACGAACCTAGATGAATATATTTTAGGGATGACTCAGGGAACATCGTTCACGATTGCAATTCATGCTCATGCCATTACATCCAATGAGGGAATAAGCCAGGCTAGCCAGAACAGTGACAAATGTCCGTTAGCTGCTTTCCAAGATGAGTGGTAGAAGGCCAGCCATCTCAAGGTTGTGTATAACTATGGTGGATTCTCTCACATGCCTCCAGGGATGCCTGCATGCTCGATGACCTCTCAGAAATGCCTGTACACCAACACATGAAGAATGAGGAGTAAACAGGAAGAACTAGAGATGTGGCTGCAGTTGTAGAGCTGTGATCTCATTGTAGGTAGAGTGGCATAGTGAAATAGCTTGCATGACTGGAATGCTGTTAATGACAGCTATGTAATCTTTAGGAAAGACAGACCATCAAGGTGAGGAGGTGCTGGAATTGCTTTTTCTGTGGATGAGCAAGTACAATGTATTGAGCTCTGCATAGGGAAGATGAGGCATGAATCAAGAGCTAACATTGGTGGTTCTCATGGGATGACTTCAATGACCCTGATATTTGCTGGAAAGGCAACACAGCTAGGCACTTGTAGTCCTGGAGGTTTCTGCAGGGTATTCATAATAATGTTTTGGCACTGGTGGTGGAGAAGCCAACAAGGAGAGGTGTGCTGCTGGACGCCGTGCTAGTGAACAGAAGAGGTCTGACTGGGGAGGTGAATGTTGGGAGCGGCCTTGGCTGCAGTGACTGTGAGCTGGTGGAATTTGGGATTGTGCAAAAAAGTATCAGGGCAGTAAGTAAGAATGTGACCCTAGACTCAGGAGAGCTAGTTTTGAGCTCTTCAAAGAACATGTGGATGATTCATGTGTGTTAGGGCTCTAGAAGGTAGAAATGTCCAAGAGATCTGGTTGATATTCAAGCAGTGCTTCCTATAAGCTCAAGATTAGTGCATCACTAATGAGTAAGAAATCAAGTAGGGGAGGCAGAGACCTGAATTGATGAACAAAAAGCTTCTGGCAAAGCTAAAATGGAAGAAGGAGGTTTACAGAATGTGGAAAAAGGGACTGGCCACTTGAAGGGAATGCAGGAACACATCAGAGTATGTGGGAATGAAATAAGGAAGGCTAAGGCCCACTTGGAATTGAACCTGGTGGGGGATCTCAAGGACCACAAGAAGGGCTACTTCAAGTACGTTAGTAGGAAAAGGAAGACTGAGGAAAATGTGGGCCTGCTGCTAAATGAGGTGGGTGCCCTCTTCATAGAGGATACAGAGAAGTTGCTGAGTGCCTTCTTTGCTTCAGGCTTTTACTGTTAAGCCTTCCCCTTGGTTGAGGTGGACCGGGTTAGGTGATAATGTAGACAACCTGGACATTCATGAATCAGTGCAAAGTCTAGTTGGAGGCTTGTATGTAGTGGTTTTCCATAGAGGTTAGTACTGAGCCCAATCTTGTTCAAAATACTCACCAATGACCTGGAAAAAGAGACAGAATGTACCCTTAACAAGTTTGCTGATTGGGAAGAGTGGCTGACACACCAGAGAGCTGTCCTGAACAGGCTGGAGAGTTGGGGAAAGGTGAATGTCATGAAGTTCAACAAGGGCAAGTGTAGAGTCCTGCACCTGGGAAGTGCAAGTTAGGGGTTGACCTGCTGGACAGCATTTCTGTGGAGAAAGACCTTGGAAGCGTGGTGGATGACAAGTTAATCACAAGCCTGCAGTGTGTTCTTGTGGCCAAGAAGGCCAGTGGTATTCTTAGGAATCCTGAGTGTGATCAACAGGTTAAGGGAGGTTCTCATCCCTCTATACTCTGCCCTAGTGAGGCCACATTTGCAGTACTGTGTCCAGTTCTCAGCTCCCCAGTTGAAGAGGGGCAGGGAACTAGTGGAGAGAGTGAAGTGGAGAGCTGCAAAGATAGAGCACTGGGTCATCTCTTCTGAGGAGAGGCTGAGAGACCTGGGGCTTTTAGCCTGAAGAAGACTAAAAGACCTTACTAATGCAGGTGTCAAGAGCAGAGGACCAGATTCTTTACAGTGTTGTTCAGTGATAGGACAAGGGGTAAGTGGACTAACTGGGAAACAGGAAGTTCCATCTGAACCTGAGGAATAACTTTATTTTGAAGATGTCACAGCACTGGAACAGACTGTTGGATGCCCGGAAACATGGAGTCTACTTCTCTGGAGATACTGAACACCTGCCTGGACATTATCCTCTGCAACCTGCTGTAGATGAGTCTCCTTTAGCAGAGGGGTTGGACTAGATGATCTCCAGAGGTCCCTTCCAATCCCTGCTATTCTGTGACTTTAAGTTCTAAAAATATAGTTGAATTCAGAGCCCCATTTTTTACTTCTAGAGTGTCCAGTTGTGGGCAAACAAAGTACTCTGAACTGTGGCATCACTGAGACCCAAGCTGTCAAGTTTTTTGATGCAGAGATAAGGTTTTACTATAAATCACATACTCTGAGCTTCATCCTGCTGATAGAAGGATACATAACCCCAGGATTACTTTCTTGGAACTGGGGAATTCTAGGACTATAATAATACAAAACATATATTCTGCATAGCAATGTTAGCAGTAGAATTAGTAGGTTAATTGTTTTTCTAATGTACACACCAGACCAGAAAATCTGTTTCAAAATCAGAAACAGCAAAGTATAATTTACAGATTTCATGTGTAAACATTGGAAATCATTGTAGGACATACAGATTACAAGGCTTGTTGACTTTTGATTTCACTGAGTGTTTGTGTAGAAGAGTAACATATTAACTAATGTACTTTCAAAATTGCTTTACAGAATCACAGAATTAACCAGGTTGGAAAAGACCTTCAAGATAAAGTCCAACCTATCACCCATCATGTAATCAACTAAACCATGGCACTAAGTAATTAGAATAGAATAGAGTAGAGTAGAGTAGAGTAGAGTAGAGTAGAGTAGACTAGACTAGACTAGACTAGACTAGAATAGAATAGAATAGAATTTACCAGGTTGGAAAAGACTTTTGAGATCACCACCTTTGAGGTGAAATCTTCTATGTTAAGGCTTGAGCCCTGTGTTTTGTTGTGTTATTAGTGCACACCACAGAAGACACCTTGGCCCCCTCCATATGACATCCACCCCTCAGATATTTCAATTAGAATAGAATAGAATAGAATAGAATAGAATAGAATAGAATAGAATAGAATAGAATAGAATAGAATTAACCAGGTTGGCAGAGACCTTTGAGATCGTCGAGTCCAACCCATCATCCAATACTATCTAATCAACTAAACATGGCACCAAGCACTACATCAAGTCTCTTCCTAATCAACTCCAGTCATGGTAAACTCTACCACCTCCCTGGGCAGCCTATTCCACTGGCAAATTACTCTTTCTATGAAGAACTTCTTCCTAACATCCAGCGTAAACCTCCCCTGGCACAGCTTGAGACTGTCTTTTGTCCTAGTGCTGGAACAAGAGACCAGCACTGACATGTCTACAACCTCCCTTCAGGTAGTTGTAGACAGCAATAAGGTCCTCCGCTGAGCCTCCTCTTCTCCAGGCTAAATAACCTCATCTCCCTCAGCCTCTCCTCATAGGGATTATGCTCCAAACCCTTCACCAGCTTTGTTGCCCTTCTCTGGACACATTCCAGCAAGTCAACATTTTTCCTCAGCTGAGGGGCCCAGAACTGGACACAGCACTCAAGGTGTGGCCTAACCAGTGCTGAGTACAGGGGCAGAATGACCTCCCTGATCTTGTTCCTGCTGGCCACACTGTTCTGTTACAGGCCAGGATGCCATTGGCCTTCTTGGCCACCTGGGCACACTGATGGCTCATGTTCAGCTTACTGTCAACCAGTACCCCCAGGTCCCTTTCTGCCTGGCTTCTTTCCAGCCACTCTGACCCCAGCCTGTAGCACTGCATGCGTTTCTTGTGTCCAGTGTGCAGAACCCAGCACTTGGACTTGTTAAATGCCATCCAGTTGGAATCTGCCCACCTGTCCAGCCTTTCAAGGTTCCTCTGCAGAGATCTCCTACCCTCTAACAGATCAACGTGCTCCCAACTTGGTGTCAGCTGCAAATTTACTGATGATGGACTCAACCCCCTCATCCAGATCATCAATAAAGATATTGAACAGGATGGGGCCCAACACTGATCCTTGGGGCACACCACTACTGACTGGCTGCCAGCTGGATGTGGCACCATTCACCACCACTCCCTGGGCCTGGTCCTCCAGCCAGTTCCTAACCCAGCAGAGAGTGCTGCTGTCCAAGCCATGGGCTTGGCCAGGAGTTTGCTGTGGGGGATGGTATCAAAGGCCTTGCTGAAGTCCAAGTAGACTACATCCACAGCCTTCCCCACATCCACCAGGTGGGTCACCTGATCCTAGAAAGAGACCAGGTTGGTCAGGCAGGACCTGCCCTTCCTAAATCCATGCTGGCTGGGCCTGATCCCTTGGCCATCCTGTAAGTGCTGAGTGATTGCACCCAAGCTGACCTGTTCCATGATCTTGCCTGGCACTAAGGTCAGGCCGACAGGTCTGCAATGACCTGGCTTCTCCTTCTGGCCCTTCTTGTGGATGGGCATAATGTTGGCCAGCTTCCAGTCATCTGGGACCTCTCCAGTGAGCCGGAACTGTTGAAAAATGATGGGAAGTGGCTTGGCCAGCTCATCTGACAGCTCTCTCAGCACCCTAGGATGGATCCTGTCTGGTCCTGGACTTGTGGGGATCCAAGTAGCTCAGCTGTATAACTGATGAACTTCAGTTTTCTCCTGTACCCTGTAAAGGAAAAAAAAAAAAAAGCCAAAAAAATTATGAAAGAAACCCCAGAGTTAAACATTTGAAATGGTCCATATCCTTCTTTGTATTTAATATTATTGATGATGAATGGGAATGCTTTCCTTGTACTAGTGTTTTGGATGGTGTTTGGTTGGTATTTTTGTTTGTTTTATTTGTTTTGTTTTGTCTTTTAAGAACTTAAGTGCAAAGCATAAATCAGCAATGTTAGAAATTTTTCAGATAATGTGTCAATGTGAAGAGCAGGGAGCTGGGCATTCATTTGCTATATGGGTGAATACACTTCAGATTTGTCCTTTGTTTGAATCAGACAAGGTGCATGAAACCCAACCTTTTATATCTGAAATTAAATTAAATTTAAAAAGTAGTTAATTAAGTTATTCCATAAATTAAGTACACATTGGTTGGTAAAAAATAACAAACATATTAAGTATGGAGAACATCTCTCTATTTTTGTATGCTACTCATGATTATCATAGTTAAACTTTATTGGATTGCATGAAGGGAATGAAAAGGTTGCATAGTTTAGTTGGGTGGTGTTAGATGATAGGTTGGATACGATCTTGAAGGTCTCTTTCAACCTGGTCTGGTCTGTTCTATTCTATTCTATTCTGATATGTTGGACTGCTACTTGTGTGATATAGAGACCTGACCTGAAATAGTTCTGTAGTGTGTTTTAAGTCAAGTTCAGACTAGACAGTTAGATGGGAGCAGCAGTTTAAAGGTAGTAGGGATTCTTGTTTGTTTTTAGCAGAGCTTCTCCTTTTATTTGCAGAAGCCTGTATAGCAATGTGAAATCTGCCATCTAGAATTAGTCCTTCATGAGTTTTAATCATTAGCCAATAATGCCACAAACACAAAGCTCCACCCTGATGTTGGATGCCGTGATCCCGATTCTGCTGCCCAAATGCCTTACTAAGAATTATGGGAGGTTTGCCAGGTTTTAATTTGTAAATCCATTTTTATTAAGTGCCCTTTTAATTCACATAGTAGTAGTAGTTCAATGAACTTCCATATATAATCCATAATTATATGATGTGGAGTAGATGTTAATGTTCTCAGTGTGTTTTTTTCAGCTGAAATCTTGATTAAAGATATATTGTGAAGGAATGGGATATTTTGCAACCTTGTGTTAATGGTGTGGAGTGGAAAGCAGGAGAAAAATTTATAGCTTGGGACCCACTGAATTTGAGGACAATACTCTCTATAAATTTCATCCTCTGCGGTGGGCAGTAAACCCTTGGAACAAGATGATTTACATCTTAAAAGCTGTGTATTTAAGAGACAAGATACGATACATTTGTTTGGAAATTATTTCTGTCTTTTACCTATCTTAGTAGCTTAATGACTGTTGCGTTAATTTAGTTTGAGTTCTACTTTTTATATGAGTTTGCTAACACAAGTTGACATAAAAGCCTTTGTGAACAGGCTTGATTGGTTCTGTTTCTATAGCAACATGGTTGAATAGAAGAATGATTTCCTTTAGGAACCTTTCCTAAAAGCTGTTTTGTACCCTGTAATGATATCTCTAGATTGCCGTCCCTTGTCAGAGGTGAAGAGAGGCCACATCAGGGTCAACTTTGTTCCTTGTATTTATAGATTATCCTCTGCAATCAAAAGACGGCATTGCTCCTCTTTTTCTTTGTAGCACTGAAGCAGTTCCATTCTCCACTATGCACTGGTGATAGGAAATTCAGTAAGACCTGTATTTTTCAAAACATAACAAACTAGGACTAGATTAACTATTGTAATGGATTAAAAGTCTCTCTGGCAGTTACTATGAGTTCCTGATTTTTCTCTTCAATTATATATCCATTTGTAAATAATTTACTTTATGTATGGTGTTGTCTGGGAAAGTCTGAAATATTAAATAACAAGTCGAACAGTTCAGTGCTGTGATTAAGAGAGAGATAGATTTTGTTAAGTATTCTTTATCTTGGTAAACCTTGAGGCTTACTATACAAATATCCTTTGTTAAAGGGTGAATGTCAGCTCCGTTAATAGTGCAGTTTGGAGCAGAAAAGATACACCAAGTTGTCTACGTAGTATGCTGGGGAAGTTTCTTGTCTAAGATAGTCAAACAGACCTTTATATAATATGATATAAAAATGAGGTAGTAAAGCTTGCTAATTGCAATTAATAATGATAAATATGTATGTAATTTCTCATTTCATACCATGAAGGTTTTAAATAAAGATAATTAAAGTCCTTGGTTTTGTACTCTGACTTACATGGAGGATAAGGCCTATTAATAATGGGTGAGACAAAATACCTTTTTGTCTTTTTCAATCCATAGTTTAAATTAGTTTTCTAAGAGATAAATTTATTCTCATATTAGAAATGGTTTAAAAGTTTACTTTCTCTGTATGAAGACTTTCTCTGTCTTCTTTTGGTCCTGTTAGCCATATTTATTCTTAGTGGTGCAGATCCTAAAGATATTTAGGTTCTGTGTCAGCAAAGTAGAGAGTCCAGTGTCTGTGCCCTGCAGAGAAGGTGGCAGCTATTCTGGACAATCTGTAAAGAATTCTTATGGAATACATAGAAATTTTATCTTTATAATTTCTCTTCAGAACTATTAGCTTCATTACCTGGAGGGAATATAGGGTGGTTACTTTTGACCAACTGTGCCTGCTTTTATTGTTCCAAGTATTTTTTTATTTGAAATCTGATATAGTTAACTAAGAGATTTAAAATTGTTTAATTGAGAAAAAAAAAGCTGTTGAGAGATTATTTTTAAAAATCTCAGGGATATTTTATTAAAATCATTGTGTTAAAAAGTGCAAAGTTCAGATATTTCAAGGAACAGAAGGCTTAAAATACATTTTATTCTAGCTATGCTTTGGAGATTTCATTAAGAAATTAATTTGTCCAGAAAAATGCCCACAACAAGCTGTGAAGTGTGTTAAAAAGGCTAATAAAGGATGACTATGATTCTTTGGTGTTATCACTGTCTCTTTACTGGTAATTGGAAGAAGCAACCATTAGTAATTTTAGTGTAACTAATTTTTACTTAGACACTCAAGGAGATCTAGAACTCATTGGAAAAGAATAGAGGCAAGAGGTATTGTCCAACACATATAAAAGAAAGATCTTACTAAACAGGGAGTCAGAATAAATGAAATTATTATTTATAATCTTAAATATAAATTGAAAATCATTGCAAGCTTTTGCCTACCTGCACCTGGGCTTTGTTTATTTTCCTTGTATTATGGCAGGATACCTTTATCTTCTGCACCTGTGTTATCTTAAGCAGCACGAGTATATTTTAGTGTGGTTACAAAGAACATAAGAAAGATGAGAATCTGCACAGTTACTAGTCAGATCATTATAGAAGTAACATTACAGCAATAAACACGTACTGCATGGCAGAAAGACATATGTGTATTGTATTAAAACAAGCAATATTTGGAGCTCAGAGCACCATTAAATTTATTGCTGTTCTTACCACAAACCTATCACTGCAACACTGATACCAGGTGATAGTTCTACTGGTGCATGTCAAGTCTGTGCTTATTTGTTTTGACATCTCTTGATGGAAGCTCTCTTTTTCTATTTGAGCTGGACAGTAACCTTGATGTTCCTCATGAACATTAAAGGCCCTAACTGTTGCTTTAAGAATATATTAGTTTGTGACTTACACTTGTCATGACAGATTAGCAGATTGCGACGGATAATAAAACAAATGTTGGCGCATTTGAAATAGATCCTCTTACAACATTAGATCTTTAGTTCTTCTGCATAATAAAGTTTTGAATCAACAGGCTTAATTTCTTCAGAACACAGGCAATCTCCTTTGGGAGTTAAGTGTGGCACTAGTCTGAGATATAAATTAGAAATACTTCTTTTTTTCTCCACTGTTGGCAATACTACATAACTTGCTAATAGCAAAAATAGAATTTAATTAATGTGGCATCTCATTTGTCAGTTGATTACAAATTGATAAGCCAAAAATGTGCACCTGTAGCAAGTTGTTAGTTTGGTTTTATGCCTGTACTATATTTAGTATCTATTGTAATGTCATGATGAAAATGTCAGTATAAACAGGCAGATTCTTCCTTTTCCTTTTCCTTTTCCTTTTCCTTTTCCTTTTCCTTTTCCTTTTCCTTTTCCTTTTCCTTTTCCTTTTCCTTTTCCTTTTCCTTTTCCTTTTCCTTTTCCTTTTCCTTTTCCTTTTCCTTTTCCTTTTCCTTTTCCTTTTCCCCTTCCCCTTCCCCTTCCCTCCCCTTCCCTTTCCCCTTCCCCTTCCCCTTCCCCTCCCCTTCCCCTTCCCCTTCCCCTTCCCCTTCCCCTTCCCCTTCCCTTCCCCTTCCCCTTCCCCTTCCTCTTCCTTTCCTCCCCCTCCCCCTCCGCTTCCCTCCCTCTCCCTCTCCCTCTCCCTCTCCCTCTCCCTCTCCCTCTCCCTCTCCCTCTCCCTCTCCCTCTCCCTCTCCCTCTCCCTCTCCCTCTCCCTCTCCCTCTCCCTCTCCCTCTCCCTCTCCCTCTCCCTCTCCCTCTCCCTCTCCCTTTCCCTTTCCCTTTTCTTTTTTGCAATGAAATGGACCACATGAACTATGATGTGGATTGAATAACAGCAGTGAAATTAAGGGCTGTAGCATCCATAAGATCAAATAGTGATTTTACAGGTACCATAATTAAAAAAAAAAACATGCTTTTAGGGCAAACTCAAATTCATTTATGATCTCCAAATATAATTGCTCATTTAGAACATATAATAATATAGCTGTTTTGGCTGGAAAAAGACCTTTAAGATCACAGCAGTACTTCCTTAATGGTAGTGTAATCCTGTCATAATTTGTGGTTGCTTTGTTTGTTTTATAATAGTGATTACAATATTCATTAGTAGCAGCTGGTTAGGTGCTGCAGTTCATGTCAAACATACTACAGTGTAAATGTGAAGAAACAGAATTTGAGTCTTGAAAAATCTCTTAAGTGTCATGAGATACTCTTTCAACAAAAAAACATATTTCAGTTGCAGGTTAATCTTGCATTACCCTTTGATACATAACCTTCCTCAAATTGCACCTACTCAGGAACAGTAAGAAAATGCAGTCCAAACTACAGTGACTTGGTTAGCACTTTTAACAAAGTGTGTTATGCCATGTATTCTAGTAGTGTCTCAAATGCCTGTTAACAAGATGCCTGTTACCAAGTGACTCAACATTCTGAAAAAGAAATAAGATAATAACTTCAGAAAAATAGTTTTGCTATCTATTTAGTAATTGATAATGCTTAAAATCTAACATGAGGTTCTATAAAATTGAAATTCTAAGAGCTTTTTTCCTCACCAAATTTGGAGTTCATTTGCTATCTCAAATGATACTCAAAGTTTTCAGGTGAATTTAAAGTACTCAGTGTCTGGGATGGAGATTACCTCTATTTTAAATTGCTAGTAGTATCCTAATTCTAGCAATACTATATAACTGCTTTAACCTTTTATGGAGGCTTTACTTTGGGTTTCTTTTTCTTACTTTAAGCTCATTCATTTATACTGTTTTTAAATTTTAACCATTACATGAGTTGTGTTTGCATTATAGCAATATGAATTCATATTCCATACTAAAATTTATTGTTAGTGTTGCTTTCCAACTACCATGAGACAGCACTGAATGATCCTAAAGCAAGATGGACAGATCAGAATTTATCTGTAAATAGCTAGATCTGAAATGTGCTACTAGATGAAGAAAATGGCAAAAATTAGTTTATGACTCTTCAGAAACAGTAAAATGCTGAGGATTTATTATGCTTCCATAAATGGAAGTTTTCCTGATAAGTCAGATTAGATTTAGGTTGGTCAAAATGAATGAGTTGCTTGCCAGTTTCTGAAATTCTGGGTGTGCTGAAGTAGAAAGGAGAAAAATCATGGATAATGATTCAGAAGAACTGTGAAGAGATGTGAATATTGAGAAGTTTTTATTTTAAAGTTTTTGAATTTGATTTTGCCAAAGAGTGAAATTACAGTATGAATTTTATGATGGTCTTCTATTGTGCATAAAATTAGAAAAACTAAATGGGAATTTTGAGTAGCATATTTAGATATTTAGGTAAGTCAGAACCACTGTTCCAAATGAAAATCTCACAATCTACAAATAAAACAGAAATAAAAATTTAAAAAAACAATAGCAAAAGCATTAATTAGTGAAGAAGCTTTGGTTCAGTATTCAGTATGCAGTATCACTAAGGTTGGAAGAGACCTCAAAGATCATCGAGTCCAACCTGTCACCACAGACCTCATGACCTTGCAGAGGAAATGAGTGGAACAGATGCTTTCTTCAAACCCAAGACCTTATTTCAAACTATAAGGCTTAGCTGTATGAAACAGCAGATTTAATTTGTCTCCTGGTCCAGTACCAACGTTATTTACTGTAGTAACAAGAACTTATTGTCATCACCATTGCCACAGCTACCCTAGCTTGCTCCCACCTCTAATTTTTGTGCCTGCGTTTCTTTGTCCTCAGTGGGTTTTTTTATGTTGTAGTAAGAAAATGAAATTTTGAGACATTTTCAGTATGCAACTTAAGTGGTAATAGAATATTAGACTGGAGGCATTTTACCCAGATTGCCACAAAATAGACAATTTTCTCATGTTTCCCAAATAATCCTTGTCTTGCAATATTAAACTTTACTGCACCAAATAGCATACATTGGACTTAAGAGAAAGCTAAGCTGACCCAGAATAAATGATAAGTCATTCTTCCCTTACTGAATCATTTTTGTTGCTAAACTTGCAAGTTTTATGGGATTCATCAACGAGCTGCACTTCCTGCAGGCCTGTAACCTAACTCCAGGCTAATCTCACAAATGTTGATCCATGAGAGATCTGAACATGAGAGATTTGACTTCTAACTTTCTCTGGATACTTTTTTTTTATTAGCACATTGCAACAAAGAGGTCCTTAATTTATGAATATGAAATATGAATGATATAAATACAAAATTATTATTACAATTACTAATAACTGATTAATCACTATTTTTTATATTTATCCTAGTGCACAATTGTGAAATGCATCCCATAAGTGGTTTAGAATGTATAATTTGGACTCAATTAGAATATTTACAGAATTACTTTCTATTAATATAGTGGAGATGCAATTCTGCTGCTGTCCACCAGGTGGCAACTTGACGGGACGATGGTGGCTTAACTATGTACAGAGATACTAGAGTTACTCTTCTAGACGCGGGTGCTTTGAACCTAGTGCTAATGAGTGGAAAGCATGTGGAAGACACACTGGGTCATTTTTTGGAGCAAGATTATATTCCAGCGGAGTGCTGTCAGCCGGGGGTCTCCTGACTGGTCTGGACGGCAGGTTCCCTTGGGAGGACTCGGACAGCTCCCTCCGGATGGGCAGGGAGCGGTCCTGTGGGGTCAGCCCTGCGGGGCCGGTAGGGCTGGTCCCCGGATGGGGTCGACCCTGCGGCAACGCGTTTTGGAGTGGCGTGGACATCCCTGGGGAAGAAGTACGGCTGCACGGAGCGGTGGCTTCCCCTTTGCTTGGCTTGAAGGAGTGGGCAGGACCCTCTCGGAGCGGTCCCTGTTTTGGAGTCCAGGGCACGAATAGTGCTCTGGATTTCCCTGAGGTTCACAGGGCACAGAGTGGTGGAAGTAGCGGCTCCTCTTCTCTCCCACGGCAGTGGGGTTATGCAGGCACGTGATTAAGCAATGGTCCTGCTTTCTAAGCCGACGCACAGATTGTGTGAACTCATCAGTCTGCTGCTTAAGGCTGGCACAGACGTTTGGACTGCTGGACCCGGCTAAGTCCCTTCCCCAGCAACTGGACAGATCTTACCCTTGGGAGTTCAGTCTTCTTGAAGACACGGTGGACTCTCCTGACTGGTAAGACTGGCAATACAATGCTGTAGCTTCTCAGGCTCAGCAAAAGGCCCTCCTCTGGAGATACTTCCAGGGCTAAGGCTCAACAGGCCTGCCTGGATGCAGACTTAATAGCAAGGCTATGGCACAAGCTCAGTCTTGAGCAAGGAGAGAGAACAAAGTGAAAGAGGGCAACATTTTTACAAATTGGGGTAATACTTGTATGTTTCTTGGGGCTAGATTTGGCCAATGGGCATGTTTGTAAACAACCGGCTTCAGCCTATGGGAGGCATGAAGCTAGAATTATGCCCATACTTGGTATTAGCACAAGCATCCCATGCTATGGGTGCTTGCAGTGGTGTGTGCCGCCCCAACCTTTGTTCCCATAATGAAAGGAGGGGGAATTTGTCCACCTGCTGGGACAAGATTCAATACCTGGGCATAATGTGCCTTCACCACACACATATACCTTTTCTGGCCATGATCTTCATGAAATTGATCCATACCGAGCTTTTTTTCTCAGTTCCTGTTGTGTAAAGTAAGAATAATGTGATGTCTGCAACACAAATGTGTGATGTACTATTTGTTATTGCTTGTGAATTGGTACCACATGGCAGTATTAAGTACTCGTGAGGAAATTAGCAATTTGGGTAATTAGTAGCTTGAGTTTAAGTGATGTATGGTAAATAAAGCTTTCATTCTTGACATTAATACAAGAGTAAGATGGCATATGAAAAACTTTGCATGAATATAATCACAACTTTATATAGACTAGCATTGCTAGGGTTCATAGTTAGAATCATAGAATCATAGAATTGTTAGGGTTGGAAGGGACCTCAAGGATCATCTAGTTCCAACATCCCTGCCATGGCCAGGGATACCTCATATTAGAGCAGGTTGCTCACAGCCACATCCAGCCTGGCCATAAAAACCTCCAGGAATGGGGCTTCTACTACCTCCCTGGGCAACCTGTTCCAGTGTCTCACCACCCTCATGGTGAAAAATGTCTTCCTAACATCCAATCTGAATCAGCCTACTTCTATTTTTTTTCCATTCCCCCTAGTCCTATCATTACCTGATACCCTAAAAAGTCCCTCACCAGCTTTCTTGGAGGCCCCCTTCAGATACTGGAAGGCCACAATAAGGTTTCCTTGGAGCCTTCACTTCTCCACACTGAATAGTCCCAACTCTCTCAGTCTGTCCTCATATGAGAGGTGTTCCAGCCCTCTGATCATCCTTGTGGCCCTTCTCTGGACACACTCCAGGACATCCAGATCCTTTCTGTAATAGGAGCTCCAGAACTGGATGCAGTACTCCAGGTGGGGTCTCACCAGAGCAGAGTAGAGGGGCAGAATTACCTCCCTTGAACTGCTGGCTCTGCTGCTTCTCTTGATGCAGCCCAGGATGTGATTGGCTTTGTGGGCTGCAAGTGCACACTGCTGACTCATGTTGAGCTTCTCATCCACCAACACCCCCAAGTTCTTCAGGGCTGCTCTCAAGCCAGTCGCTGCCCAGCCTATATTGGTGCTTTGGATTGCTCCAACCCAGACGCAGATCCTTGCATTTGGTCGTGTTGAACCTCATGAGGTTGTCATGGGCCCTGCTCTTCAGCCTGTCAAGGTCCTTCTGGATGGCCTTCTTTCCCTCCAGTGTGTCTGCTGCACCACACAGCTTGGTGCCATCAGCAAACCTGCTGAGGGTGCACTCAATGCCACTGTCCCTGTCTCCAACAAAGATATTAAACAAGATTGGTCCCAGGACTGATCCCTGAGGGAGTCCACTTGTCCCTGGCCTTGGACAAGGACCCATTGACAGCCACCCTTTGGGTGCAGCTATCAAGGCAGTTCTTTATCTACTGAATGGTCCATCCATCAAACCCATACTGCACCAGCCCTGAGACCAGGATGTGGTGTGGGACAGTGTCAAAGGCTTTGCTGAGGTCCAGGTAAATGACATCAGTTGCTCAGCCTTCATCTATTAATATTGTGATCTTGTCATAGAAGGCCACCAAGGTTTGTCAGGCAGGATCTGCCCTTGGTGAAGCCATGCTGATTGTACCCAATCACCTCTTTGTTACTGTTCTGCCTCAGCAGTGCCTCCAGGAGGATCTGCTGCAAGATCTTACTGGGCACAGAGGTGAGACTGACTCGTCTACAGTTCCCTGGGTCATCCCCCTTTCCCTTTTTTGAAAATGGGGGCTATATTTCCCCTTTTCAAGTCAGTGGGGACTTCCCTGGACTGCCAGAACTTTTGGAATATAATAGCAGTTTAGCAACCTGTACTTACTGTAAAATTAAGTTGAAACAGGTTGCCTTAGGAAAGGGAAAAAATGTGGCATACTAACTCTTTACTGATGCTTAGAAGACAGGGAAAAGCTGCAAGTAACAGAGCTTCATTCCGCAGAAATGCATGCATCACGTATATATTGTGTGTGGTGTATATGTACATATCTACTAAATACTCTCATTAAGGACATCACCTGAAGTTTGCTGAAGTCCATAAAGCTTCTATTGACCTAATTGACTTTGGAGAATTACTGAACCCTAATACTTAATTTTACTTACTGTAAATTACTGTAAAATTATTTACTGTTTACTTGAGTATGTATATTAATGCATGTACCATAAAAATGCATTAAGAGCCGATTATGATAGGCTTTCATTTATTACTTTTTTTTGTGTGATTTTTTTGGGATATAATTTTACCACTTTACATTTTCTTTAAATATGAGTTTAGCTCTTATGTCTACAGATAGTATTGCTCTAGATAAATAGAGGTAGTATAGATAGAGGAATTTTGTGAATTATGAACTGTAAATGAAGAATATAAAACAACTTTTCTTTTTCTCTTGCAATATTAATAAAGGTGCAGAATTGAAAGGAATTCTTCATTAAGATGTATAGCAATCTGAAAAAGTACAGCTGTAATGTTAATTGAGCTGCATTCAAGGAAAAGGGGCTTATGTTGAGAAAGATCTGAACACAAACTGCTGCATTCTGAATTGTGTGAAGTCTTCAATATGAAAGGAAAGTTCTATGTTGTCTTATTGTATTGTGTCCTGAAATGCAGTGAGACTTTGGCTTTACTTGGACAGATGGTAAAAGGTGAAGTACCAGTACCTGTTTAGAGCTTTGCAGAATGCCTGCTGCACTGCAATGCAGTGCTTTGGTACATCTGAACAGTATCAGACTTTTAAAATTCACTTGATGTTATGCAATTATAAAAAGACTTAGGTGAATTGGATTTTTAGCTCTACCTTTGTGAAATGAAGTGTTGTCATATTCTCAGACCAATGTAGTACTAATTTAAACATTAGGGAGGTATATAGAAAATAACATGGTCTTTTTTTTTTTTTTTTCCCCTTTTGGAACTACTTTACTGTCAGCTGCTTGGGCTATTTTATACTTTTAAACTAGAAATAATTGCTCATGTTGATGTTGAGAAGAACCTCAAAACTGCAACAGTTTTCTGTACTACTGACAAAAACGATCTACTTCAAATTCTTCATAACAATAAGAAGAACTGTACAGTAAAAGAACAAAAGTTTCAACTGCTTACTTTTAAAACTTGATTGTAAATTCATAATAAAGAGATTGGTCTGTTTAGGCCATTATTAAAGCTCTCAGAAGGAGAAAGTCTGGATTTGCAGAGAAAACAGGAATAAGGACAGAAGACTGCTTATGAATTCTTCCACCCAACACCCTGAGCTTTGAGCTGCAGTCATCTGATGATGTTAGCTAAGGACAATCATAATATTGTTGTTTGCATTTTATTTTTCCAAACTCTTTTCATTACTGTGTTGCATGTCACAAATTCTGTGACTGAAGCCTTTTCTTTTGAGGAGACAGTATCAGTCTGTTGGATCCCAGGATTATAAGTTTTTACTTACGGGTTTGCCTAGGCATAATTGGCTAATGGTTGTATGAAAAATTATTTGCAGTACCATTTCCTTGTATATCTGAGTAATAGGGAATGATTTTGTTGCCACTTCTGATGTAGTTTCTTAACTAAGTTAGAGAGTCAGTGACTGGAATATATTCAGGCCAGTTGATTGCCTGCAGGGGTGTAACCACACAGATGCCAAACTTCATTTCTTAACAAGGATTTTCACTGTTAGATCTTCATAGGTTCAGATCTCTGAACTGTTTCTCTTTCTTAGTGTGCCTGTTACGCTACTAACCATTAATTTTCTGTGTCAAGTGGCTCAGAAAGAAAGATTCCTTAGAGTATGCTGGACCCAGTTTCTAATGTCTTCATTCTAGATTATTTTTGTTTCTCTTATCTGCCCTCTTGATCTATCCTGTCGTGGTGGGAAGTTTGTCCTGTGATTTTTGCTAACAAAGTAGGACAATGGTTCATGCTAGAGGGAAATTTCTGCCTTTATTAAGACCTATTGATAATCAAAGGGATAAATCAGAGTATAATTAAAAAGTATGTTATCAGGAGAATATTGACTTTTTGATAGCACTGTTTATCATCTGTGACTTCTGTTCTTCTATGTCTGTTCAGAGCATCTTGGTAAGCTTCTCTGCCCCTTTCTTTGTGCCTCTACTGTGAGGTAGACCAACTTCAGCTTTTTTTTTTTTTTGTTTGTTTGTTTGAGAAAAGTATAGGGAGCAGCATATATTTTTCCATTACTTTAATATATTGCTATGAAGGATAACATTTACATGTGTGACAGTTTCCAAGTGCATTGCAGAATAATGTATTTAGCAACGTTTATAATATTTTAATATGCAGCATGTGTTTTCTCCCATCTAGAAATCCTTGAGGGGCTTGTCTGCATTGTGTCACCATCATTATATACATCACTATTTGTGCAGAAATTTCAGAACACCTCAGTATAGTACAAAACTTTTCTGAAATACTACATTTTTACATGACTTTTGATGTTGTTGAAAGTTCATTTATGGCTCTGTTTTGTTTGATAGGTACAACATGGAGTGCTTGGTTTGCATGGCATGGGAGGACAGTGCTTACCCATAGTGATGAATGTGTATTTGAAATGTTTCAATGAGTTACATTTTCTGTATTTTTTTTTCTTTGTCAAATTAAAATGGGGAAAAAAGTATCAGAAGTAGTTTCCTGAGTTGTGTTAATGTAATAAATTTAAAACTAAGTAAGCACTATGTTAAAATTAAGTAAATGCTAAATTAAAAAACAAGTAAATGTGATTTGACAGTTTTGGTCTCTGCTTAGAAGTAAGGTCTCCCATATGGAGTAAGAAAGGGAGAAAGCACGGCATCCATCACATAGCATAGGAAAGCAGCAAGGAATTAGGACAGTTGTCAGTGAGTAACTGCATGTAAGGGTGTTCTGCCTGAACTTACATAGGCTCAGTGAATCATCCCTTAACTGGTAGTTGCATGATACATCTGGCACCGAAAGAATGAAAAGGTGATTCTTCAGGATGTTGGTAGATAAAATGAAAATGGAAGGCAGATCATCTCTCACGGAGATGTTTCTTTAATTTTAGGTACAGTGAGATTAACTTGAGAGCACGAATTCCACGTATGTGGCACTTCCTACTTGTTTGTCAAATGAAAGCATCTGTACCACTCAGTCACTGTTCTTAGGATATCTATTCTGGAAACCTTTAAAACAATTCTTGGGAAAATAAAGCTGAAAGGTAGTAATTTAATTAATGTAGAAAAAAAAGCATAGTTCTATTTGTGGTCATGACTACTTCAATACTAAATTCAACATGTTTTAGACACCAGAGTATTTCCATTTCACTCCACTCTGTCAAGTTTTCCAGTATCATGTGGTGATTAGTGGATAACTCAAAAAGAGCAAGGTCAAGATCAGAGCATCCCAACAAGTAGGAAATCAAGAAAGGGAGCCAGGAGACCTGTATGGTAAAGTAGGGAACTGCTGAGCAAACTCACGTGGAAGAAGAGAGTCTACAGATGTGGGATGGAGGGGCTGGAGTATTGTGTCCAGTTCTGGGCCTCTCAGTTCAAGAAGGACAGGGAATTGCTTGAAAGAGTACAGGACAGAGCTAAAAATGTTTTGGGGAGTAGAATAACTTCTTTATGAGAAGACACTGAGGGATAGGGCTCTCTCTAGCTTGGAGAAAAGGCGAATAAAGGGTGACCTTATTAATGTTTATAGATATGGACAGGGTGAGTGCCAAGAGGGTGGAGTGATGCTCAATGACAGGACAAGGGGCAATGGGTGGAAGTTGAAGCATAGGATGTCCCATGTAAACATGAGGAGAAAAAATTTCACTGTGAAGGTGACAGAACAGTCTCTAGCATTGCAATCTTACCACTGTTTCGGTATGGATTTGTTGTCCCTTTCCTCACTTTTCCTCTTTTTCAAGAAGAGATGTCTGAGATTTGCTTTAATCTCCAGTTCCTTACTTACAAACTTATATGAGGCCATAGTCCTCCAAATGAGTCATATGAGGGTAAAATTAACTGACATGCTAAAAACCAGCACTGCAAAACTGATAGGCTGTTTCACAGGAGGTGGTAACCTTAAAAATGGCAACTTGGATTATAGTTGTCCTTATCTAGGGAGAAGAAAGAATTATTATGCTGGTCTTCTTCCACATTGTCTTGTGATTACTTTCCATGCTGATGACTTCTGTTCAAAATGCTTTCAACTATGCAAAGTTGAGGGATTTCCTGTTCACTGTTTAGAAGAACTTTTCCCGTGATGATGCATTTTATTTCCAAAATGTTCTCTTGATAATGACTCAACTTGTTCTCTATTATTTCTTGAATCTCTGTTTCCTTATGCCCTTCAAATATTTGCAGACTGATGTTACATCTTTTTTTGTCACTTAGCTCATGTATAAGCAACTTGCCAATGTGTAGCTTTGCAATCTCCCTCTGTAAATTTGTCCTTGCAGAGCTGCTCATGATGCTTCTGCCTTTATTTTGCTATCTGCTATTCACCTGCATATTTTTAGTGTTGAACATGAAGGTGTATTTGTGAAATTTTACTAGGATTTTGCCAAGTTTATAAGTCTTTTTGTATGTTGTTTCGTACTGCTTCTTTGTCTATGCAAAGCACAATGATGTTGATTTAATTTATCGTCACAATGTCAGGTAAACTCTATGTACACTTTCTAAATGTTACATAATCTTTCTCTACGCATTCAAGAACAGGACATTCTGACATGGATTAATGTACAATAATTTTTTCTTTATGCATTTGATTTCAATTATGTGACTAAATGTATATATTGATTTTTATCTGCTGTTTTGGAATTTCTAAATTTTTACTATTTTTTTTTCCCTACCATTCTGGTGAACTGTTGTGAATTTTCATGCAGATATTAAGCACCTTATGTTTTGATATCTCTGAATATAAGATGTGCAGCTAGTATGGAAAGGTTCTTTAGCTATCATTCTGTGATTCTGTGATTTCTCAATTTAAGTTTTTTAGTATTCTGTATACAATATATTTTATTATTAGTAGTTTATAGTGAAGTATATGAATATATATGAGGATTTTACAGATAAGTAGACTTAAATGATTCAGTGTCTAGTTTATTTTTAGTATGTCTGCTTAGCAGATACATACCAGTTAGCTTATATAAATTAAAAACTCTATTTTATTAAAGAAATCATGAATATAAGTTAAATAAAGAATATTTTGGGGGAAATCAATTATAATAGGCTTTGAAATCACATGCCATTAAAAAAATAAAAAGACCCTGCATCTGCATAGTTCAAATACTGTTGCATTAAGTATAACCTGATTCAATATAGTTAATGTGATTTGCTAGATAGCAACTTTTAAGAGGGGGTGGCATTAAAAAAAAAGGAAAAGTAAAAAATATTAAAAAAATGCTTCTAATTTCCTAATCTCATTTGGGAAATGAGTTCTGGGTCAGCTATTCAATTTCAGTAAAATATTAACAAGTTTCATAGCTATCCAGTTGGAATTTTGTAAATAGTAATGTGTTCTTTTGGAATGACATTTCATCAGTGCATTTTACTGACACTGAAAACAGGCTATGTGCCCTCTTCTCAAATATATTCTTGCAAACAAGTGAATGCCCTTTATAGTTTTTGAATGCAAAAAAAGCAATAGTGTTTTCAAAACAGAATGAAATTTAGTGGTTTGTTTGCTGCTACAGAAGCATCTTTGAGTTGGAAAATAACACAAAGAAATCTCCATTAATCTTGGTTATTAAAAAAAGGAAATTTGTTGAATTGAAAGATAAGTACATATTTAAGGTGGGAACTGGAGCTTGTCCACTCGACTCCAAGAGGTGAACATTCTAAAGAGAGAAACTGAACATTGCAAAACTTAAATGTACAAGAAGTTGTTAACATGATGCTGCCACAAACAAGTATTCCTCAAGTCACAGGACTTGGGATCCGTTATATATGAGAAGTAAAGGATAAGGGTTGGTAAGATTAGAATTAACCATTGGATGGATACAGATTTGGTACTTCATCAGACTCTAGAGAATCTTTGTTGTTGTTCTGTGCTTTGAATGACCTAATAAATTTATAAATGTTAAGTAATTTTAAGCACATTTTCAATATTCTTACTCCTTTACAAGTACTGTTGGTAAAGTACAGACTGTGTCACATTACAAGAACAACACGATTCCTTCTCTCACTCTTGCAGTTTCCTGTTAGTTTTGTGTTATTTTTTTCCCCTGTATTTTTTTTTCTTCCCTCCCCCTTTTTTTATTTCATTCTTGGAAGTGTGCAATTTATGTGAGTAATTATTGTGCTCATTGCTCATTTTGTTTGCAGTAGAAATTGTAGTAGTTCTTTAAGTGAACTGCTTCACAAGGAGCCTGGCCATTTGCATCCAGCAATTGTCTTTCATTAGCACTCAGAGGACAAGTATGGCAGGGTGCAGCATGTTGGCAGAGGATTCCAGTTGTTAAGAAGGTTCTCTGGTGTTCTCCATTCATTTGAAATTCAATGTGGATCTGTCCCAAAACGGATGATTAGTCTGTGTAGGTTGGCTGTAGAAAATACACAGTATTAGTAACAAAATAGCATAATGCCCTGTAAAAATCATTTAATGAATACTATCTCACTAGCATTCACTAACTGAATGACCGTTATGAATAACTTGAAACAGTTGTAGAAGACAACTTTCAGCATGACCAAGTTAGTCCTCTAATCCTTTATTTTTCACACCTGTAATGTCAATGTTTTCAGAATTAGTGAGACACTCAGAGGAGAGATGTTAAAACATCAAGTGGCTCAAAGCAATACTTCTCCAATTTGTTTTCTCTTAAGGCAATTTTTAATGTAACTTTGTCAGAGAAATAGACAAAAAATGTCTAAATAGGGGGGCAAAAAAAACACGTGAGGACACAACCTGTTGTAAGTTTACCACTTGCTAGGTCACTCCACTGAGATATTCTTACTAGGCTTGGTTTATCAAGTTTCCTGAAATACTAAACATGAAAAGAACATAACTTGCCATAGACATATCCAGGGAGCACAAGATAGAAGAAAATTGATATTAAGATGTATTTACAATTAAGAAATTTGTCTTACCAGTATTTAGAAATCTAACCAGAGAGACTTGGTTTGAATTGAGTCATTACCCAGTTAAAAATAACCTTTCCAGGTCATGTCATTTTGTTTGCCGCAGTGAAATAAGTTTATTTCAGCAGAATGAAGCCGTTACTAGCTTGGCAGAGTCCACTTCTCTGAATTTTATGGAGCAGAACACCATTTGGCTTGGAAATTCAATAAATACTGTAATGTAAGAGGAGTTAAACTCCAAGGGCTGAAGGGACACAGTGTGGGGAATCTGTCAATAATGCATTGTTTGACACTTCAGTATATGTGAAGAATGATCATTAAAAATCACTCAAATGTCTCTCTCACAATCTTATGATCATGTTAAATATATGGATTGAATACAGTTTTTCAATATTGAAGCAGAATAGCAGTATTTTAATAAATTTGCACTGACTTCTATTGTTACCTACTTAATTTCTCCTATATGCATTTCTTCTAACATGAGGATTAATAGGAGAGTGGTTTAGCATGGTTGGAGGAAATCCACAATTAAATAAAATGATAATATTACTAATATTACTAATATTTAAACTATTGTTTAAATCAGCATGGAAAAAAAATTGCTCTGTGCTGAATATTTGTCTGAAGTGTGGGAGGTTGGTATTCTGTCTCCAGTGGGAGAGGAGTAGGCAAACTAATTGCTCTCCCTGCAAGGTGAAACTACACAGTTCAGTCATGTGATTATTTCAGAGGCAGGGATGAGGTAGTCAGCAAAAACTGGTTGGGGTGCCCTCCAGCAATCCAGACTTTCAGCTTGTACTTGGAACACTGTTATTTGAATAACTCTTTAAAGTATTTCTTGTTCTAACAAAATACGTCCTGAGGGAATAAGTAATGGAATCATTTCAGATTTCCAGTCCTGTATGGTAACATTTGTAATATCAATGAGGGAGTTAACCATCGAATGCATGGTGGAATACTGATTATATGAAATCACTCTCAACACTGAACGTTTGTACACAAAAATGTACACCTGAAATGGGAGTTACTATCTTGATACTGAAATACTAGTTGAAAGACTGAGTTTTGTACTATGTAGAAAACAGGTAAAGCTGTTTTATTATAGTTTCATAGTTTCATAGTTTCATACAGGGTTGGAAGGGACCACAAGGATCATCTAGTTCCAACCCCCCTGCCATGGGCAGGGAAACCCCACACTAGATCAGGCTGGACAGAGCCTCATCCAGCCTGGTCTTAAACACCCCCAGGGACGGGGCCTCGACCACCTCCCTGGACAACCCATTCCAGGGTCTCACCACTCTCATGGGGAAGAACCTCCTCCTCACATCTAGCCTGAATCTCCCCACCTCCAGCTTCATTCCATTCCCCCTAGTCCTATCACTACCTGAGATCCTGACAAGTCCTTCCCCAGCCTTCCTGTAGGCCCCCTTCAGATACTGGAAGGCCACAATTAGGTCACCTCGGAGCCTTCTCTTCTGCAGACTGAACAGCCCCAACTCCTTCAGTCTGTCCTCATAGGAGAGGTGCTCCAGCCCTCTGATCATCCTCGTGGCCCTTCTCTGGACACGTTCCAGCGCCTCCACATCCCTCTTGTAATAGGGACTCCAGAACTGGACACAGTACTCCAGATGGGGTCTCACCAGGGCTGAGTAGAGGGGGAGGATCACCTCCCTCGACCTGCTAGCCACACTTCTCCTGATGCAGCCCAGGATCTGATTGGCTTTGCGGGCTGCAAGTGCACATTGAGAGCTCATGTTGAGCTTTTTGTCCACCAGTACCCCCAAGTCTCTCTCCTCAGGGCTACTTTCCAGCCAGTCACTGCCCAGCCTGTATTTGTGCCTGGGATTGCCTCGACCCAGATGCAGGACCCTGCACTTGCTCTTATTGAACTTCATGAGGTTGGCTTGTGCCCACCTCTCCAGCCTGTCCAGGTCCCTCTGGATGGCCTCCCTTCCCTCCAGCGTGTCTGCTGCACCACACAGCTTGGTGTCATCAGCAAACTTGCTGAGGGTGCACTCAATGCCACTGTCCATGTCACCCACAAAGATGTTGAACAAGACAGGTCCCAGGACTGATCCCTGAGGGACTCCGCTTGTCACTGGCCTCCACTGGGACATGGACCCATTGACAGCCACTCTTTGGGTGCGGCCATCAAGCCAGTTCCTTATCCATCTAGTGGTCCACCCATCAAACCCATGTGTCACCAGTTTGGAGACCAGGATGTGGTGCGGGACAGTGTCGAAGGCTTTGCTCAGGTCCAGGTAAATGACATCAGTTGCTCGCCCCTCATCTATTAATGTTGTCACCTGCTCATAGAAGGCCACCAGGTTGGTCAGGCAGGATTTGCCCTTGGCAAAGCCATGCTGACTGTTCCCAATCACCTCCTCACTATTCTTTTGAGCGAGTAGTGACTCCAGGAGGATCTGCTCCATGATCTTTCCAGGCACAGAGGTGAGACTGACTGGCCTGTAGTTCCCTGGCTCCTCCTTCTTACCCTTTTTGAAGATGGGGGCAATGTTTCCCCTTTTCCAGTCTGTGGGGACTTCACCAGATTGCCATGACTTTTGAAATATAATAGAGAGGGGTTTAGCAACCTCATCTGCCAGTTCTCTCAGTACCCGTGGGTGTATCCCGTCGGGTCCCATGGACTTGAACACTTTCAGGTTCTTCAGATGATCACCAACCTGATCTGCACTTACAATGGGCAGTTCTTCCTCCCCGTCCCTGGCTTTGACTTCCGTAACATCAGGAGTGTGGCTAGAGGCCCTTGCAGTGAAGACTGAGGTAAAGAAGTTATTAAGTACCTCAGCCTTTTCCTCATCACTTGTGACCATGTCACCATTTTCCTTTCTGAGGGGCCCACACCTTCCTAGTCTTCTTCTTCCCATTAATATACCTGTAAAAGTTCTTAGTGTTCCTCTAATCTCCTGGCTAGATTCAATTCAAACTCTGCTTTGGCTTTCCTAACCAGGACTCTTGCTGCTCGGGCAGCTTCCTTATATTCCCCCTGTTCTACCTGTCCTTCTCTCCACTTCCTGTAGAGTTTCTTTTTGAGTAATAGTGTGTCCAGTAGCTCCTTGCCCATCCAGGCAGGCCTCCTGGCATTCTTACCTGCTTTTCTCTTTGTTGGTACACAGAGCTCCTGGACACAGAGGAGGTGGTCCTTGAATATTGACCAGCTGTCCTGGGTCCCTCTTCCTCCAGGGCTTTGTCCCACGACACTTTGGCTAGCAGATCCCTGAAGCGATCAAAATCTGCACGCCTAAAGTCTAGGGTCGTGAGCTTGGAATACTTCCTCCTGATTGCCCTGAGGATGTTAAATTCAACTGCTTCATGGTCACTGCAGCCAAGGCCGTCTCTGAGCCTCACATTGCTTACCAGCCCTTCCCTGTTGGTGAGAACAAGGTCCAGCATAGCACCATTTCTTGTTGGTTCCTCTACCATTTGGAGGAGGAAGTTGTCTTCTATGCAGTCCAGGAACATCCTGGATTGCTGGTGCCTTGCTGTGTTGTCCCTCCAGCAGATGTCTGGGTGGTTGAAATCACCCATGAGGACCAGGGCTTGTGACCTGGAAGCCGCTTCTATTTGCCTATGGAGGGCCTCATCTGCTTGGATCTGCTGGTCAGGTGGCCTGTAGGAGACCCCCACAGTAATATCTCCTTCCCCTGTCCTGCCTTTAATTTTAACCCATACACTCTCAACCTGCTCATCATCCCTCCCCAGTTGGAGCTCCACTGATTCCAACTGGTTACTGACATAGAGGGCAACACCTCCTCCTCTCCTTCCCTGCCTATCCTTCCTAAAGAGTTTATATCCATCTATGCCTACATCCCAGTCATGGGATTCATCCCACCAAGTTTCAGTAACAGCCACTATGTCGTGGCATCCCAGCAGCACAGTGGCCCTTAACTCATCCTGTTTGTTGCCCAAGCTGCGCGCATTCGCATAGAAGCACTTCAGCTGGGCTGGCCCTGTCCTCCTCTTGTGCCAAATCCCCTCGGTTTCCACAGAATGTCCTGGTGGATCATTCGTGGCTTGCCTCAGGGCAGCAAGTTGAGAGTCCTTACCATCTCTCCTTCTCTCTACTGCTGGTGAGCTGCCCCTCTGTTTGTCACCAGCCAGCAGGAGACTCTTAACCCCTTCCCCTTCAAATCTAGTTTAAAGCCCTATCAATGAGCCCTGCCAATTCCTGCCCCAGGATTCTTATCCCCCTCTGGGACAAGTGTGTCCCATGAGTTGTTTTCAGCTCAGGTGCCTTGAAAACCAATCCATGATTGTGGAACCCAAAGCCCTGTCGATGGCACCAGCCCCTGAGCCATGAATTGATCTGTCGGCCTTCCTCAGTGTGTCCTCATCCATTGCTGACGTTAGAGGGATGGCTGAGAACACGACTTGAGCCCCTGATGCCTTTAGCATTTGCCCTAAAGTTCTGAAGTCTTTTTTAATAGATTGTGAGCCTCTCATTGTTACATCGTCACTGCCCACCTGAAAGACCAGCAGTGGGTAGTAGTCTGAAGGACTCACGAGGTTGGGAATTCTGTCTACAACGTCTTTAACTTGGGCACCAGGGAGGCAGCTGACCGCTCTATGAAATTGGTCTGGTCTGCATATTGGGCCCTCTGTTCCCCTCAGCAGGGAGTCTCCTATGACGATGACCCTGCGAGGTTTCTTTCTGGGTAAGTTTTGATGGCTGGCCTGAGGCAACCTGTCATTGGTACAGCTTCTGACCTTCTTGAGTCCTCAGCCTCCCCAATGACCTGTTCCTCCTGCAGAGCCTCATACCTGTTCTGTAACTGCACTGGAGGCAGTGTGCTGCTCACAGGAGCAGACTTCCTGTGTTTGCACTTCTTCCGTCGGGCAGAGACCTGTTCCCATTGGCCCTGCTCATGTGGGTTACTACAGGGAGGTTGAGAATCTTGCTTCTGGGGACGTATCAAACTCCCTGTTCCCCTAAGTGTTTCCCCCTGTTCTGGTTTAGAATAGATTACGTTATGGGAATCGTCAATTTTCTGCTCACCATCTCTTCTAGCTCTTAGCCTTTCCACCTCTTCTTTTAGTTTGACCACCATGCTCATCAGGTCACTGACCTGCTCACACCTGAAACAGCTGCTCCCTCCAGCCTCCATATCGAGTGCCAGGCTCCAGCACTCACTGCAGCCACCTACCTGAACATCTGCATGCTTGTGTGTGGTCTCTGTTTGGGTGCCCACTGTCCTTCTGCTAGCCTTTGCTCTAGTGGTGACCATCTTGCAGTAACCACCCTCTCCACACGGCGCTTTTTTTTTTTTTTTTTTTTTTTTTCCCCTGTCAGTGAGAAGGTGAGCTGCGCTTGCTCAAGCCAAGCTGCCTCCTCTCTCTCAGCCACGCGCTGGGTTCTGTTTGGTTTGCGCGCGGTCTCCGCGGCAACCCCTCCCCCAGCTGCGTCACTGCCCTCCGGCAAGTAGGCAGTCTGAGCCCCCTGCCCCTCCTCCTCTCTTCGGGAAGCCTCAAGCCACCAGCCCCTTACTGCCTGAAAAGCAAGGGAATCAAAGCCAAAAGCCAAACTCCCAGAGCTGCGCTTGCTCAAGCTCAAGCTGCCTCCTCTCTCCTCAGCCACGCGCTGGGTTCTGTTTGGTTTGCGCGCGGTCTCCGCGGCAACCCCTCCCCCAGCTGCGTCACTGCCCTCCGGCAAGTAGGCAGTCTGAGCCCCCTGCCCCTCCTCCTCTCTTCGGGAAGCCTCAAGCCACCAGCCCCTTACTGCCTGAAAAGCAAGGGAATCAAAGCCAAAAGCCAAACTCCCAGAGCTGCGCTGCTCAAGCTCAAGCTGCCTCCTCTCTCCTCAGCCACGCGCCAAGTGTTGCCAAGTGTTAAAATTTGGTAATTTCTAGAGGGCAAAAGATTCCTGTAAGCGACTCAAATAATGCACCACAGCAGCAAAAAGTTATTAGCATGTTCTAAATTGTGTTAACTGTCTTTTTCAGAATGTATTCCTTGTCAGCTGTTCAGTCAATTTTCCTTTGCCATCTAAAAATTAGGCAATTGGGGTAGTTATTTCTAGCCACAGTCATGCTAGTGTGAGGGAGCAGAGTGAGCCCTAAGCCTTTTTACAAGGAGTGGGAAATGGTTTGCTTCTATTCAGGAGAATAACAAGGATTCCTGTATACCTTCAAAAAATCTTAAAATTGATGTGCGAAAGACTTCTACATACTTGTAGAAAAAGTTGAAATTGTTATAATCTGTCTCATCAGTTTATAAACGTTGCTCCAGACCAATGTAATTAAGTGAAAAGAATATACTGTGGTTCATTTGATTGAAGTAGCACTATCTTCAATATTGTACTTGGATTATGTTTGCATGTTTGTTTGTATCATTTGTTTGTGGGGAAAAAAAAAAGTAGCACTGAAAAACCAGCATTTTCTGCATTTTTTTTCAGGCAGAGTAGAAATATCTTGTCTTCAGACAAGACCTTTTGTGATTCAGAATAGCTATGTTGGGGCTAAAGCATTCAGACCACTGTCCTGAAGATCACAGTGACTGAGTTCGCAAATCTAGTTTCAGGTAGATGTCAACACTTAGTCTCCAAAGATTACTTTGCTTAGGGTGAGATACTTCTTACTTATTTGGAAGCAAATGTTCTAACATGTACTTTGTAAATAAGAGTGTGGCTTGAAGTAATTTAGTCATTTGTTTATACCAGAGGGATGCACTTTTCTTAAAATATGTGACTAAATGTTGAGACTGGTGATTTGTACATTTTAAGTATAGCCCGTTATTTGAATAAAGTAATTTGGTGAAAGACTTTTCATATGCTCAAAACCTCTAAAAATTTTGTGAAATTAAAACCCCAAAATCACAAATATGAAAATAAAAAATAAAAAGCTAACACCTTAATATCCAAGTTGTTAGCATGTGGTTTGTAGCTACAACTGTAGTTGGACACAGAAGGGATTGTTCACAAATTAATGATTTCTAGAAGGCTTTTTAGTTGGGCAAGATGTGTACACTTGTGGTATATGGACATAGTTTGCCAGAAGAATCTGTCCTGTAATATCCTGAAGCAGTAATAAACAAACATACCAGAATAATTGGCACAGTTTACTGGCATTTCATAGCTTATATGCTGTCATGTCTGTATTAGTTTCTGGCAGCTTTGCATACTGGTGACTAAAGATATTTTATTTCTATTTTTTTGTTCATTCACTTAGTGCACTTGGTGTTATCCTGAGGTTTTGGTGGGTTTTTGTTTAATACTAAAGTTGGAAATTTTAAAGTATTATTTTAAAAGTATTTGGGAAATTTTAACAAAGTGAAAAAGACAGAGACTATAAAGATAGCATGGATTATGTACTCCATGGTACTGAGAATTATAACATTGCATAGGACTTTTTTATTGAACTTTACAGAATACTTTCTCTCGGATTTAGAATAAATTTTTCTTTGATTATGTTACTCTTCCAAGTGTCTTTAGGGTGAGCAGATATTGTACTTATATGTAAAGGGCAGCCAAAGTCTTACATTATGAACTACTCAATCCCTTGGTTTTACATGCTACAGTTTTTAAAAGAAATTAGCGGATATGTCAGCTCTCAAGGGAAAAATAAATATTTCCTGGTATCCCAATCACCTGTGCTGATTGTGTACTGAGATGATATGATTATTACCCAGGAAATATTGAAACTTTGAGGAATTAAACATGCAGGCTGAAGACATTATAAAGTGTGGATGGGCAGAAGTGCATATAGGAAAAAAAATATTTTAGAAACGTGTCAGATGTCACTAGCATTAAGATAAGCATGCGTTTGAAAAAGAAGAGGGAAGTCCTCTGCTGGAAAATCTACCAAAAAGTTTTTCCTGTATTTCATTCTCTGAAAGATCTACTGGCTACTGCAGAGTAAGCAATGTTGTGTTGAAGAACCAGGCCTGGTATTTGTGGTTTGTATGTGTTTGTGGGTTGTCCTTTTAAACCATTGATGCATATACATTGACTGAAAATAGTTGTAGGAGCATTAGTGAAGAGTTTTGATTTTGCTCTTTAACCACCATGTCATGGTTTCTTGGCTTTTTAGTCTAGATACTAATTTGTCTTGTTTTGAAGCAACTTGAATGAGGATTATTTGAGCATGCAGAGAGGGGAAGCAACTTACACTATTTTCAAAAAGGAAAAATGGCTTCACATCTGAGCACTAATGAGAAGAAGTTCTCTCTGTATAGTGAAGGGGGAAAGCTAATAAAATAAGGATAGTTGCAAACTGCATAACAGAAAGATTATGAGAAGGAAATAAGAAGCTTTGTATTACTGTGCAGAGTTTTGGAATGCAGCTAGTAAAAGAGAAATGTCAGGCACTTGCATTCCATTTTTAGAAGTCATAGAATCATTGAATGGCTTAGGTTGGAGAGGATCTTAGAGATCATCTACTCCAACCTCCATGCCGTGGACAGGGATGCCTCTCAGCTAGACTTGGCTGCTCAAGGCGTCATCCATCCTGGCCTTGAACAGCCCCAGGGAGGAGGCATTTGCAGCCTGCCTTGGCAACTCATTCCCCATGTCTTTCTGAGGATCCCTAGCCTTTTATTGCCTAATTAAGAATTGAATGATACGGGTGTGCCTGTATGTGTGTGTTGTTGGTTTTTCAAAATTTAATTTTTTCGGAGGATAACATTAAGGTTACTGCCATTATCTCTGCAAGCAATTCTAGAACTGCTTGACCAATCTCATACAGCCTCCTGATTTCAAAGTGGTGAGGTGATTCAGAAATGTTTTGAATCAACCTTCCATTTGCTGTAAGTCCAAGAAACTCACAGTGGTTAGAGGAGAAATTATTTTAACCCATGTATAGTTTCCTGGTTGAAAAGCCAGGATTTTCTAGCTGTACATTTGTACACTATTAGCATAAACTCTTGCATTGAGTCCTACTGGTTTCTTTCTGAAACAAATGTAATGTTTTTTTCTTCAGTGGGCTTCATTCTGACTTGTACTGAGCCAGAGCATATCAGACACTTACAGCTGATAACTAATTTGTCATACTTTCCCCAATCAACTTGGGGCTTACTGTTATGCACACAAAGTTCAGTTTCATCATTTCTTTAAAAAATACCAAAACTTATTGTCAGATCATAGTGGTAGCTGTTCATGTGCAGTTCAGAGCGTGAAACTTAAGACAATACCAAAACTCTACTATAAATAGTTACACATAGTCAATTTTTCATTAGAGCTAAGTCTCTAAGTCTGGTATTTGTCAAAGAAACAGATCAACAGTTTCTACCAAACAGTTGGCAAACAGTGATGTACATAGAATAGAAAATAGGGCAAAAAATTATTAGAACAAGTCAGGCAATGCACGTAGCAACCTTATGTACTTTAAGCAATTTTTCTTCAAGAGAAGTGGTGACATGCTTGTTTTGACTTTTTTATACAATAAGAGCAAATGAGACACCTATAATGTCAACTAAGTCAGCAGTGTGCCCAGGTTGTCAAGAAGGCAAATGGCATATTAGCTTGTATTAATAACACTGTGGCAGCAGAAATAGGAAGGTGATTGGCCCCCTCAAATACTATGTTCAGTTCTGGGCCCCTCAGTATAAGAAGAATGTAGAAGTGCTGGAGCAGGCCCAGAGCAGGGCAGTGAGGCTTGTGAAGGACCTTGTGCATGTGCCCTATGAGAGCAGCTGACAGAGAGTTGTTCAGTCTGGGGAAGAGGGGAGACCTTATAGCTCTTCATCTTTGGAAGAAAGGAGAGGTAACCAATAGAACGTTTAAGGGTGTTGCTATGTCATGTAGGAAAAAAATTAGAGAGGCAAAGGCACACTTAGAGCTTAGACTAGTCTCTACAGTGAAGGACAACAAGAAATCTTTCTATAAATATATTAATAGCAAGATGAGGGGCAAGGACAACCTCCACTCCTTGGTGGGCACAGATGGAAACATGGAAATGTGGTAACAAAAGATGAGGAAAAGGCCTCAAATTTTACTAGCAGGATAGGTTATCTTCTGGACAACTGGCCTCCTGTGCTGGCAGATGGAGGCAGGGAGCAGTATAGTTCACCTGTGATCCAGGAGGAAGTAGTTAGAGATCTCCTTAGCTGCTTGGATCCCCACAAGTCTGGGACTGGATGGGATCCATTCTAGACTGCTGAGAGAGCTGTCAGATGAGCTGGCCAAGCCACTCTCCATCATTTTTCACCAGACCTGGCTCACTGGAGAGGTCCCGGATGACTGGAAGCTGACCACTGTGGTGCCCATCCAATAGACGGGCTGGAAAGAGGAACCATGGAATTCCAGGCCTGTCAGCCTGACCTCAGTGCCTGACAAGATTATGGAACAGGTCATCTTGAGTGCAATCACTCAGCACTTAGAGGATGGCCAAGGGATCAGGCACAGCCAACATGGATTTAGGAAGGGCAGGTCCTGCCTGACCAACCTGATCTCCTTCTAGGATCAGGTGACCCACCTGGTGGATGTGGGGAAGGCTGTGGATGTAGTCTACCTGGACTTCAGCAAGGCCTTGGACAGTGTCCCCCACAGCAAACTCCTGGCCAAGCTGTCAGCCCATGGCTTGGACAGCAGCACTGTGTGCTGGGTTAGAACTGGCTGGAGGGCCAGGCCCAGGGAGTGATGGTGAACGGTGCCACATTCAGCTGGCAGCCAGTCACTAGTGGTGTCACCCAGGGATCAGTGCTGGGCCCCATTGTGTTCAATATTTTTATCAATGATCTGGATGAGGATATTGAGTCCATCGTCAGTAAATTTGCAGATTGCACCAAGCTGGAGGCAGGAGTTGATCTATTAGAGGGTAGCAGAGCTCTGCAGAGGGACCTTGACAGTCTAGACAGATGGGCAGAGTCCAAGGGCATGAGATTTAACACATCTAAGTGCCGGGTTCTACACATTTGCCACAACAACCCCATGCAGTGCTACAGGCTGGGGTCAGAGTGGCTGGAGAGCAGCCAGGTAGAGAGGGACCTGGGGGTACTGGTCGATAGTAGGCTGAACATGAGCCTGCAGTGTGCCCAGGCAGCCAAGAGGGCCAGTGGCATCCTGGCCTGTATCAGGAACAGTGTGGCCAGCAGGAGCAGGGAGGTCATTCTGCCCCTGTACACTGCACTGGTTAGGCCACACCTTGAGTCCTGTGTCCAGTTCTGGGCCCCTCAGTTTAGGAAAGATGTTGAGTTGCTGGAATGTGTCCAGAGAAGGGCAACAAAGTTGTTGAGGGGTTTATAGCGCAAGCCCTATGAGGAGAGGCTGAGGGAGCTGGGGTTGCTTAGCCTGAAGAAGAGGAGGCTCAAGAGAATCCTTAATGCTCTCTACAACTACCTGAAGGGAGGTTGTAGCCAGGTGGGGGCTGGTCTCTTTTCCCAGGCAACCAGCAGTAGAACAAGAGGATGTTGGGAAGAAATTCTTCATAGAGAGAGTGATTGGCCATTGGAATAGGCTGCCCGGGGAGATGGTGGAGTCACCATCACTGGAAGTGTTTAGGAGGAGACTGGATGCGGTGCTTAGTGCCATGGTTTAGTTGATTAGATAGTGTTGGATGATAGGTTGGACTTGATGATCTTGAGGGTCTCTTCCAACCTGGTCTGGTCCTATTCTATTCTATTCTATTCTATTCTATTCTATTCTATTCTATTCTATTCTATTCTATTCTATTCTATTCTATTCTATTCTATTCTATTCTATTCTATTCCATTCCATTCCATTCCATTCCATTCCATTCCATTCCATTCCATTCCATTCCATTCCATTCCATTCCATTCCATTTTCTCTACAGTTACCTGAAAAGAGGTTAGAGTGAGGAAGGGGCAAGGACCAGGACTAGAGGAAATGGATTCAAATTGTACCAGGGGAGATTTAAGCTTCATATTAGGGAAAACTTCTTCACTAAAAGGATTATCACACACTAGAATAATTTGACCAAGGCAGTGGTGGAGTCACCATCTCTGAAGGTATTTAAAGGGCGTGTGGACCTGGTGCTTTGGTGTTTAATGGTCACCTTGCACTGTTGGATTGAAGGTTACACTAGATGGTCTTGAAGGTGAGGGACATTTTAGAATGTTAGGCAATGATAGGACTAAGGGGAAATGGAGCAAAACTAGGAGTGGGTTAATTCAGACTGGATGTTAGGAAGAAATTTTTCACCATGAGGGTGGTGAGACACTGGAACAAGTTGGCTAGATGGTAGAAGCCCCATCCCTGGAAGTTTTTAAGGCCAGGCTAGATGTGGTTGTGAACAACCTGCTCTAGCATGAGGTGTCCCTGGCCATGGCAGGGGGGGTGGAACTAGATGATCCTTGAGGTCCCTTCCAACCCTGACAATTCTATGATTGTATAAAGTCTCTTCCAACCAACGATATTTTGTGATTCCATGACTCTGTCCTGATCATTCATTTCAGGGTTTGCATAATTGTTTTGTAGTTGTCAGAAAGCAAGAAATTTTGAGTTTAGATGCATAGATTGGTGCTGGTAATGTACTTTTAATAGAAGAACACTCTTCTTGGGTTTTACATACCTTATGTATCACACTGAATTTAGGGGAAATATTTTAAAAGTTGGTGAATGTATGATGTGTTCCACCTTCCCTTGGAGAAAGGGCTAAAAATGTTACCTTTTCTTTTGATGTCACTTTCCAGTCCCCAGAAAATTAATACCTCTAATTACTTCTGTTCAAGGTCTTCATAAAACTTTTCTGTTGAAAAAGTAATGGAGGTCTGGACTGCTAAGTTTCCTTAGTAAATAGTTTTCTGACTTGGTAGCTCACCATGTTGCAGGTTCTGAAAGGAGCAAACAAAATAATGTTTTTTTTTTTAATTTTTTGTTAGAATAGAAATAGAATAGAATAGAATAGAATAAACCAGGTTGGAAGAGACCTTCAAGGTCATCACGTCCAACCTATCACCCAACACCACCCAATCAACTAACCCATGTAACCAAGCACCCTGTCAAGTCTCCTCCTGAACACCTCCAGTGACGGCGACTCCACCACCTCCCCAGGCAGCCCATTCCAATGGGCAATCACTCTCTCCGTGTAAAACTTCCTCCTGACCTCCAGCCTGAACTTCCCCTGGCGCAGCCTGAGACTGTGTCCTCTTGTTCTGGTGCTGGCTGCCTGGGAGAAGAGACCAACCTCTGCCTGTTTACAACTCCCCTTCAGGTAGTTGTGGAGAGTAATGAGGTCACTCCTAAGTCTCCTCCTCTCCAGGCTAAGCAGCCCCAGCTCCCTCAGTCTCTCCTCATAGGGCTTGTGTTCCAAGCCCCTCACTAACTTCGTTGCCCTTCTCTGGACTCGTTCCAGCAAGTCAACATCCTTCCTAAAGTGAGGGGCCCAGAACTGGACACAGTACTCGAGGTGCGGCCTAACCAGTGCAGTGTACAGGGGCAGAATGACCTCCCTGCTCCTGCTGGCCACACTGTTCTTAATGCAGGCCAGGATGCCATTGGCCCTCTTGGCTGCCTGGGCACACTGCAGGCTCATGTTCAGCCTACCATCAACCAGCACTCCCAGGTCCCTCTCTGCCTGGCTGCTCTCCAGCCACTCTGACCCCAGCCTGTAGCACTGCATGGGGTTGTTGTGGCCAATGTGCAGAACCCGGCACTTGGATGTGTTAAATCTCATGCCGTTGGACTCTGCCCACCTGTCCAGCCTGTCGAGGTCTCTCTGCAAAGCCTCTCTACCCTCCAGCAGATCAACTCCTGTCCCCAGCTTGGTGTCGTCAGCAAATTTACTGATGATAGACTCAATGCCCTCATCCAGATCATCAACAAAGATGTTAAAGAGGATGGGGCCCAGCACTGATCCCTGGGGGACTCCACTACTGACTGGCCGCCAGCCGGATGTGACACCATTCACCACCACTCTCTGGGTTCGGCCATCCAGCCAGTTCCTAACCCAGCTCAGAGTGCTGCTGTCCAAGCCATGGGCTGACAGCTTGGCCAGGAGTTTGCTATGGGGGACGGTGTGAAAGGCCATGCTGAGGTCCAGGTAAACTACATCCACAGGCCTCCCCACATCCACCAGGTGGGTCACCTGATCCTAGAAGGAGATCAGGTTGGTCAGGCAGGACCTGCCCTTCCTAAATCCATGTTGGCTGAGCCTGATCCCTTGGCCATCCTCTAAGTGCTGTGTTAATGCACTCAGGATGACCTGTTCCATGATCTTGCCTGGCACTGAGGTCAGGCTGACAGGCCTGTAATTCCCTGGCTCATCCAACCGGCCCTTCTTATGGATGGGCACCACGTTGGCCAGCTTCCAGTCCTCTGGGACCTCGCCAGTGAGCCAGGACTGCTGAAAATGATGGAGAGCGGCTTGGCCAGCTCCTCTGACAGCTCCCTCAGCACCCTAGGATGGATCCCATCTGGTCCCATGGACTTGTGGGGATCCAGGCGGCTAAGCAGATCACCAACTACCCCATTTTGGAACAGTGGAAAACTATGCTGCTCCCTGGCTCCTTCTGCCAGCTCTGGAGGCCAGCTGTCTGGAAGACATTCTGTCCTACTAGTAAAAATTGAGGCAAAGAAGGTGTTAAGTATCTCTGCCTTTTCCTCATCCCTTATCACAACGTTCCTCCGTGTCCACCAAGGAGTGGAGGTTGTCTCTGCCCTTCCTCTTGCTATTAATGTATTTATAGAAGGACTTTTTGTTGTCCTTCACAGCAGAGGCCAGACTAAGCTCCAACTGCGCTTTTGCCTCCCTAATTTTCTTCCTGCAAGACCTAGCAACATCCTTAAATTTTTCACGGGTTGCCTCCCCTCTCTTCCAAAGGTGATACACCCTCTTTTTTTCCCTTAGTTCCATTAAAAGTTCTTTAACCATCCAGGCTGGCCGTCTGCCCCGCGGCTCATCTTCGGCACATTGGCACAGCCTGTCCCTGAGCCTTCAACAGTTCTTCCTTAAAGTAGGGACCAGCTCTCCTGGACCCCTTTGTTTTTAAGGGCTTTATCCCAAGGAACCCTCTGAATTAGTTCCTTGAGTAGCCTGAAGTCCGCCTCCGGAAATCCAGAGTGGAGGTCTTCTTGCTACCCCTCTTAGCTTGACCAAATAATGAGAATTCAATTATCTCATGGTCACTGGCCCCTAAGCACCCTCCGACCACCACATCACCCACCAACCCTTCCCTATTGGTGAAGAGGAGGTCAAGCATAGCCTTGCCCCTGGTAGGCTCTCGCAGCACCTGGGATAAGAAGCTGTCCTCCATGCATTCTAAGAACCTCCTAGATTGCCACTTCTCTGCTATGTTAAGATCCCAGCAGCTATCAGGCAAGTTGCAGTCGCCCATGAGAACAAGGTCAGACGATCTTGAGACAGCCTTAAGCTGCCTATAGAATGACTCATCAACATCCTCCTCCTGGTTGGGTGGTCTATAACAGACTCCAACCAGGATGTCAGCCCTGTTGGCCTTCCCTCTAATTCTTACCCACAGGCACTCAACCTGATCGTCCCTAATCTCCGTCTCAATGGCATCTAGTGCCTCCCTGACGTACAGGGCCACCCCTCCACCCCTTCTTCCTTGCCTGTCTCTCCTGAAGAGCCTGTAGCCATCAATTGTAGCGCTCCAGTCATGTGAGTCATCCCACCATGTCTCTGTGATGGCAACTACATCATAACTTTCCTGCCGCAGCAAGGCTTCCAGCTCCTCTTGTTTGTTGCCCATGCTTCGTGCATTAGTGTACATGCACTTCAGCTGGGCTGCTGGTTTCACCTCTTGATCTGGCTTATCACCCCCAGACCCCAGCCTGGGAGGACTGGTTTCAACCCCTTCCCCCTTCGAAACTAGTTTAAAGCCCAATCTATGAGACCTGCCAATTCCCTCCCCAGAATCTTTTTCCCTTTGAGGGATAGGCCATTCTCGTACACTCTGATCTTACCCTCCTCTGGGACAGATGTGTTCCATCTGTTGCCAGCTGGCCTGGTGCAGCAGAAAGTTTTTCAAGATCAAAAAACCCAAAATTCTTTTCCCTGCACCAGCCTCTAAGCCACTTGTTGACTTCAGCTGCTGACCTGTTCCTTATGGTATTCCCACCTGCAACTAAGGGTATAGATGAAAAAATTATTTGTGCCCTGATCCCTCAACCAGATCTCCCAGGGCCCTGAAGTCATCTCTGATAGCCCTGGGAGTTCTGGTTGCAACATCATCATTCCCTAACTGCATAACTATCAAGGGATAATAGTCAGAGGGCTGCACCATACCAGGCAGTCTTCTGGTAACATCTCCAACCATGGCTCCTGGAAGGGAACAAACCTCCCTGTGAGTAGGGTCTGGCCGACATATGGGGCCCTCTGTTCCCCTCAGGAGGGAATCGCCAATAACAATTACCCTCCTCTTTTTTTTAAGGGAGGAAGTCCTGATGCTGGGGGAAGGCTGTTTAAGCTTAGGCTGTTTCACCTTAGGTCGTTTCACCTTGGGCTGTTTTGCCACAGGGAAAACCCCAGATGGCGTGCCCACCGATATCAGAATCACCTCACCCTCAACCTCCAATGCCCCGTACTTGTTTTCCAAGGGCGGTGGGGGGAGTGAGGGGGGGCAAGGAGGTTTAACCTTGCATCTTTTGATAGGAACCTGCATCCATTGCCCTCTTCTTTTTGGATGACTGGCCTCTGCTGGGGGGGCCTGCAGAGCCTGGTTACTCAGGTTCGTCACCCTTCTGCAATTGCATACATCTCTAAATCTAGCAACCTTATCCT